>RCWM02000003.1:4927500-5405000 GCA_003667255.2 Euschistus heros
TCGGATTTTTAGATTCGGCCTACTATTTTAATAGGAATTGCGCATACCTTTCAGCATCGTACGTGTCGGCATTCTAAAGCTGTAACATATAAAATCCGAATCCGTCCGATACGAGCCGTCCGTCCGATGACGAAAGGTGGGCGCCTACCTTAAGCTGAGGAATTTCTTAACAAGCTTCCTTACCCCCCCCCCCCCCCCCCCATGTGAGGGCTTCTCTTCATGTTTCTCTCCATGTCAATAGTTCGTGAGTTAATAGATCATATAGAATCTATAAATGATGGTTTACCAAATAGTATACTATGGTTAGGGTTAAAGAGAATAAAAATTATCAGCCATCTCAACAAGAAAAAAATAATATGACCGTGTAATATTTCGTATTACCTTTTTATTTACATTATTATCGTATTACATATTACATTATTATTTAAAGAAAAAAATCATGATTATCTGTAGGATTTCAGAATTATAATAGACCAGCTTAACAAAAACTTTGAAATATTTAAATAGGCAATGGTATACCTTTATGATCTTTGAATAATAAAATTATTAATTTCAAAATTAAATGAAATTTATTTAAAAACAACAAAATAAAATATCATTAAGCTTTTCACTCTTTTAAGGAAATTTAATTTATAAAATATTAAGTATATTTAAGAGGATTAAGAATATCTTATATAAAATGTTTTTATAATTATAATATTATAATAATTCTAACAAACAAAATAAATTGCTTTTATCAGTTTTTTATTTTATTATTTATTTTTATTTTTTTTATTTATTTATTTTTTTTGCAAACCTCTGGTTCGCCCATATCATAGGTCAGGAGGGATCTAAGGCGTTTAAGTGAATAAAAGCACTGAATGAAGGATGTTACTAGGTTTTACAAAAAAAAAAAATTAATTAAGATTATTTGTTTGCGATAATCGAACTATGTTGTGGAAAAACACTTTAAAATGCATAATTAATATCCAAATATTTAATATAAAATTCATTGTAATTGGTATCCATTATTAACGATTAAAAGTGAAATATGTATTCAAAGAAGGGTCTAAACTTGGAATTCCAAGCCACTGAGTCACGAACAGAAGGGGGTAGAAGAAAAAGGAGCTTAGATGGAATAAAGAGTTTGAATTTGGCCTGGTGCCGAGAGGGCAGTGCATGAAAGGTCCTCTAGGAACCATTAGCCAGAAAGGAAGCTGTAGGTAATCTTAATGCGGTGAGGGGTCCATCTTATTGCCTCAAGCCCCAGGATACTGGAGCTTTATTAAACATTCCAGGCATTTCTCCAGTAATTTATCAATGATTAAGCCTGCCTTCGCATTTACTTCACTTTTTCCTTTTAAGGTTTTATTTATAAGGAAGCGTTTTAGGTCAAAGATTAGAAGCGTATAATTGGTATATTTGTTACATGAATTTGACACCAACAAACTAATCTAACAAATAAACTAAAGGCATATAAGATTTTAAACATCTACATTATTCTAAAATGATGATAGATTAATTAATTACTTCACGTATTGTACCGGATCTATTAATCTCATTATATAACGTCTACAGATTTGATTTTTTTAAATTTTAGATGTCTTACATTTGACGTGGTCTTACGTAATTTTGAATGGATTTTTAAGGGTTATACTCCACCTAATGCAAAATTATTTGAAATTAAATTATTAAATTACAATTTAGTAACAAATCTATTTTAAATACTGCTTGCTTTTATTTAATTAATATGCTTGATTCCAAGTTAGGTGGTGTCGTACGAATCTTCACCCCCGCATGCCTTTCACACCAGTATTTCATAAAATTCACTTATTGTTAATCACTTGGACTGACAGATGTGACTAGAGATTCAAAGTAATAATGTGTGTGTATATATATATATATATATATATATATATATATATATATATATATATATATATATACATATAATACTTTCCATATGCCCAGTTAAAATATTTGAGGATGTAAATAGCTCCACTTATGGATGGTTAAGTCAGATACACTGAGATACCATCGATTCGCTCACAGCCGAGGGACTGATGTGAAAACCGAGGCTGAGTGAGAGCGCTATATTAGTCACTCAGAGCATGAGTAGTGAAGCTGGCCAGGACTCCATTTCGAATTTTATAAAAGATCGCGATGCGACAGTCTTTTTAGCATTTTAGAAGAGAATTATAGGGGCGGTGGAACTTGATGGGGAATGAAATAGTGGATCTGGATGATGAGAATATGTTGATAAAATTTTGGAAGTTTGACAGGTATACATACATTCTAGGATAAAAGGTATATTAAGGTCATTATAATAAGTTTTGTTGGAGACATAGTAAGGGGCAGTAATTAGCGGTATATATATATATATATATCTCCACATATATATGTTTATCAAGGAGAAAATGATTTATATTATGCTATATTAGTCTACTGACATAGCCTCAATACACTCTTAGATCGTAAAATGACGTAGATAGAGTTAGAGTGCAGATCCCACCTGCATAAGTTGATAAAGAAAAATAAAACAAGCTAATACAGCAATTATCCAGCAATCAATTAAAATAAATCCCAGATTACGTCGCCCTGGTCATTGAAAGTAACCTTTAATTTAGATACATATACACATTGGTTCCAATCGATTTATTTGCACCAACTATCTAAATTAAATTAATAGTTTGCAAATAGGATTTATTTTAAATCTGTTTTCTAGTTAAAAAAAAAAAAAAAAAAAAAAAAAAAAAATGTAGATGGCTACAATTTAATTGCTTTCTCCTGTGAGAAGAAACAAATGATTATTACAGAAATAATAGTAATGATGATAAAAAATTGAATGGCTGATTAATTTATGTAATTTAAACTACTTGAAAGTCAAACTTTTGTCATAATGCTCCCCTAGGAATCGAAGGAAAAGAGCCTTTAATAATTTTAATGTCTTCTATTTTAGTTCTCATTAAGTCTTTAACAAAACATTACATAATGCTTTTTTTTTTCTTTTAACCTTTAATAGCCAAATCTTCAACATTTCATCGAAATCCTTCGGCTCAATCCTTATCCAGTCCCACGCCTTCCTCTAATCCCTGCTTTTTCTGGCTCATAATCCAGCGACGTGGTGGGATGGAAACCCTATTATCTCCTGCTGCCCTGCCAAATCCATTACAGAATGGGGAAAGAAGCTGGTTGGTAGATCATTATCCTTACTGTAAATATGTATACATATGAAAATGTTTTCTTATTTAATTAATTATATGATTTTCATATTATTACTTTCTTCTTCTTCTTCTAGTTCCGCGTAGGGCAGCTAAGGACTACGAGATTCAACTATTGTGTTTGGTTCCGGCTTCGATGTTAGCCTAGTAGTTACGCATCTTCTGGCTGTGCTCCTCCTTCCTCTCCCGTGTCCATTGGGCTTCTGTCTTATTTCTTGGTGGTTTGTTCTGGAACCTTGTTTGTTTCAGAATCCTCCTGAGAGATGTCCGGTCCTACAAGTCATTTTCCGTTTACCCAAGTTCCTACAGGTCTTAGATTGATTCTAACAACCATGGTGATTCGTTCTTCCTTTTTTTCCAGTAACTGAGGAGCTGATTTGTCAACCTGAAAGGTTGCATTCTGGAGTATTACTTAATCATTATTATTAGTATTATCGTTTTGAACTTTAAATATACACAATGTTTATTTTCTTTGCTTCTTTTCCTCTCAAATTTCTTCTTTAATTCACTGTTTCTTATTTCTGTCCATTTTCGGCCTATAGTTCTTGTTGGTTTCTGTTAAAATTTGTTATTACTTTATTTTTATTAGTATTTTTTTTAAAATTGTACCACAATAACCTACGAAGGGTCTTGGGTTCAGGACTTAGTTAAGGAAGTAAAGAGGACATTTTTTTTTAAAAGAGGACATTTCGTCGAAATCACACTCAACCACCAGATGTTTCCCCAATTAAGGGTACACACTTTATAGAGACTGGATATGCCTCAGGAGGGTCCCCCGACCTTGAAATCGATCACCGACCAAAATAACAGAAAATAAATATTCTGCCTTCAAAAGGTCTCGATCTCGGGCCCGGAAGCTTGGTAATCAAGTGTAAAGAAAAAAATATTATTTATATAAAATCGATTTATTTGCCTGTTTGCTCTATAATTTTATTAATAAATTGATTTTATTGCAAAAAAATAAATGTTAAAAAAAAATCGAGGTTAAGGTTTTTTAAATAGTTATAAAACATATTTTGTAACGCATATTTATATAATATATTTCGAAATTTTACCGATAAACGTTAAAAACATATTCTTTCTATCTAGGAGGTACAGATTATAAAAAAAAAAAATCATTGTAAATCCTAAAAGTGTATACCTTTGTGAATTAAAAACATACTAAATGTAAATATATAATAAAATTAATGATAATAAAATCCTTGCGGACGAGGTGTAAGAGGGAATTGAGCTTCCATTATAAAGATCATACAAGTTTGATGAATTAGTAATATCGCAAGTTACTCCACCCTCCAGCATAGATATGAATCATAGTTTACGTTCTTAAGCACCGCCCTTCCATGTTACATGATAACATAGTACCCCTTAATTTAGTCAGGGCTGAACATATACATGACTCAGCTTCAGGCAATATTCGTTTTTTTCCCCTAGAATCTAAGAATAACAAACATTATGTCATGAAAACAAAACATATAACAAATACAATTGTAAATAAATGCGTATAGTTTTTGAGTTCAAAGAAAGTTGTTGATAGTTCAATACAATCCGTTCAATGAAGTAAGAAAAATAAAAATAACATCAAAACATAGCTCAATAATCTTTATGTATATTTTTAGACATTATTCGGTACTTGTGTACTATACGGCCCACCCGTGATTTGATACCAGATAACGGTTATTCTATGAATATGATTTTTTATAAATATATTATACTAAATTTTTAAATGTAATAATCTTACTTCTCAATTACGAAAACAATACAGATTATTAATTTGTTTAATATGTACAAATGAAAGTGGCTTTTTAGAACAATTAATAATGATGAAAGTACAGTTACATTTTTTCAGGAAAAGGACTTTATTTCAAAAGAAAAGATATATTGTAATGGACGTTCTATGGAGTTGTATTATTCAGATTGTATTAGACGGAGATGTATGTGAAAAACTAAACTGAAGGGTTCAATCAAAAGAGGGGATTCCTTTGAGGCAGTTTTAAAAGATATACGAGATCTTTGGTTAGGATAAAATATTGAATGCAAAACATATATGTATAAAGTTGTTACAGTTCTTTTTATAAAATCACTATCCCCAGGTATTAAATCTCGGGGGTCAAAAGTAACCGTTATTCCATCTTATTAATTATACATAATGAATACAATAAATAAATAGTAAATTCTGTGATAAGTATACTCTAAAAATGATTGATATTTATGTCGCTTTAACATTTTATCTTTAATGAAACTTCTGACAGATATTAAAATCTTGATCTGTTAAAATAAATAAATTACATTGTAATATTAAATTAAACACTTTTTTTTCATTAATTGTAATAGCAAAATTTAATTGAAAAAAAATGTTTAAGCTTTTAATATTTCGTAATTAAATGTTTGTTTTTTTTTTGTATTTTTTTATGCACGTTTCAGTGCTGTGCTGATATTTGCCGGCTTTGTTGATTCCTAGTTTCTATAATAGCCGCAGGTTATGATTGATACGTTTCTTCTTCATCACTCTTCAGCTGGGCTTTTTATGGTATTGTATTCCACATCTTGGGTTCCAAAAATAATGTATAGCTGGATTAACTAGTACTTTCAATTCACGTATGAATTTTATGAATAGTTGTTAATTTTGTTTATGAAACACCTGTAAGAAATATTTTCTGTAAACAAAGAAAGTCCAACTTTTCTGAACAGATTGGCTCCATAAATATTATGAATTTTCCAAAGCTTTGCTGCCAAAATTCGGCAATAATAATAATCTGAGAGGACCTATTTGGCTGCTAGGCATGATTTTGAACAATCGTGGTAATACTCCCTTTTTGTAAATGTGCGATTTTTTTAAATGGAGACTATTCGATATTTTATATTGTGTTTTTTAATTATTTATTTAGTTTTTTTTTATTAATGCAACTGAAATTTACAACTGTATATACAATATATTATACATCAAGTAAATACGATGATAATGATTAAAATGACATATCACTTGTTTTTTTTTTATTTTTTAATTTGTTTTTTTTTAATTTAAAGACCAAATATGATATAAAAACCAAATTTTTAATTATTAAAACATTATGAAAGAACCTAAGATAAACAATTGTTGAAAGAATGAAATAAAACCTTAAACATGGTAATAGTATAACACTGTACAATAAGTAAAAGTAAGAGTAATCTTACTTTGAAATTAGATTCTTAAAAAAAAAAAAGTATAATGTATGTTAGTAACATCTAATTTTACTGCATGGAATGGTTTAATATCTAATAATAGGAGCAGCAGGGTGAGGTAACCCACCCGTGAAATAACTAATTACCATAGGAACAGTGTGGACGGACCTCTGGTGCATAATCCTGAGTCAGCTGTTCTGACTCACTCCCAAAATGAGCGTGTTATTACACGTAAGAGCTGTAGGCATCAATAATTCAAAAAAAGAATGAGCGATTTATAAGCTTATAAGTTGTAATTCATTCGTTATAAGTTCAGCAGTGTTTTGTATTTAATTTAGATAGGTAATTATTTTTTAAATAATTGTATTGCCATTTGCATGTATTTTTCGTAACACTATTAGTACAAAAGTTATATTCATGAACAAGAGAAATTACTAGCATTCTTATTTTTTTAATTTTTTTTTTTTTTTTTTTTTTTTGTAAATATTGAGTAAACTTATAGCAGTAGTACCAGTTAAAAAATGCATAAATAGAGCACACTTTTTTTTTTAAAATTTAAATATGAATAATAAGTAAATTTTATTTATTTTATTGTATGTAAATTAAAAAACAAAACAAATACGGTGAATTAATGAAAAAGTTTCCAGGAAACATAAATAATAAATATTGGACCGGAAAAAATTGAAACGTCAAAGAAATTGTCTGTTAACATTACTTATGTCTATCCTTAATTCAACAAAGTTTGAAGAGGTCAACATATTTTCAGACATTTAGGCGCTGCTTTATTGTTGTAAGAGCTGGAATAATGTCTAAATGTGTAGTGTAAAAAAGATATTATAAAGTGTTTATCATAATTAATATTAAACATATCCCCTGAGGAAAAAAAATTAAAATGAATACTTCATACTTAATTCAAATAGTAATTAATCATTAATCCAACCTTTTATCCTATAAAACTTCATTTCCTTATTAAATAACAACGGGAAAATTGAGAAATCAAAAAAGCAAGAGGGTTGAACAATAAAAATGACGATAAAAAAAATTCCCTTAAAAAGATAAAATAAAATTTGAATAATTGAATATCAATGAAATTTTGGAACACCAAATGTGAACAATTTAATAAACTATAAGAGTTTTTTTTGTTGGTTCAAAAACCTTCTAACCTTAAGATAGTTTCATAATCTTGTAATATTTTAATTAATTTAACATTCTTATCTAGATACAAATAAAATTAGCAAATAATTAAATACTGGAAAGTATATACAACATTTATCATAAACAATTATTTATAACTTAGCTTAGCAACTTGATCTGAAAATATTAATAATTTATCGGTCAATACCTAACTCATGAAGAATCTGAACTTTTAATTATTTATAACTTAAAATCAAATATTACAGAATAGTACTGTCTGTATAACTCTAATATTGATAAATAGTAAGCTGTCATGTCTTTGATAAAAAAATAAAAGATCTATTTTAAAAGACCATTTGTTTTGCAACAGAAATGGTGATGTAAATTAAATGTTTTGAGAATTATTATAATAAATAATAAATAAAATGATATTAAATATTATAATAAAATAAATAATAAATTATTTAGGTTAAAATAAAAGGTTGATAGAATCGTCTGAATAATGGTTTAAAGGTATTATTAAGAAATAAATTTTAAAACTTGCTTCTTACCAGGAAAAAAGAAATACTAATTTGCAAACAATGTACAGGTGCAGTGAACTGTTTTGAATTATATTTATTCAACAATGTCCCATCTCGGCAGAAATCGAGGCTTGTTTCATTTCCGCACCTCTTTTGTTCAGAATAATGGCTTTGACTTACACCTTTATTTTCTTAGAATAAGGTTCTGTCCAAGCTTTTACAAAATTATTAGGAGAAAAAATGTGATTATAAAATTGGTTGCGGTGAAGGGAAAGTCAAGAGTAAAGTTTTTCAACTTCCTAGAAAATATGTCAAAGCATTATTAGCATAATAATTGCTTACAAATAAATATATTTTATTTATAATTTTAGTCCAAATATTTTAAAATGAATAGGATCTACATCATTAAAGCAAAGTTATTTCCTGGGAAAATAGAATTATCAATTCTTTTTCACATGATAGAATTCAGAAAACGGAAGAGGTATGTATATTTTATATATTATTATATAAAAGGACAAGCCATTTTTCGTTTGTGATCACTAACCGAGAAAGCATCTGTACCAAGTTTTAACATCATCATTATAGTTCCTGGAAGGTTTAGCAATAATAAAATCTGCTGATTTCCAATTTATTTGTAATTAAAAAGTTAGATGTGGATAACAGTGAAGTTTGAAGTTTGACCGATAGGTGGTAAGCGCCGTTATACATGAGAATTTACAAGTAGTCCAGTAAAATAAGGGTTTACCGAAGAAAAAACTGCGGAACTTTTATTCTCAACGGATCCTTATGTTTTTTGGGGTGCTGAATCCGAATCTGAAGTTTGCTACCACGGCAACCATCGGCTTCATATTCAAAATCGCAAAAACCGCCAAAAAGAACACGTTATTTTTGTTTTTTTATCTATACCACGATAACGAAGCTTTTTTCGAAGAAAGTCTTCAAATATTAATTGTAACTGGAACTAGTAATTTACAAAAGTAATTGATTTTCAGCGTGATAGCTTATGTATTTTGAGAATTTTGATAAAAAATTTTTATACAGGATCTAATTGTAAATTTAATCGGACAACTGCTATAATGATAAATGTGCCGAAAACCATGGTTTTATTAACAGTACGGGTTTTTAGGCGTCTGGAATATTATATTATATGGGATATTATAACTCCGAAAGTATTTGTGCGATTCAAATTGTTTTTTTTTCAATCTTAAAGGTGGTTAAATTCACAATTAGATCCTATATATGAAATTGTTATCAAAACTCTTGAAATACATAAGCTATCACGCTGAAAATCACTTACTTTTGTAAATTACATGTTTTTTTGGCACATTATTCGCTATAACTCCAAAAACATTTGTCCGATCTAAAATTTAGTATTTTTATCTTAAAGCTGGTTAAATTTGCTATTAGATCCTATATATGTAACTTATAATTAACACCGTGAAATACCCACACCAATCTACTGAACATGTCATAATTTACATATTTTGCCAAAACATACACATTTAGCGTGCTAGCTTGGGTGGTTTACAGGATATAATATAATTTATATATATAGCATCTGATGTCGAATTTAATCAGCTTTAAAATAGAAAAAAGAAATTTGGGATCGAACAAATATTTGAGGAGTTAGAGCGACAAATGTGCCAAAAAACACTTGGATTTTACAACACGACGTTTTTATTAGCGGACTGGCATGTACATTTTACTGGGTTTGATTAAAACCTCAATTATAGCAAATTTAATCAGCTTTAAGATGATAACAAGGAATATTGTATCGGAAAAATAGTTTCAGAGTTATAGCCAAAAGAGTACGACAAACGTGTTTTCGCGGAGCTGTGGGACTGACGACCAGTTGGCCCATTTCTCTTTTTTTCCCAATTACTTAACTTCGCGAAAAATGGTCCGATTTCGGATTTCTTTTGGTCATTTTGTAGGTACTAGTTCCAGTTACAATTAATATTTGAAGACTTTCTTCGAAAAAAGCTTCATTATCGTGTTATAGATAAAAAAACTAAAATAACGGGGTTTTTTTTGGCGGTTGCTGTGGTAGCAAACTTCAAATTCGGATTCAGCACCCCAAAAAGCGGATTCCACATTTTTTTTCTTGAAAACGGCCTTTTGGAGCCTTATTTTACAGGACTTAAGGTTAGGATGTTATATAGAGCTTAAAATCTGTAGCAAAATTTACTTATACATATTTAATTAAATAGTAAAAAAAAATAAATTTGTGGTTAACATGTGGATTCCAGGGAAGTTTACGTTTCTATAACAAATTTTAACTAGATGTTTTTCATAGTTCTAGAAAGGGTTCGCAATGATATAAATTTGCACAATGTTGAGTGTCAGAAAGAGGCTTTCCACCTTGGAATAAGAGAATACTTACATGATTAAATCCTTTTAGATCTCTTCCTGGAGCACAATTTTTAATTGATGCTGAAAGCAACTCCGACCTACAAGAGCTTAGGCCACTTATTGGTACTCAAGTTGGAAAAACATTAAATTCTCAATATTTGATGAAAGTTGTTCGATTTTTTAAAGCTACTGAACAGGTACATCTATATTGTTTAGTATTTTATACTTTTATCGTTAAAAATTAAAATCCAACCAGATTAAATCGATAACATTATTTCTGCCAAGTAAAAATTATTATTAAATCAAAATGTCAATCTATGTTTGTTATTTTTATCGTAAAAATATGATGAAATAATGCTTAAGTGTATGCTACAGTATGAATATAGCGTTTAGTCAAAATTATATTGTAAAATGTAATGTTAAGTTAATATATAAAACCAATAAAATTACTTATATGTAAAAGAGGTGGGGCTAAACAAGCACTTTCTCTCTCAGAACTTGCTATTCTATGGGAATGGAAATCCTAAAAACAATGTTTTAAAAAAATATAATAAAAATTATCGATAAAACCCATTTCATAATTTCATAATTATTATATGGCAATCTTATAGTTTAAAACACAATTTTGTAATCTCATTTAATTACGAAAAAATTGTTATACAGCCATCAACCATAATTGTTTTAAACTTTGATAAAAAAAAAAAAGTATGGACAATGACTAGTGGTACATACGTGTGCCTTACTAACAAGAAAACCAAAGACAAAATAAAATATGTAAATAAATAATTGGATACATAAAAAAAAAAAAAATTCTTCTTCTCTACTGTGGCATAAAGCTGCCCAATCGCCCCGATCAGCTGCTCCCCTAAAAAATATCCTCGATAGTTTTAAGTCCTCTGAGATGGCATCGAACCATCTTCTTTAAGGTCTCCCGCGAGGTCTCATTCCATCCGGTCTATACCAGAATCTTCGACATGTTCTTCTCTTGCCCATCCGGTATACTATATATATCCTTAAAACTCTGAAATCTAGCCTGCGGATAACTCATGTTTAGGTAATAAGGAAACTAGGGAAACAAATTTTGACTAACAAAATGTAAGTGGTAACTAAAAGAATCAACTACTAATCTACCAATAGTTGTTGAAATTAAAGTTGGTTAGTCCTCTAACTAAATTAAAATTAAAAAAAAATAATATATATAACCAAATCATTTTTATATCAGAATTTTGAGTCTTTTAACTTAAATATTTTGGAAAAGATTTAAGAGTGAGCTTAATAAGCAGAACCCTTGAAGAGCGGCAGCTAAAATGGTATGACCATGATTGTCAAATGGCCGATATCTGAAAGGCTGTGATTATTTGAAACTAGACCGAAAGTTTGAGATCCTCGTGGCAGACCCAGAAGTATGTACAGTGACTATATTGGAGAACTGGGGACAGCAAGAGGATGCACCATACCGGAGACGAGAAGACTTAGAAGAGTAAGATAAGAGTTGGGTGGATAGACCAGACCTGCTATTCAACGCTAAAAGAAAAATAAACATAAGGAGAAAGAAGAAGAATATAAAAATATTTGTTCAGATATTTCTGGAATTTGTTTTCTCCTGGGCATTAATATTTTTTTAATATCTGAATGAGAGTAATTGTATTATTAAATTTACAGGCTATCATTACAGGTTAGCATTAAATTATTTTTTAGTGCAATCTCACAATTTGTTGTCTCTAAATTTTATTTAATTAAAAGTATTAAAAACGTTGGAGTGTAATGTTTATAAAGGCTTCGTAGATACCAGACCTTCACATGCATATAATAAAGGAAGAAAATGAATAAAATAAAGTAAATACTTGAACTTTTAATCAAATATATACTTTCTAAAATAATTCGAGGCTAAGGCGTAAGATTGAATATAACATAAATCTGTTAAACTTTCCGTTTCCGGGAATAGATAGCACTATCAATATTGAATACTTCCACTAAGCCTTGTGAAAAGGGCCACTCCATGAGATAGTCGGGCGGACACCTGAGACCACTATGGCTGGATTTGTGTTCGCCCCCGACCATAAAACCTTATAAAAGGGATTTTATGGTTATGTACAGGGATTTTCTATTCCTTCTTTTCTTTTTTATCATCTCTTTTAATATATCTAGGGGTGCTTTTATCACGTTTGAATTTTTTTTTTTTCAGTAAAGCCCGCTATATTTTTATTTTTCATTTACCGCGGTTTTTACATTAATGAAGAATCCCTTGGATTCACTTCGTTTGAATAAATAAATGCGGCAAAACCTAGCTAGCTTATTTTCATTTTTCAATTATGAATGTATTACCCTACGATTTCATTATTAATTCATAAAAATATAAAATAACACACTTCACGAATTTAATTTTTATAAATCATCGTCTTTTGGTATGATAGCTTAAGAGGATAATAATATGCACTATAAATGTTTTGTGTTTTTTTTTTTTTAAATATTCAAATACTATGCACTGCTTTGGCTTCCTACTGGACAATTTATTTTTAATCTTAAATGCTATAAGAGCTTATTTGCTTTTTATTTTTAAACTAGACACTTTGTTGTTGACACATGTATTTAAAAATTTGTTATAGAGAAACAAATGAATACTAATTATAGATTATCAAAAACCATTTTAGTTTAGAAATTCATATATTTTTAAGATTTGTTATCTTTTGTTTCCCATATCTAAAAATTTCTTTAACCTGCAATTTTAATTATTTCTATTTTAAGAGTATATATATTTTATTTTTTTATATATGATAAAAGTTTATTTTTTGTTATTTTATTATTTTCTTCAGATATGTTTTGTCAAATGAATGTCTTCTATTCCTACTCATATTTTAAACAATCTCATTCAGTTATATTATTTAGTCTTGATACCAGGTTTGATCTTCCCTGGAACAATAGCATATTCCAATAAAATTCATACTGAGACAGATCTACCATTAACTTGATTTCTATTCCTATGCATTCTAGCCATCTACTTTTCTCCATGCTTATACTTCGTCTAACTATGCTTTCTCCTTCACAACGGCATCTTAGGTAAAATAGAAACAAGTTAAAAAATAAATAATAAATAATTAACTTCAATACATTACTCACAAAACTACGCTTAAATGAAGATGATTTTTTTTCTTAGGCCTAGCATGACTCTTTGAATTTGATGCTGAAATATGACAAGCTTTTATATCTATATCTCTTTCCATAAGACAGCTGAATTTAATCAATCTTTTGCTGAACAACAGCCTTTGGAGATTGTATATTCATTCTCTCATCCTACATTCTTTGACGAAGAATGTCTGCTGTCTGATCTCTCAAGGAGCTTCTTTACTGAATTTCCAAGAACCAATAGATACTTCGCTCTGACTCCGTCTCTATAGGATAATGACACTCGTGACAGAAAAGAGCTGGGATTTCAGGGACAGGCTTTGCTTGAGAGTTCTCTAAGCAGATTTTTTTTTTTTTATTTTGTGTAGTTTTAGTTTTAGTTTTTTTCTGAGAAACCACATCGAAGACCATGAATTACCATTTCACATAATCAAATATTTATACTTTCGTTTTGTTTATATTTTTTATCTCATATCGTTCTAAAAAATTCTTGATGACAACACATTTTTTTATAATTATTTATTTTATTTTATCTAGTTGGAGGTTAACTTAATAACTTTTGTCAAATAAAGTTTTAGAAATGGATTTATCGTCACACCCTTGGGAAGGAAAATTCCACTATTCACACAATAAATGTAGTTGAAAAATCGAATAATAAAAGTTTTAAGACATAAATTGTGCACATGTCCGTTACAATTGAAAATTATTGTATATATTATTAAATATTTAGTTTGATTTTATCAATTTATTTATTTTTTTAAAAATATAATACGTTCCAATCTGTCCTAATGGGACTTTGGAATTACTTCTGGGATACTTTTTTTTTCTCATTACACGCATATAATGAGGAAACAACTCAGTACGCTATAGTTACAGCTTTCCGAGAAGACAAAGGATTTCTTGGACTTTAATTTATAATATTTTCCATTTCCAAAAGAGCAGAATCACGAAAGTATACAGGGTCCCATTCATTTGAATTTGCAAACAAGTTGTCAGCTAGCTTTAGAAGGAGGACTGGATGGTTAATTAAGAAAGTTCGTTTAGGAAACTCGGTTATGAATGCCTTTTAAGGGGAAATGGACCTGGTTATGAACTTATGGCTCAATGCCCTTTCCAAAATTTGGAGCTTTCTGCGAAGTCAGGCAGATGTTATTATCTTGTTGAGTTTGTCAACATCCAGTAATATTTTCATTGTTATATGATATTTTGTTTGAAATTATGTGTTTATCCTTAGAACGAGTTAGTTCAGCAATTATATGTTCGTGTCATCACTTTGCCCGGGTTTTTGAAGCTGTTGACAACGTATTACATAATTAATTTTTATTTAAACTTCTAATTTTTTTTATTTGAGTATTTTAATTTTGAATGATTAGAAATATTTGTGTTTCTTTTTATTTCGAAGGAATTCGCAACCACGAACCTTAATAGGGCTACTTCTTCGATAACACGAAGATTTTTGTATGCCATTGATATCTACAATACACTTAAAGTTCAAGTATTACATAATTAATTTTTATTTAAACTTCTAATCGCTGGTGTTTGGCGTTGTAATCTTTTTTTTATTTGAGTATTTTAATTTTGAATGTGGTAATGATTATCTGTAAGTTGTAGTCACGTATGTTGACCGTTGAGTAAAGTAAATTTTGAAAAAAAGTTCGTCGCGGTGGTTTTGTAGTCCGTTAGCATTCCATAAAATGACAGCCAGAGGCGATTCTTAGCGCTCATCTAGCGACCATTGAATGGAAATATTTTGTGTTTCTTTTTATTTCGAAGGAATTCGCAACCACGAACCTTAATAGGGCTACTCTGAATATACCAGCCTGGTTACTTCGATAACACGAAGATTTTTGTATGATATAAAATTTTCAAGTTTTTTGTAACATAGATTGGAGGTGGTTCCATTGATATCTACAATACACTCACCAGATGTGAAAGTTCAAGTACCTAAGTAAAACACGAAAATATTAACAAAAATTATGTACAATTATTACAAAGATGATACATATTTTAAAATAAAAATTAAAAGAAAAAAATTGACTAATAGGGTATGTTTAAATATAATTAAATGATATAAAAAAAATAAACCTTATTTTTGGACTAATTGTCCTTTGTCCTAAGGAATATTTTACAGAGGTGAAATGTTAACGTTGGGTTACAGAAATTTTGAGAAGATACAATAGATAAATATAAATATAAAAGAAGATACTTAAATATAATAAACTGCAAAATAATTTTTTTTTTTTTTTGTATACAAAAATATTACTAAAAAATTACTAGAGGATATAGAAACATAAGAGAAGAGGAGGATGATAAACAAATTTAAAAAATGAGACAAAGAAAAGGAAAAATACATTAATACTATATAAATATCGATCAAAATAAAATTAACAACATATACTCATATTCTCAACATACATTAAGCTATCATATAGGATTATAAAATAAGTTTAATTAGTTTTTAAGTGAATTCATTAGTATTGGATTTAACTGAGTTACTGTTAATTGACTTATTTTGCATGATTCCCCCGTCAGCACCTTTTTGGATTATGAGTAGGTGTTGGAATAAGAGTGTTTTGATTGTGCCCCGGGATAGGAGCATGACTGAATTCAGGAGTTTGGGAATTCCCAAAGAAGGAATGCTGGAATGATGTGGTTCTAAGGAACAGAGTATAAAGGTAAGAAGAACAGGATCTTGTGGGTTGGAAGTGGATGGGGCTCTTAAACCTCAGGAGGTTGTGAATATAGGGTGAATGACTTGTAAAGAAATGTACACAGGAAATAATCTCTACGGAAAGAGGAGAAAAGCCAGTCATTTTCGGTATGAATGATAAATGGAAACACCTCGAGGCTTCATAAACAAATTTAATAAATCTGTTCATATTTTATATTTTATAAGCCGTAATATAATGTATTACTTATGAACTCAGATTGCAGCTCAAACCCTATACAGCAAATATTTTCGCAGCCAAAAATGTGTAGCACAGGTTCAAACTCATTACTGCGTGGTCATAACATTATTTAATTTCCAAGATTTAAAACAATATAATATACTTAAAGGTCTGTTTAGATTTAAGACTATAATATATAATACCTATGGCATAATATAAGACCGTAGTGAGGGTCGGATTACCCAGAGAGTCGGACTAACGGGAGGTGGATCAAGTTCTAAAGTTTATACTTTTTGATGTTCTATTTATATCAAGTAATAAGTAAATAGACACTGTAGTCCTTTTGTACGGCATACTATAATGCATCTTCCATTAATATATTTCATTTTGCAGATAAGCATTAAACTCAACCACCCCGAGCATTAGCACTACAGACGCAATAGTTAGATGAAGACAATATCGTTTCCCGGTCGCTTATTACCCCAGCAATATATCATTGAGAGGGACGTGAAGTAAAAGGGAGGATACCAAGACAAGACAAACGACAGAGCATAATTAGAGAGGCAGGGTCGGACTAATCGGGTCATGGAGGGGCAGCCCGGGGTGGGTCGATACCGCGCCCGCACTGAGCCCTCCCAGCCACTCGCTCTCTTCTTCACAAGGAACATTGTTCGCCAAATAACAATAACGCTTTTCTGATTTTTAATAATATATCTGGTTATTTAATAATGTTTATATATATTTATTAAAAGAGTCTATATAACAATGCTATATAAGTCAATGTCAGTGATCATGTTAATGCTGGTTTTGCATTGAATGGTAATAACAAACTTTAACACTTTTTTTTTTAAACATTAATTAATAATATTTTACAAATGTTTCCAAAATGCTATGACAAAATTATGACCTCTGTTAAATTTAAAAACATGATATTTTAAATTAAATTGAATTAATAGTTTTGTTATTGTTTTAGGTAGACCATAAACATACTTTAGGTATTCGTTATTATATTAATGATAATATGGGAGGTTTGCACTTTTAGTTAGTTTGCTGAGGGATATACTTTATTTTGATGTTCGAACAAATATAATTTAAACATTTTTAAAAGAGTTATTGCAATATTTGGAAACAAATCCAAAGAAGTAGTAATTTTTATTAAATACGTATTCGCTAATAATTTAAATTATATTGGTATATAATACATATTATATAATACAAATTATTCTCAACATTATCAATACTACTAAAATATATCTAGCAGGATATTAATATATGCTATATATAGATATACCTATTTTTTTCTAAAAAACTAATTATTAAAAATTTTAAAAAAATCATAATCAATATGATAAATACTGAAGATAATCCTATAAATACTGAGTATTTATATTTAATAAAGAAACATTTACTTACTAACAAATTATTAAAGCTTAGTGCGGTTAAGTTACAGTTTTTACTGTTGCCATAAAAGAAGATGAGGAGGATGGTCGTTCATTAATGTCTTGTAATTACACAGCCCCCACGAGCCAATAACGCTCTTCGGAAGATTAATTGTGACGGCACTGAGCAAGACAGATAGTACCCCAAAATCGCAAAAATAAAACAAAAAAGGGAAATAAAACTTCAGCTGTTTCCCAAACTACTAACCGTGTAATATAGGGTCGCAATAGTAATTATTTATTTAATTTTTTTAATTAAAACATTAATTTTTGTCACTTTATATTATAATCTATCGTTTTATTTATTTTTTCTATTAAGACTAAAACAAAAAAAAAAAAAATAAAAAAATAAAGAAAGAACTAAATTTCACACACCAGACTTAAATGGCAAGAAACTGTCGACTACTCCAACATTTACCAGGCAAGCGTTCAAAGCTCCCAATAATAAAAGACTTATTTATATGACAATAATTAGACCCATTTGGATATACAGAGTTAAGCTTTTGTGCACCATTAAACCTTCCAGTTCTTAATGCTCCTTATTATGTCACAAACAAGCTTATCCATAAAGATCATTATGTTTCAAATGCTGCTGATGTCCCACAGACCAAATACCTATCCTTTCATAGTAAACTTACCCACTCAAATTCACTAGTTTCAAACTTGCCTCACATTCCATTCCCGATAGTTTTCCGAGGGGTCTGAAAAAAGATACCTAATGTAGAACTATTGAAGTGCTTCTAGTGAGCAGTTCTTTACATTCACATGTTATTGACATGTCATTGTTATAAATTTTTGATTTACTTGTTGAATATAATGTATACAGTTGTAAATATCAATAAAAATATAGAGTAATCTGCGTTTGCTGCATATTATTTCTGTTTATATAAAATATGAATGTATGATTTTTTTTTTTCCTTTATTAAAAAACATTCATGTTTTTATAGCTTATCTATCTGAGAAACATTAGAAGATTTAAGAGTAAATGTAATATATTATTGAGTACAAAAGAAAAGTTAAAAAATAAAATAAGGCCCTATGCACTCGGGGGTACTGGAAATAAACTAAATCAGTTGGTAACTTGGGTTTCTGACCGGTTATATACTGAATGGTAACTTGACTCCACACACGAGGCAACACATCAGCAACTTCCTCTAGTTCGTTTAGTGTCATCATGGATAATGATCGTGCAATGTCGGTAGAGTCGAGTGATGAGGAAACTGTAGTGCTGCATTATTACCTCAGGAGGAGAACAGGTTTTTGGTCACTGATCATCAAGGAACTGGGAACTCAAATCGTAGGCAACCCGACATGCTAATCACCCAGACGACTAGTTACAAACTGGTTATGTGAATCACAGGCGAGTCCCTAACCAGTAGCGCCGTTTGCAGCGTATATATTATCAGATAGGGAGTGACTTAAAGTAAACCAGTTAGTAATTCGCGTCACTAATCAGTTCCTTTTCAGTACCCCCGTGTGCATACAGGGTAAAAGTTTACGAAGAATGTTTTGTTAAACATATTGATATGGAAGAAAAACTTTAAAATAAAAAATATAAGCCCATAATTTCTAAATAAAGCTAAAGGAATTCAAGGAATCGATTTTTTTTTTTTCCATTTATTATTCATCATATAAAAAATGTTTCCGAATATTTCACATCATAGTCTGCCAACATAGAAAAACAAAAGTCTTAAACAATAAAATTCAAATCCATTTCGGTTTCCTACTAAATGAATCAATTTAAATAAAATTAATATATGCGGAATATAAAACTTTAATGGTTTCAAATTCGTATTTGGACAGATAATAACTACAATTTCTATTTAATATAAAAATATAATTTATGTAAGTGGATGCAATTTTATTATTACAAAAAAAATAAAAAAATAAAATGTAGTTTTTATTTCATCTATTGTTTGAGCGGATAATTAGTAGCCGGTACCCTCTAACTCGAGATTTTACTCCATCTTATATCCTAAAATTAATTATTCCTGGTAATAATTAGTTACTGTGGTACGAAGATTTAATATTATTTGAACTCATTTAATCAAGATGCTCCTTAAGATCCTATGTAGGTTTTAAATATTAAATTATTTAAAAAACAAAAACAATTTTTGTATGCAATAATTATCTTTTTACAAGAAATAATAGGGACATTCCCTATTACTATAAGTGCTACTTATAGAGATCTTTCACTAACCTACTGTGGAGGAATTCTACATCCAGGGTTTAAAGACGGATAAGTTTAATTAATGTGGATTGAAATTGGTGAAAGAATAGATAATATCCTGCGAAAAATAGAATGAACCAAAATGGTATTTTTAAATTAATGTTAAACCCTGCAGCATCCTGTCCTTCTGAATCCTCTTTCTGAGCACCGAATGAATACTCTTAAACAGATGTGCTATCTTCGATTTTATCTCGACGAGGAACCCACATGGAACTCCTATACGAGATTGAAAAGATTAGAAGCTGCACTTCGATATCGACTACTCCAACATTAACTTTTCAACGTCTACATGACCATATCAGGTTTATTGCTTCGCATTACACATAGCTACACATGTTTCACCAAACCATAGAATTCTTTTCATATCCACTTTCTCGAATCTAGAATTATAACGATCTTGATACCATATGTTTTTTGGCAATAACCAAATACCTAACCGTTCAATAAATAAAAGGAAAAAAAATATTTGAATGCGATTTCCTATTCTGCAATAACAATACGAAAATGTATCCTCAACTATTGTGTTTCACACTTTACTGTGGATCAGTGGTGAATTTTCGAAAAAAAACAAAACATTTATATCGTGACGAGATACAACAATGGTATTAGGATCCACGAAATGAAAACTAATAGAATACGTACTCTAACAATTTTGACCTGAAAAAAAAATTCTGCCAGAAAGTCTTCGAAACCTTCTAATATATTACTTCTTATACAGAACCATTATAAGTACTACCAATGTGTAGTTGCTTTTAAAATGCGTGTCATTTTTAGCATTATCATAAAAAAAATATATAAATAAAAAACAAAATTAAGAAGAAAATAAAGAAAACTTCTTATTCTTATAATTGAGTTTTATTTGATTATAAAGATAATGATTCCAATATTATCTCTAGAAAAATAATTTATTATTATTTAACCTGAATGAATTTATTATTATGAAACCTGCAAAGTTTCATGACCAATGCTACATTCTCAAGCCATATAACATAGAAATCAAACAAGAAAAACTGTATAATGACAATTACAAACACTAAAAATCATATATTAAATAAATCTATTTAATTATCATTACTATTTACTACCTCAAAATATATTTCATTGTCAAGGTTAATTCACAATATGCTTTATTATTAACTTATTATCTCTGTAATAAAGGTTAAAAAATATTTATTAGGTCACAAAATTAATTATTAATCACTTGAGGTACGCATGATGATATAGAAGGATCAATACAATTAGGATTGATGAATTAAATGCCACTTCTATTGAGATTATTTTATTTGAAAACTAGTTTCGAATGCTAAACATTCATCTTCAGTTCTAAAACATACAATAAAATTTTCAACACATCAGTACTATGTTACATAGATTAAATATACTAAAGTTTTTTTAAAAAGATAAGACAAGAAATCAAGCATAGGCACTCACCTTCGAGGTAACTAAAACACTGAATTTGTGAGAAGTAAAAGGGGGGGGGCAGGTAGGTTAAGTTTTAGATTTACAACGGGGTTTCCCTTATGACTCATTGGGTTTTTTCGTTCCTATGGGAAATAAATTTAAAATGGGGCTATTGGATATGTTAATCTGATCATTTAAACAAAAATCTGGATCGGTTTTAAACGATTTTATTATTTCTAGTGATTCAAAAGTATTTAATTTTAGGCTATTTTCTACTTGATGTAATATTTTTACTCCCGAGTCTTTATTAAATTTGTGGTTATTTTCATTTAGATGGATAGCGAAATTGGAATTTTGGGTCTTATTAGTGTATGCTCTTATATGTTCATTTACTCTTTGATTTACTGATCGTCCGATTTTTCCCGTGTATTTTGCTTCACAGTCATTACATTTTAATTCGTATACGCCGCTTTTTTGGAAAGGGTCTATTTTGTCCTTCGGTGAAGGGAAGTATGGAGACAATGGCTTATCTATTTTGAATGCAGGGTTTAAACCTAATTTTTTAAATTCTTTCCCGACTTTAGCGGATATTGAACCGTAGTATGGTATCAAAATATATTTTTTAGGGGTAGCTTTATCCTCTGGGGGTGTTTTGTATATATTATTCATAGTTTTTTTTTGTATGTATTTGTTTTACTTTCTTAAAATATCGTTTGTATCGTTAAAATTGTGGTATTTTAGTTTTGTTGTTCGAGTTTCTCTATAACTGCAGTGTGGGTTTTTAATTGAAGTGTTGTTTATTGTTTATGGGATTTCGTTTTGTTATTTCGTTTAAGAAACTATTGATTTGTCTGGTCGTCCCAGACCATAGGCAAATTATGTCATCAACATACCGATACCAGTATATGATGTGTTGAGCTAATTTTGAATGAAGGATTTTCCGTTCTAATTTATCCATAAAAAGATCTGCCAGAAGGGGTGAAAGAGGGGACCCCATTGGTAATCCTTCTTCCTGTTTATAGAATGTATTGTTAAATTGAAAATAATTATGTTTTATGCAGACTGACATTAAATTGTAAAAGTCTAGAATTAGTCAACAAAATTAAAAACGTAAATGTTCCAGACAATGCAAAGTTAATATCATTCGATGTCACAAATCTGTTTACCAGTATCCCACCTTCAGAAACAATAGAAATTTTAGAAGAACTAATCATCCAGTCTAATCTTCAACCACTAGAAAATTAGACTTTTACAATATAATGTCAGTCTGCATAAAACATAATTATTTTCAATTTAACAATACATTCTATAAACAGGAAGAAGGATTACCAATGGGGTCCCCTCTTTCACCCCTTCTGGCAGATCTTTTTATGGATAAATTAGAACGGAAAATCCTTCATTCACAATTAGCTCAACACATCATATACTGGTATCGGTATGTTGATAACATAATTTGCCTATGGTCTGGGACGACCAGACAAATCAATAGTTTCTTAAACGAAATAAACGAAATCCACCCTTCAATTAAATTCACACTGGAGTTAGAGAACAACAAAACTTTAAATTTTTAGACATAGAATCTCCATAAACAATAAACAACACGAATTTAATATATACAGGAAACCCACATCCACAGATGTAGTTTACTTACCACTAACACCCTCAGCATTTCATGCAGATATACCGGCTTTTAAATGCTAAATGAACGAAATTTTAACAAAGAAATACAAACGATTCAACTATAGATACAGTAAAACCACAATCGATAATATTTTGACTATATAAGATATACCATACTAACGGGAAAAATTTATTGTTTAAACCCTGCATTCAAAATAGATAGCCATTGGAACGAATTAAAATGTAATGACTGTGAAGCAAAATACACGGGAAAAATCGGACGATCAGTAAATCAAAGAGTAAATGAACATATAAGAGCATACACTAATAAGACCCAAAATTCCAATTTCGGAAATAACCACAAATTAATAAAGATCCATTTCATACCTAGTAAAAAGTTTAAAAAATGAACGAAAAAAAACCCAATGAGTCATACCCCGTTGTAAATCTAAAACTTAACCTACCTGCCCCCCCTTTTACTTCTCACAAATTCAGTGTTTTAGTTACCTCGAAAGTGCCTATGCTTGATTTCTTGTCTTATCTTTTTAAAAAAAACTTTAGTTTATTGTAAAAAATGAACTGAAACTAGTTTTCAAATAAAATAATCGTTTTCATCAAAAAAAATTCGTTTCATAGAACTATACAGTTTAACGAATTCATTTTTTGCCAAATTCACACGCTTGTTTCAAAAGCAGTCACGCTATTAATCTAATTACATTTTTGAAAGATGATCTCGCATTTTCATGTTATGTAGCCATTTTTATTTGACCCCTGTTACCCTAAACCTTTTCTATTTTTAATTTTCGAACGCCAATTCTGAGATGTGTCGAAAAAAAACTATATATAAGACAGTATCGTTCTTCATACGTCCCTTTTTACTATCTTATATACCCTTCTATTCATCCATTTTCTACACCTATTATAACATTCACTAATGAATTGCTAATTACAAGATGACATGCAGTATCATTAAAACGGTGTGAGGCTTATCTATTAGCATGACGAGAGCGAACCAAAGGACTTACATTAATAAAACGCGGTTAGTGCCTCTGTTAGTGGGGCTATAGCTTCCACCATAGGCTCCACCATCAATTAGCCAACATGAATGCTTCTCAATTTGATTAATGGACTCAGCGTAGGCAAAAAACAGCATAGATAATCAATAGTTTCACAAACTAATTAAATGTGGGGGTACAATAATCATAATCACAGTCAAGATATTAAAAAATAATTTGTAATTGATAAATGACAGCACTTGTGGGTTTTTTATTTATTTGATTACTATTTTAGGTGCCGTGTACAACAACTCAGTCTAGAGGCACCATTACATAACATTTGTAATTAGACTTCTAAATTAGTCGATACAAGTTCTTTTCTTTGAGGAGGGTAAACAGTTTGTTCCAGTTTTCGGGATTTAAAGTCTCGCAGTATCCTTGGAGATGCAACGAAGTCCTGGAATGTAAAAGTCGGGTGCAATCCTTGATAATGTGATCCGTGGTCAGCAGGCAGTTGCAAATGCAGCATTCTGGTGGACGATTGCCTTCAAGAAGGTGCCGATGAGTCAACTTACTGTGTACAATTCTAAGGTGTGTTATTATTGTCTTTTCTCTCCATTATTGTCTGTTTATTGGGAGAGGTGTCGCCGGAAGAAAGCTTTTAAAAATCCTTTTCAGTTTATTGGTATCAGGTGCTTTTGCCCAGATGTTAATCCATGCCTCTCTGCACAGGTTAAATATATATTTATGATAGTCGTAGAGAGTGACATTGGTATTTGGAAAAGGCAAAGGTTCTTGCTTCCTTTGCGCTTATGTCTGCCAATTGATTCCCTTCCATATTGGTGTGACTAGGGACCAAAAGAAATGTAATGTTTTTATTCATGTTTAGTGCTGATTTCCTAATTTTCATGACGATAGGATTGTCGGTTAAATGAAATTTTTGGATTGCCTGAAGAGCGGATAATGAGTCGCTGCAGATTATAAATTGCCTGCTGTCCAAATTTTAAATTAAATTCACACACTTATTTATATATTGAAAATAATTCGGCGGAAAAAATTGAAAAAATGCTTGGAAGACAGTATCGGAGGGATTCTGAAGGATGAATGACTGAACATCCAACACTCTCCTTATCTTTTGTGCCATCCGTGTAAAGGCAGGCATATTCAATATAACCGTTTAGAGAGTAAATTTAAGAAACTTTGCCTTAGGGCTTCAGGAGGACTGTTTATTTTCTTGATCCAGTTTAAAAAAAATCAAATGATATTTTATGAGTTGTTCAAGGTGGTAGTGGGTTTGGAGATGACATATAAAACGGTGGAAAAGACAATGAGACGGATAATGGAGGATAGCGGGTCTTTTTAGTTAATGTTAATTTAATTTATTAATAATCTAAAATTTATCTAGATATTAAGACAATGAATAGATACTTTAATATAGATACTATATTCTCTTAAAAATATTGTTTTTGAGTGTTTATATATATATACATATAAAATTATTATTTACTGCATCGTTGATTTATTTATTACTTCACTCACCTTTTGCTATTAATTTTTCCTATTATTTTTTTCCTTACGTTTCATTATTATATCAATTTTTTTTTTTTTTTTTTTTTTTTTTTTCAAAATAGATATATTCTTACTATTGATATTTCTTCAAATTGCAAGAAATTAAGAAATTTATTTACGCGTAAGGGTACTATCAATTGTTGTTTTTAATTGCTAAATGTGATTTTCATCACAATAAAACACACACAAAAAATTTTTTTTTTGTTTAGAGCCTTTATTACGTATATTCCTTGCTTTGGTTGGAATACATATTATACATATGAATATTGAGCAACGGTAGACTAGCTGTTTTATTGAAGAAAAATAAACATATTTTTTTTTTTTAATAAAACAGATAGTCACTTGGATTTATTTTTTATCTTTTTCCTGTATTTCTTTTTCCCATCCCTATTTATTTAAAAGAAATATAACAAAACTAATAAATGATGAATGAATTACGTAAAGCTTTGAGCAACTTAAAATTCATAAAATCGATCATAAACTTTATGAAAAATTATAAAAAATAAATAAATAATATAATCATAAAGAATAAATTTATCGGTCAATTAAAAGAGCAAAAAATATGAGGAAGGTAAATTAAAAAATAGAAAATTAGAACTAATAAATTACTGTAAAGTAGTGTATACTCTTATGTATTTTTTTAGGTGTTTAATCCTTGGAAGTTTCAAATAAATATACTTAAATTAATATTTCTATAAATAAAAGATATGCTTATAATTTATTTATACGAAAAAATTTAGATTGTCCTTCTCTAAAATACTAATACATTGCAAAATAAATAAGTGAATACAAAAAAAATTATAAGATAGGAATGGGCATTGAAAAAACACCTTTGATTTATATTTTAATAAGAGTACCTAGTACAAAACAAAGTGATGAATATTGTTTTCAAGAACTTCCAAAAAGTCCGAAAAGGGTCATTTGATAATCCATGGTAGGTTTATTGTTAAATCTCAGGGTAAATAAATTTATTTTACCAAATAAACCAATATTTAAAAACAAAATTTAAAATGCTAAATAATAAACTAACTGGAATTGGAATATCATAATAATAAAGAGAAAACTGAAAGATAATTTCCTCTTTCAAAGCTGGCGGCGCAGCATTAATAAATAATGCAGGCATTTAGTGTTTGAATATAAGCCAAGGTTTTAGCGTTTGCATGTAATACGGCTTTAGTTACCTTTGCATGTAGTTATTAAAGTCAGTAAAATAATACAAACTCAACATACAGTTTTTCTTAACGATAAATAAAAAGTTCATATCACGTGATGCAAATGCATTAAACGGTTGACTTTTTCATTTTATTTTTTGAGACTGCATGATTTCATAGTGTCTAAACAGTATGCTCAATTCAGTGGAATAAGTCCAGCCTAAAATTGTTGGTTCATATTTTGAGGATGTAATTATTATTTAAATAATAGATTTTTAAAAAAATGCAAACATAGAAAAAGAGTTAAATTAGTTCATTAAAAAATACTAAATTAAGTTAAAAAAATATTGTTAACAGTTATATTAGAAACAATAGTCTCTGTGTATTAGAATGTTTTATTTCAATTATGATACACTTAAAATGGCGGATTTGTACACTAAGTTTCAGTAACAAAATCTATTTAAAAAGTATGTACGAAAATTTAAGTTCTAGAGTTGAGAATATTTTGTGTATGCTTGCAAATTTAGGTTTAGTAAATTACATTTTTTTTTTTTTTCAATCACCATCATGAATCTATCAAGATGACCAT
Organism: Euschistus heros; assembly: GCA_003667255.2. Classification (NCBI taxonomy): domain Eukaryota; kingdom Metazoa; phylum Arthropoda; class Insecta; order Hemiptera; family Pentatomidae; genus Euschistus; species Euschistus heros. The sequence continues at coordinate 4,954,872 of RCWM02000003.1, forward strand.
ATATCATGATACAATTTTACTCCCCATTTTAAACATTCAAGGGGATCGAAAAATCGCTTAAATTATCTTAAAAAAATGAGAAACATTTTCCTAAAATTTATTCCCCTCGGAGATAAAAGTTGAGGAGGGGTCATATATCATTCATGTCAGCCCCGGCCAACTTCCGACTTTTAAAAAATTATTTTAAGACACAAAAGAGGAGAAAAAAGAGTTTCGTAACACGCACATTTTGTTAATGGTAGCCTTTTTTTTTATTCACCTTGTATGATAACAACCAGTGTGTGCCGGCGTCAAGGAAGTCCTATACGGAAAATCTGACCGTTCATTTGTTGGTAATTGTTATTTGTAACGCCCATAACAGGAATTACATAATTATAACCAATATAACTTCTGAGAATGATATATACTAGCTGGTTTACTAGTGATTGTTTCTTAGAGTATCTTGGCAAGCCTTTACACCGTAGATGCAAGTAAAATTATTATTATTTTTAAAGAAAACAAAATTTATTTACTTTATATTTAAATATAGTGATCTTTATTTTGTACAGCTTTAGTATTAACAAAATTGTGTACTTCAAGGTGTCCAACTTGCTTTGTTAAGGGGATATAATTTACCGAATTCTTGAATTATTAGTATTTCTTCTCTCTCTTTTTTTTTTTTTTTTTTAAATCCTAATATTATGGGAGCAAAATGCTATTTCTTTAATTCCACATGAAATCCCGTTACAGAAACTATTTCAAATTTTATTCTAAAACGAATATAATAACGATCAATGTGTACGTGTCATAATTTTTAAATTCCTGGTTTTTCTAAGAATTTTAAATTCGCTTTCTTTCCATAATCACATATAGCAAACAGCTGAAATAAAGACGCTTTTATCATATATTTTATAAATTTACCATGTAGTTACCATGGTAGCGAAGCGCGTTGGGTTAGAGTATCAGAGTGCCCCCCCCCCCCAAATACAGAAGGACTTGGTTTTGATTCCTTCTTGGTTTGGTCTTGGTTTGGTCATAGCTAATTTATTTTGTAGCCTCAAAAAATCGTCCTTGAATTGAATCTCAGCCTTCTCAGTCTAAGTTGAATAGGGTGTTAACCTCTAGGATAACCTCCTCTTTCTGTCTTACATGGAGTATATAAGTCCTAATAAACAAATACACGGATCTCTATAGAATTTGTCTATGGTAATTGAGATTTATTATATTCCAACCTGTTGTTTCTGATATTCAGTAACGTTATTAAATACTTATGCTGTACATGTTTACTGTAATTTTAATTACAATTTATGCAGATGGAGATTCGGTTCTTAATTCAAACATTTTTCAAACAAGTCTTAATTTATTAAATAAGTTTGCTACAGCATTTTTCGGGAATTAAGTCCCATTTTCAGGTTTCTCATTTGCTGTGGCTTATGCACATTGTCCACTATCATATTATAGGTCAATATTAACACAGTCTAATGAACTGATTGTTGTAACTGATTGTTCATTAGACTGCGTGTTAATATGGACCTATACATTAGGATAGTGGACAATGTGCATAAACCACAAAAAATAAAAAACCTGAAGGTGAGACTAAAGTCCCAAAACGTTTAGTAGCAAACTTAATAAATAAATTAGGAGTTGTGCCAAAAAATATGTAAATTGAGTATTTAAACCAATAATCTGTTGGATAGTATTTTTCATTTTATCTTTTTTATATATCAGTTTATTTAAATTTACAACTGTACAAATATACACATCAAGTAAATGAGCTGATAATGATTACAATAACATGTCAAAACTTGAAAAGAACTACTCATCAGTAGAACTTCAATAAAAATTATTAATAATGAACGTTTTGGTTTTTATTAATTCATCACTGTGTAATATTGTGAAATATATTATGTGATATTTTGACTGACTAAATGTATTATAGTAAACTATAAAAGCATAAGGATGCAGTTAGCTCGGCCACGCCAACCTTCTTCTTCAGACGCCTCGGAGGATTATCAGGAATGGAATGGGAAGCAAGTTGAGAAACTAACGGATTTGGGTGGTTATGGAGCTAACTATGAAAGGATAGGTATCTGGTGTGGGCTAAATCAGCAACATATGGAACATTAAGGTCTTTATGGGTAAGTAAGGAGACAAAGTAAGGGGCATTTAGGATTTTTGAAGGATTTTGGAATATAAGGATTGGATACGCGATGAATTGGATGGTTCAGTAAAGCCCCAAAGTTCAACTCCGTACGTCCAAATAGGTCTAAACACTGTCATGTAAATAAATCTTTTCTAATGAATTGGGAGCTTTGACCGTTTGTCTAGTGAATGTTGAAGTAGTCTGTAACGACGAGCAGTTTCTTGTCGCTTTAGTCTTTTTTTTTTATATTAGTATTCATTATTCATCTAATTTCACGATTTTGAAGTCCGGATCAGTGTCTAGAGTTGTTAAGACTGCTATTTACAAAACAGTATAAAGACTGTTGGTACATTATGGCTCGGAAGAATTAAATGATCTTGAGGATTTGAAAAAAGGTCCTTAGAAAGACCGTCGGCAGAACAGTTTTTTGTTGAGCCCGATATTATAAAAATAATAAAAGAAGAAAAACTATGGAGGCTGGGCTAGGCATGAAAAATGATGGATAATAAGCTACAAAAAATAAAATAAAAATACAACAGAACAATCAGATTGAGAGAGAAACTAAGGCAGAGGTGGTGGCATGACGTTGACAGCAACCTGAGGTGACTGTGAGAGGTTGATGAAGGAAATCAGAAGATAGACAGGAGTGGCCGTCGATCCCTAGGAGTCCCCAAGGACCGTATTATTTAATAAATAAATAAAATCCCTTTTTTATAAATAAATAAAAGTGAGAATTACTATGGATAAAATAAACAAAAAAAAAATTACAAAATTGCAACATAATGAAAAAAAAAGATTATAGATTAAGATATGTTTTTATTTCATGAATTGGTTGCTCATAGTTTAGAAAACAAATTGTAACTAACATATTTGAAGTATTTTTATTAATTTATGGTCAATATTTTCTTGGTAAGCATATAAATACAAAATTATTTTAATTCAATCACTATAATTAATTAACAAACTATGAATTAAATCAATTATTAGCTAAGAAATCAGTAGTTAATGTTTAAATCAATTTCTTGAAAGAGTGTGATTCGCCCAAATTACAAATCGTTTTGTATTTTTCACTTTCCGTTGCATGTAGTCATACAAAATACAACTAATATAAATTTTAAAAAAAATCAATACAAACTTACTATAGAATGTTTTGGAAATGTCTCAGAGAAGAATTTAGTGTTAGCAGGACATCGAAAAGAGCCAAAGTATTACCTGAAACAAAAATTAATAATTAACAGATGATAACTTAATTTGTTATTTAGGATTATTTACTTATATTTTAATATTATAAAGTATAATAATCAAATTTCCAGGTTTAGATAAAAAAAATTTTCCCGAAATATTTATGAAAATAAATCATTTAACATTATAATCGACGATACTAAGTAAAGCTTTCATCAGAAGCATGAATCCATAATTTCAATTCTTGGTAAGAAATTAATTCTGAGAACTGGTTGATGTTGCTTAAGGTAGCTACTTAAGTCCTACACTTAACACAATCAATACCCTCCATCCTTTAGTGGTTCTGACGTCAATAGCATCCTAGCGTATAAAATTATGTAGCGATTCTCCACTAAGGCTGAAATAAAATATCTTACAGCTAGTGCTCAATATCCGGTATGGAAAATAAGACATTTTTCTTAAGATATACACTTTTTATTTGATAAGAATAGGTGCCTTCAGAAACCTCTAAGGAAATAAATCTGAAAATCCGATATTTATAAGGGAGATAAGCTGATCGAAGTGTAATTTTTAAAACGTAATTATAAGCCTTCTGAAATCCTAAAGTTCAATTCAGATTTTATTTTATTTTTTTTTTTTTTTTGCCAGTGGGTTTTTTGATCTAATGTTCTAGGGTTTTTTGATTGCATTGTTGTCTCCAAACCTTGACTTTTCCCAATGTTCCTGTGTCATTACAATTGGGCATACGTTCCAAATATGCGTATTTATTATTATTAATATTTTCAGTTACTCTCATTTACTAGGAGCAGGACAGAAACTCAAAAGTTCTGAATTAAGCCAAATAGATATATAAGATTGGAATTGTGTTGATTTTCATATTTTTGATTACATAAAATTATATACATATATATATATATATATATATATATATATATATATATATATATATATATATATATATATATATATATATATATATATATATATATATAATTTAAGGACTCTATCTGGATAAATGACTTACTTTGAATCTGCATACCAGATTACACGGACAAGAAACTGCTCGTCGTTTCAAAAATTTACTTGACAAGCGTTCAATGCTCTCAATAAATTACAAAAGACTTATTTACATGACTGTAATTCTATTCGTACATACAGAGTTGGTCTTTGGGGCTTAACTAAACCTAAACTAAAACTCCTCTGTTTCAATTTTTACAATGCAAAATCCTTCGTACAATCGCAGATGAATGTAATGTAAGAAATAAACTTATAATACCTATCCGAATCCATTAGTCTCCCAACTTGCTTCACACTCAATTCCCAACAACTCTCCGAGGCGTCTGATAAGAAGATGGACTAAGGACTTTAAGAATATATACGATAAATAAATTATTACAATGGCAGGTCACAAAATTGTAAAGAACTAACCGTTAATATGACATCAATAAACGTTGTAGAACATTATTTGAAGTATCGTCCCCCAAAATTAGAATAATAACGAATCAAATATTTCTTATAAGAAAAGTATCAACCCGCCTCGCTACTTAAAGTTTCACATAAAGAACTTTAAACATTTTATATCATAGATATAATTATTTCGTAATTGGTTTCTATCTCTTGAACGGATATCAGTTTAATTAGTTTTTGCTAGACTTTGAAGCTGGTACACAACTCTGCCATAACATTCTGCACGTGTTTGGTGGAAAAACTTAGTTCACGAACTTCAGATTAGGATCTGTACTAACTTTTAAAACGTGCTTTAGCTTGTAGCGAATGGAATAGCCATTTCCAGCAATCCCTATGTTGTTATTATTATTTTTTTTTTTTTAAATGGATTTATCACAACTTCATCCTTTATACATCTACAAACTTTCTTTCTTTACAAAATTATACAAAATAATATAAAAATTGAAAACGAAAATGACAATATAATTAATACTCTTAGATTCAAGAGTCATTTATTGGTGAATTTCATTTCTCATCATAATTAGATAGATATAACTGTCAAATCACTTAATTTCTGAAAAGTCAAGTGCTTCCCCAAAACCCGTAGCTCTCGTAGTGGTTAAAGATGCCTCTGAGTGTATTCACGTCAAAATATGAATGTTACGAAACATGCAGTATAAAGTAATTATTCGAATATTCTTCTCTACCAGACGAGAGGTTGAAGTATTGGTTACTTAAATATAAGTATACGGTACCGTAATTAGGCTACTAGAACAGTCAACTAAACAACTACACTCCTGTGGTCTATTCTAAATGTTGATAATGAACATGATTGAAAAGATCTGCTTTTCAGAATCATCTTCAAAATGGAATTTTCTACTGTAAACGAAAAAGGAGAAAGACAATGAAAGCGAAGGGGAGGAATGATGCATCTAATGCCAGCAGTGGATCGATGCTATACGGGCTTGTTGAGGATACGCGGTGAGGATCTTAGCTCATGCTGGCGCAGAGCGGATCCCGCTATATAAATAAACTTAAAAGTAACTTACTGATCATAAGATTAATTTTTAGAGATACATATAAAATTTGAAGATTTACCGAATCGCTTTTAACTGTTTAAGCAGAACAGTTGTAAGTTGTAGCTGTAAGATTTCTCCTTAATAGAGATGGTTCCTTCTTTTCCACCTATATAGTTCCTCAGTTATTCTGAAGAGTATCACAGCGATAGGATTAAGGTCGCTTAGAATCCGAACAATACCTTAAATGACGTATTCATCAACCAAAAACCCTAATAAACCAGACCAAACAGCTTTATGATAATACACTAACTAGAGAAGTTTTTAAAATAATTTTGATTTGGCTGTTGCGCTTACTTTTATTTTATTTTATTTTTTTTATTTACTTAACCTAAACTTGAAGTTCTCAATTTATATTTTGCCTTTAACAAGATTTAAAGATTTTTGTATTTCTTTATTGCATCAAATATTTTTTTTTTACATAGACAATGTATTAGTAATTGCAGCAAAAAAAAAAAAAAAAAAAAAATAATAATAATAAAAAAAAAAAAAAAAAAAAAAAAATAAAAAAAAAAAATAAAAAAAAATAAAAAATGGCGTTGATATTTCAGTAAGCAACGAAGTTATAAGGAATAAATGTTTTTGGTTTTGGCCATTATTTAAAAAAAAAAATAAATACAAAAAAAAACTCGTAATACTTTGTATATAGGTAAGTGACCTTCAAATAGGTTCAAAATGAACCTCCCTACCCGAGATACCTCTTTGGCCAACGAACTTCCGAACACCTTGTATAATACGTCATAGTAAAGCACCATTTATCCATTTCAATAACTGCCCAGCAAATAATGACTCTGTCTACCTCTAAAACCCGGGAATATCCATAAATCTGGCCAAACCCACATAACCCTCATCCCTTACTTTTTTGCCAAACGTCCCCAGTCTAGTTGTATACTAGAGTTGATATAGTTTGGTGGTCTCTACACATCTACGTGGTCAATAATATTATTATTCACGAGTAACTTTGTAAGAAAATGGCAGAAAAAGAGGACAACATTGCTCTTCCACGAACTGAATCGGGTTCATAATGTTTTGAACATGAAAAATGATTGAGCAACGTCGGAAACATTTATGTTGCCGATACAAACCCCAGCGAAATAGGCAAACGAATACAACGTGTTGTTCAAAGATAAGCCAACAGCAGCTTAAGTAAAGTATTAACCCCAGATCGAGTGATGGCATCATAGAATGAATACGATGGGGGTGTACAAACAAGTAGCGATTTATAGTAAGTGGAAAGGGCCCCTGAATTAGCCCCCTCATTGTAAAAGAACCCTTATTCCGTTCCCTGAAGTTGGTCATAAGCATTATGACAGTCCGCTTTTGGGCTTGATAGTTATTAGATCATCAAACATAAATGAAGTTTTTAGCAGTATTTTTTTATATCCCAATGTAATTATAAATAATGGAAGATTAATCCTGAGAAGTAATAAAACCAATTTGAAACGTTGAACACAGAATCATCGAGTTATTTTGACGTCCTTATGCATTCCTGTTGAACAGAAAGGATGTGCTATCCTACAAGTTATCAAACTATTCTATCCAATTTAAACCAACCTAGATGGGATTTGAACCCTTGGTTTATGAAGGACTTAGATGATTTATTATAGTGCTCAGCATAAAACAAACAGATATGGAATAAAATATAAAGATAAAAGTTTTTTAATACCTAATCAATAAAATTCACCAATACTCACTCATAAACAACTTTAACTAACAACTATGTTTTGGTCTAACTCTTATACAATAGTGGTGGCACAATAAGGGAGGTTTGGAGAATAAAATTCGTATTTTAATATTCCATTGTCTTCATTCATTAGTTCCTTGTAAAAATGTTCTGCAAAATACCTTGATGTGAATTATTAAGATTTCAACTCTCAGCTCATACGATATATGCAAACATATCTAAATCTGGAATAATAATACTAATCATGGAGCGAAAAATATGGTGACTAGAGGAATTATTTGATATAGTATATGAATATAAAGTATAATTGTAATATTTAACAATTGAGTTGATCAAATTTAGCAAGTTTGGTACCGATGAATATATATATATATATATATATATATATATATATATATATATATATATATATATATATATATATATTATTTGTTAATATGTTTTCTATTCAACGTCTTGTAGTAATAGTTAGTAATAAAAGTCCGTACTCCGATAATAACCTTCTTTTTTCTTTTTTTTTTTAAATTGTAGTCATGTTATTTTTTATCTTTTGATATTAAAAGCAATACTTTTTACCTGTTATCAGAAATCAAGCAGCTCACAGCAGTTTACGTTAAAAATAGTTGACTTATTTTTGATGATATTGAAGAAGGCAAAGAAAAATCACACTTCATGTTTTTGTAAATTCTACTTGAATTCTTTGAAAATTTAATTTTATTCAGTAAATATGAAATTGTTGTTATATTATCTGATGTCCATCAGTATTCTAAGAGTATAGTAATATAAATAATAGCCCGAAAGAAATGAATAAAAGTATTAAAATTATTATTTTTTTGAACAGTCTCTAAATGAAACGAACAGCAATTTATAATGAAATGACAAAAGTAAAAAGCCTGGTAAGTCATAAATCAGTGTCAAGGTGTGGCAATATGATATTAAAAACTAATAATACTAAATTATTAATATTACAATAATATTATGTTGTTAGTTGTAGTAAAAACTACAAGGTGTAATTAATAACGGTGACTGGATAAATAATGTATGAGTATCAGATGATTATTTTATATTTAAAAGCGATAAAAAATAAAAAATGCACATTCTGTGGCTGCTTTTATTGAAAACGTGGAAGGAATTAAAAATTAGTGATGCAATTTAAAGTACTGGAAAATCGGAAAAATATCACTAGTCCAGTCAATAAATACATTGTAGAATGCATGAAATATGCAATAATTTTTGAATTCATGCTTTGTTAGGAGTAGTTAAAATGGGGGAAGAGGAGAATGTCCCATTTATAGGTTATTCGATTAAATTTCGAAAACGGGGGACTCTAGAAAAATATTTTTCAACTCAAAATTAAAGCTAATTAAATTTCCCATAAAATTGATTCAATACATATTTGTCGAAATTCCAACAGTTTTCAAGATATACGTTATTGAAAATCGGTGATTTTAGGGAAAAAACAAATTTTACCTCACTTTTTAATAAGAATTTAATAGGAAACTTAATTAGCTTTAATTTTTATTTGAAATATAAATTTCTAGAGTCAATCGTTTTCGATATACATTCGAAAACCCAAAAAAAAAAAAAAAAAAAATGAAATTCTCCCTCCCCCACCGTTGGCTAACCCCCAGGGGCGGGGACTTAGAAGTATGTTTACCTTCTAACTATTCCAACGAAGCTATGAGGTAACAAATAATCGTATTTATGCTCTCTACACCCCTCATTTCTGCCCTCATTGACTGGACTACACAGCAAGCATCGTATCTAGTGATATAAGTGTATTCCGCGCGGAAGCAGGGTAGGCCATTTCGGTAGCAATACCCTTATTTACACATTAATTTTTTTTATTTATTTATAAGTCCTTTCTATAGTAATTTCTTTTTCGGAGTATATTTTAATTATTTTTAGTACTGTAATTATTTGTCTATTGTACCAGACTATTGTACCATCTTACTGCACCTTTGTGTTATTCCTAGGACAATCTGTCACAGAATACAGAATACAGATTTTTTTTTTTTCATTTAATTATTTGCATTTTAACAGTGGCATTATACCTGTTTATTATAAAGTAAACTATTGTTTTATTTTATGAATTTAGATAAAATTTTCAAGGATTGGATTTCATCGAAAGTAATTCCTCCTCAAAGCAGTAAACTTTTATGGTCCTTTAGGCAGTGAATGCGAGAGAGTAGAGAAAACAATCGGGGCGGAGGAACCTGACTCCGGTAATATAGGCAGGATTAAAAGGAGCTATTGATTAGGCCTCCAGGTTTTCAGTTAATCCACAGAGCAAAGAGGAAACACTAAGCCTAGCCTCCAATAATGGACCTAATACCAGCCTTCCAAATCCTTTCAAAGGCTTCCGTTCCTATAAATTGTTCGGAAATAATCACACCTCTCTCGGCACTATAATCAATTTCGTCTAGTCCAGGGGAAACAGCTTTTCACTGGCCTTAAAACCGATCTGATACTTACCTTTTTCCATTTACACCCTCGACAGGCCCCTATTGCGAACAACTCTTAAATCTCTTTTAAATCGAGATTCTGTTTAGTTGGAATGTAAGAGTGATTGTCTTTCTTCTTCTGGAAAATGGGAAATGAGAATGTTTATAGATTGCTTTGGTTATTTTCATATTTATTAATTTCACGTAAATATGATTAAAAATAAACATAAAGACACTTAACTTAATAACTTAAAAAAGACACAATTTCTCTAATAATTTACTTTTTATTTAATTTTTTTTTTTTTTATGGGTTTGAATCGATGGAATTCGGTAATGAGCTCATTGAAACCCCTATTATAGGAATTTCTTGGCGATTTAAATAATTAAAATTAGTATTAGTATAATAATTTTCATAATAACTTTACTTTCATCAATTATCACCAATACAATTATTGTAACATTTAATATCAAGCAAATTACGCCTATGTAAAAAAAAAGATGAAAAAAAAAAGATACCATATTTGTGGCACCTGTGCATAGCGGGCTAAGTCGAATTTTGCGTATTTTGAGCTATCGACATCGCCAGAATTGAATTTTTTTTTGTCTTTTCTTGTATCTAACAGGCTAAGTGTTCCGTCCATTGCAATGGAGGATATATCTTAGTGAATTGTGGACTCATACTCCAATCTTGAACTTTTACTTGTGAAAAGCGAGTCAAGTTTACGAAACCCTTTTTGCACAAAAGAAAGAGTTACATACTAAAAGAAAAAAAGATAATGAAAAGGGCACCATGCATTGGGGGAAGGTAAGATGGCTTAACTATAACAAAGATAGCTGCGGTGTTCTCTAATACAAGTCAACTCTTGATATAAATGTTATTTTTAAAACAATAAGTTTTTTGAAAAAGGGCAGGCTACAAAAATTAGAGCCAGCAATCTGATATGTTAAATCACTTCCGGTTGCGGCAGAAAAAAAGAAAGATCTGTTAGATCGTTTTTCCCTACATAAGTCCAACATTTAGGTTGGAAGAGCTATCTACATCTAAGCAGGATCTGTACCCATATTTAGGTGAAGAAGACGAATTCAAAGAAAATTATAGGCGATTTTTTTTTTTTTTTTCAGTGTTTTATAAACTACAAATAAAATAATTATTTTTTCTTTAGGCATGCTGCGTATGTTATTTTATTTTCTATTAAATAAAAAAAAAATTTAAAAAAGGAAAAATATTATTTAATGTATACCTAATTTTTCTCAACTCAGAAAATTAGTTAAGCACTTGCTTCAGAGGCTTTCAGAGGTCAATCACGTTAACATTAATCACTTAGCCCATTTCACACAAAATCGATTAGTGTCATGCTGGCTATGAGTTCGATTTTTTTGAAACGATTAGTAATAAATATAAGAATATTGGCAAGAACTGAAAGATACCTTACAAACATAAATAGAAATGTACTATCAAGAGTTTAAGCCCCACAAATTTTAATTTTTTTAACTGGACAATTTAGGAAATAATCTCAAACATTCAATTCAGTTTTCCTAAAATCGCAATTTTCGCACTTGGCCCACTATGCACAGGTGCCACAGATATATAATATTATATAAAAGAATAAGCCAGTTTTCGTTTGTGATTATTAACTGCTAGAACTACTGAACCAATCAGTACCACATTCTGACCACATCGTCCTTATAGTTCAAGAATGGTTTAGCAATAATAAAATATACTGATTCTCCATTAATTCGTAATTAAAAAACAGATAGTAAATGAATAAGAGAGAAGTTTGAAAATTAACCGATAAGTGGAGATTACCATTCTATATGAAAGATTACGGTATTATCTAGAGCTTGAAATTGGTAATATAATAAACTTGTTGTTAATGAAATTGTTATTCAAAAATCTTTAGATATGTAGTTCGACAAGTTTAAAAATCGACCGATATATCGCAAATTATACAGGGTATCTCTTAGTGTAAAAAAATTCCAAAACTATCGGCAAAATTCAGGTCTATGTTCATTATCATGGGGTTTTCAACGTTACATTGAAAATCTAACAAAATAAATCCTAAATAATAATTATAAATAAAAAAATGTAATAACATAAGATCCTTTGATCTGGTGTTGCTTTGTTGACAGTTTTCCATTATTTTCTATTAAAAAATATTTTTTTCCTTGCTTTTTATTCCAGTGAAGAATTTATTATGTTTAAAACGCATATTTCCATTAAGGGATAGTCATAATGTTTTATTTACACAAGTAACTAATTTTTATGCTTAATGAGAACACCATGTTTTTTTTCGGTTTTAAATGTAAATTTCTCCATGAAACTGAAACAGAACCATTACTTTTAACATAACATGTTGATTAAATTTGCAAGTTTTTGTAAGATTTGCAGTTTTGTGGATGTAAAATTCAAGGTTGCATGTAATCTGCTCTTCTAGAAAATTCAATGCTTAATCCGAAAATGAGGTCAAAGTTTTATGGAAATATTATAGCTTTTATGGTAAAAAACGTGGTTTCCTGAAAAAAGGTCTTTGATTTATCGTTCTATTGGAATAGAAAGGTGAGGTCTGCGGCATTTTTCTACATTTTTGATCTAGTTTCACTAATTTTTTTTTTTACACAATGGGATACTCACCATGTATAGTAAATATTCTTTGTCCATCTGGGATAACAAATTATTCCTCATAATTAAAAAAAAATGGGTTTCTAATTATGATTTTAATTACTGTTTAAACCACTTAATCAGCGCAACGGTGCCAGGTTTAAAATCACTGCTTATTCTCATGGAAGCTATAAATCTCACTAGCACAGTAACTGAAGAACTCGCATTTATTTCTGGAATCTCAATAATTCCTACTAATCATCATTTCAATTCAAACGATTAAAATTTTCAATTAAAGTTTCTTTTGCTATTTAAATTACCAAATAGCAAGGCTAGGCTTACAAAAAACGTTGTATTTTATCTTTGGATTGTCTATTTCTCTCAGGTCAAGTAATATGTAGGGCTTTTGAGAATTAGAAACCATAACAAACAAATTATTTTTGAGTATCTATGTTTAGTTAACATCGAGAGATAAAACTCGAAATGTAGTTTATTGCGATGCCTTAATAATTTATTTTTTCTTTTTGCATGCTTATAAAATTCTTGCTATAATACAAGATTTTTATTTTATTATAAATGAAACTTAAATTATGAGTTAAAATTATGTAAGTTTACTTATAAGAACGGGTTAAGCCGCGAATGGGAATGTTAGTATAATATATACATATAGCTAACAAACTTTGTTGGGCGTTTACTCAAAACCATGGTTTGTCCCTGATCAACGATCTTTTTGCTTTGGCTAATTACAATTTAAGTACTCCAATTTCACTTCTTTAACTTATTTGAGAAAATAATATCAGAATTTGCTATCGTAGGCAAAAAAAAAAATCTTCGATCGGCATTAACACAGAACCATATTTTTTTATCCATGCATGTTTCATATGTAAACTGATATACACAAGCACTCAATAACCCAGGGCTGTTTAGAAACTTCAACCTTAAAATAGTTCGTCAAAGGACAACTCTGTGTTGAAAAAAGTTGAACCATGCGGTACATATTTTATTTGAAGTGTAATTTCATACAATGTTTCAAAGCTTTTATTTTTAAACGGAGAGTGAATTTTATAAAATTATACGAATACACATCACACAGTTTTACAAAGGATACTGGCACACTACGAAAAATTAACACTGATTGCAATTCTAGGCTAAAAAGATATTTCCTAATTGATTTATATACTTTCGTCTGTTATTGTAATTTCGGTAAATAAAGATTTTAGGTTGAGTTGTTATTTTTATTGAATTGAATATTTATATTTATTAAATTTGTTTTCCTGTTACGTAATAAATAAATAAATATATTTTAGGTAATTAATGCAAATTGTTAAAGTTCTGCGGTTCAGCTTATTCAGTCTCGTAAGTATTAAAATATTTCTTCTAAAGTAACGCTATAAAAATTATAATTTCGGTTTCCTTGTGTTTTAGTTGAACTGTTTCGGTTATGGTGGAGGTTGTTAAAAGACAATTACTCCGGGGAGCTAGGGTAATGGGGCAGTTTTACATTTTTATTACACGGCATTACATCCACCATCTAAGGCAGCTAGTGGCCTAATAAATCAGCTACCTTCATTTAGCCAGAAAATTTCTACCACATTTTTGATTTTCATGTCAAAAAACCGGCTCTGCGGAAACTAGAAAATCTTTAAATTACGGTTTCTTATGACCATCTTAACTCGATGTACTTTTACTCTGAATTCTTTAACTCTAGCTTTAATTATTAACCCTTTAATTAATTTATTACAACAATCCTAGTAGCTATTTACATTAAAAATTGGATTCATAAAATGTGTAAATATCTAAGTGTAGGCCAGTTATCATACTTTTAAGAAGTCAATTAAGATATAAGTAGCAGTTTTATAAGTACGTAATGAATGTTGTTTTCAAGAACTAAGATCTATCAAAAAGTCCAAAAAGGGTCATCTGACCCGTCTGTTGTTAAAGTTGAAGACTAATTTTTAATATTATAAATAATATTATGTTCGGCCCATAAATTAATACAATTTGAACAAAGGAATCCTTTGACATTAATATGTAAGATTTAATTACTGTAATTAAGGGGGGAAACGTTTAGATCACCCTAATAACGACGATTAAAGTTTTTATTTCCCTAGGTATAGCATGTAATGGTAAATATATAAAAAATAAATATAGCAAACAAAACTTTGTTTGGCGTTTACTAAAACCCACGCGTTGTCGCTGATCAAAGATTTGATTGATTTGTCTACTAGCTATTTATTAAATTATCTATTAAGTACAGGCAATTTCAGTTCGTTGCATTATTTGAAAAATAATGTAAGCTTTATTTTGCTGTTTTCTGAAAATACATTCAAATAGACATCAATATTGTTTCCACTGATATATATATATATATATATATATATATATATATATATATATATATATATATATATATATATATAACATAATAAAATATAACATTACATAAACAAAAATAAATAAATATATAATAGTCATCATATTTAAAGACTAAATCATTTTTTTTTTTTATGATTATATAATTTATGTTTATATTAATATTGCTATTGCCCATATTAAAGAGTAATAAGTAAAGCCTCGTGCGCACTGGGCCGGTACGGCACAGTATGGACGGCCGGTCAGTGATATTTTTAATAAAACATCAGTATGGATTTCTCGAGAGGCAATGGGTCGGTACGGCACGGACCCGCACTCTCCATCGTTTTGATAAAGTCTGAAAGAAATGGAGGGTCCGTGCCGTGCCGCCTCGGTTCTGTGCGCGCTAGGCTTTTTAATAACATAATATATTCATTAATTATTAATTATAATTTATTAATTAACTATCCAACAAAAGTAGTAGAAGTTAAATAATAGTAATACATAAAAGAAATTATAAATAAATAAAAAAAAATACTGTCACTAGATGCGTGGCTTTAGATAGGTGTTGCTGGGGAAGGGGGAGGAGATTTAGTAAACTGAAGCAAAACACCCTTGGCACCCTAGCAACCCTACTTGAACAATGTCCAACAAACAAAATATGTATGATATTACAGTCGAGAAAAAAACGAGGCATTAGTCTGAGAAATAGACGAAATTAAGTAGAAAACAAATATTGTGGAAGAATGTTTGATTTTTAGAAAACAAAAAAAAAATGTAAAAAAGATCTTTAAAACGGAACCTCTCTTGCTTAAGGTCCTAGTTCTTTTCACGAGGACGCTGATTGAAATCATTTAATAGAAATTGGTTTCAAATTATTAAAATATATGATTTTGGTAAATAAGTACTTTAAAAATTATAAATAAAAATATTGTTCTGTCGTCGGCATTACAAAAGAATTTTTATTAATTAGAGTTTAAAATATCATCCTCTTACTATTGGGAGTATTTCAGCTTCGTCTATTGTTAAAGATGTAACCTAATACAAACTTTCTGACTAAAAGCAAACATAAGAATTAAAATATTGTTTAAAATATTTTTTGATAGCAAGCCAAGCTTATGCATTGATAATGAATGTCGGGTGCCGATAATACAAGAGGATTTTAAACCATTGAGGGGTGTGTGACTAGAAGCGAAATTGACGCATCGTCAATCAAACGACCGTTGGAACTGACAGCACATTTATCTATACTGGAGGCTAAAATGCAATGCGTGAAAATCGGCTCTTTAATATAGATTTATGATTTTGAGTAAGGATGGTGAAACGATTTGGCACCATTTTTTATTTTTTTTTTTAGACCTTATACATTTGTCATCAGTGAATTTTCGTTAAGTAAATATAATCCCTTCAAGGTTTACTACTTAAATTTAGTCACAATAGCTTCAGAGGAATATGAAATCTAATGAATGGTTATAATACCATATAATATTCAATTTTGTCCAGTCCTTTTGCTAAGTCAATGCATAAAGTATGTACGCTGAATTTTTTATGTTTTTAATTAAACAATGCATAGACAGTTCAATTGGCTTCCAGCAGACAATAGAATCTCATTATGTTGGAAGAATGAGAGTATTATTGTAGAATATCAGCAGTATGATGCATTTTTAAAAGTATTGATCCAACCGCGGCACCGTTATGGAGTGGTGTACATGAAAGCCCGATACTCACTTTAAGTAGTCCAGCCATGTCTCTCTCTGTCTGATTAATAATGCCCCCCACGTACTAGTGGAATTATTATTGAACGGATTCTCCCAGAAGGGATGGTCAAAATAAAATTCAACATGTTGAAAAATTCGGTTGGCACAAGTAATCATAGAATTTAGAATCATAGGTTAATAAAGATCTATTAACCTAATATAAAATGGGAGAATAGTTGTTATAATACTATAATAGGCATTGAACAGTACTAAAACGCTCATACCGTTTAAATTAGAGTGCAATAATTTTTAATTAGCCAAAATATGATAAATATTTCGTTAGAATCACTGACATATATATATAACATAACATGTGTATAATTATATATATATATATATATATATATATATATATATATATATATATATATATATATATATATATACAGACTATAGACCTATATACATTTCCTTTTCCGCTCTACCATTTCCGGGAATTGTATTCACCCTCCCCCACATTACGCAAGCAAAATCCCTGAAAAAATTTAAAAAAATCTATTTTCAGTACTATGATATCATCATAATGATACTGTTTTTCAGATCTGACATTAGTTTTCATTCTTAAGGATACTATCACTATCACTCTCAATGGATTTTTATTATTTTTTAGAATGAAACTGGCATAATGGATTTTTACCAGTTGAAACCAATTTAATTAAATTTAATTAAAAAGTGGCTGCTTACGCTGACGACATTGCAACCCCGGCCGGGCCCTCAAGATGGCTGAGAGGGCGACCTCCACCATCGTAGAGGCGCTGAAAACATGCGGCATTAAGGTGAATTCTAGAAAGACTGACGCCATAGTGATGTCCTTCAGTAAGCGCGGCAAATATCAAAAACTGCCGAAGAGCTTTACAGTGGATGGCATCGAGCAGACCATCTCCAACTCCATCGTATACCTTGGCGTCAGTATCGACAGGCACCTCACCTTTTCGACGCATGTTAGAAGCAGGATAAAGCTGGCCCGGGCGCGGACATACCGCCTCCATCACCTCCTTACCTCACCCCCCAGATATCCCTTCGGCTGAAACTCCAGATTTATAAGTCTATCATCAGACCCGCCCTCCTCCACGGTGCTCCACTGCTGCATCATATGTACGAAACTACACTACGCGCCCTCCAGACGTTCCAGAACACCGTCCTTCGGCGAATCGTCCGCGGCACCAGCCTTCAGAGGGCCAAAAACACCCGGATCCTCGAGGAGCTGAGGCCCACGATCGGCTTTATTAAAAACAATTCAACAAGGCACAATCCCCTTAGCGTACGTACTTTTCGTCAAATTGTATCCTATATCGGAGATTTACATACCTATGGCATACCAACACGTTTATAGTCGGAGGCTGAAAAAAAAAAAAAAAAAAAAAAAAAAAAAAAAAAAAAAAAAACATCACGATTTTCGTGATATCGGAGTTTACCTATATTTGAAACATCACTGATTTAATTTTTTTTTTTTTTCTGGGGGGGGGGGGGGGGGTCAGGTTTAAAAACAACTAAACCTTAATATTTCTTTTTTTAAGGCATAACTTCTGTTTATCTTTTATTTTCTTCAAAATGTTTCAGAGTTCATGTTGAAACCCATATGTTGAACTCGCTGCCGTCAAAACCCTGTATGCCTGAAAAGGCAAGGTAGGGGAAAAAAGTAAAAAAAAAAAAAAAAAAAAAGAAATAAAAAGTTTCGGAGTACTTTTAGTTGAGGGTCAGTATGGGCATGCACATAGAGTTATGCCTTAAAAAGAAATATTAAAAGATAATTTTTAGAAAAAAAAACAAAACCGACTTCAAGATTAAACCTACATATACAAACTTGAACTAAAGAATAAAAAATAATATTTTAATTGCTTCAAAACAAAAACCATTAAATGAAAATCAGCGAAATTATCGATACTTATTTACCTATAAAAAACGAATATCTACTTATAAAAGAAAAATAAAAAAAAAACAGTTTTTTGAATTTTTCTTAAAAAATACTGCATTGATTTTAAAATATTTTTTATGGGACCACCTCTGAAGTATGCCCTACCGGTCTAAAAAAAAGAATCATCAAAATTGATTCAGAACTGACGGAGTAATCGCGTAACATACACAAAAAAAAAAAAAAAAAAAAAAAAAAAAAAAAAAAAAAAAAAAAAAAAAAAAAAAATCAGACGAGTTGAGAACCTCCACCTTTTTGAAGTCGGTTGAAAATTAAATCTCATTCAATAAAATAGTTCTACAACTAAACTGTTTTTGTTTTTTTGTAAAATTCTTCCAAAGTTGATAACAATTTTTTTATTACTTTAATTTTTTATGTATCAATAATAAATTTTATTATTTTATTTATTTAATTTTATCCATTTGAGGACATTGATAATTTTTTAATACGAAAAAAAAATGTTTAAAGAAAGAGTAACGGTCAAAAACATTTTTATGAAAAGCTCTATAAAATACATCAAAACAGTGGTAAATAGAAAAAAAAATTTGCCCTACCTGGGAATTTAATAAATAGAAGGTATATTATAATAAAAAACTCAAAAATAATAAAAATTTAATCAACTTTAAAAATACCATTTTTTTTTTTTTAATTTTAGCTGAGGCTATGAGAATGACCCGTATTATGTCTCTTTGTCCAGAAGTAACCAACTCTATTTATTTCTGTACTTTGTATTTGTTATTCTTAAAGGACTTGGTCCCAGAATAAAATAACTTTTTTACTCTTTCCTGTTCTATTATATTAATGGTTAAGGAGCATTAGTGCAGGTCGGAACGAAGCGAATCGGAAAGTATTTTCCGACAACGTTGGCTAGATAGGACCGAGAAAAAATAGTTGACTGTGTCAGTTATTCACATGTAACCAACGTAATCAATGGTTGTTTGATCCGCTCTGAGGATTGTGTATATAGGAAAACCAGATTTGAACTAGGCTTAAATTCATCTGGGGGATGTTTCATATACATGAAATGCAACTGTACACTCATAAAATTTTTTGTTGTTTTATTTTTGAAGCGACATCAACCTTATCGTTGCTTATCATTATTAACTCAATGAGTGTAAGCCTACAGCTGGGACTTCCCTTAAGATAGCGTTACCCGAGACCATTAGATCTAGCCCCGTCACGAGAATAACAACCACACGCAACTGCAGCCAGCGATTTGAATAAGCTACCAACGGCTCCTATCCAATATCTAACCAAGATCGGGGACTGGATTAGTTCTTTGGGAAAATCTCTTTATAAGGAAACATGGAAATACATTTCACCTCCCGATCGATATGTCCCTCTGCTGTATTTCCCTAAAATGGGAACAACATTACGAATATTTGTAGAGGAGTCATTTAACTATGAATCGGAAGCAATTCAAGTTTTAAAAAAGTTAATAAATACAAATACGGTTTAACTTTTCTGATATATTTCATAAAATTTTTATGTTATTATTGTATTTTCATTTATAATTAAAATAAGATATAGTTAAAAGCTGAGAAATCGTTGAACACTTGAATCGTTGAAGTTCATAAATATATATATATATATATATATATATTATACCAGTTTCTTAGATAACATGAATCAACAAAACATTTATTCATTATATTTTTATCATACAGGAATTTATTCATGAAATTTTATCGTACAGGAATTTATTCGTGTAAAAAAAAAAAAAAAAAAAAAAAAAAAAAAAAAAAAAAAAAAAAAAAAAAAAAAAAAAAAAAAAAAAAAAAAAATTTCTAAACTAAATGAACAACTGATTCAGCTTTGTGAAAGAAAAAAAAAAAGTAATGTAAATTATTTTTATCCCTACTGTGTCTTTTGACTATGTATACTTTTGGGGGGTAACGTTTTTTTTATACCCTCAAAAATGTAAAATTTAAACGTCTTTTGACTGTCGCTCTGATCGAAAATTAGCTACAGTTTCCTAATCAGAATTTAATAGATAAGATATTTGCTGTATAGCATTTGTCACTAGGACACACTGTTTCAGAGCTATATTGGTTTGAATGAAAAAAAGTCACGTTTTGCCCAAATTTTTTAAGTATTGAGGCTATATCGAAACGCTCTAACTCTGTTGGTGTAGCTCGGATCTAAAATTTGCCAACAGTTTTCTTTGTGTTTTCTTCGACTTTTTTTTTTTTTTAACATTTGTCGCTAGGACCGATCGTTATAAGCTTAAATTTTTTAAATGAAAATAGTCACGATTTAACAGTCCTCTCAACTTCGTTAATTTTGAGCAATCATTGATTGGTAATTCAATCTAAGTATTAGTTTAAGTAATTTGTACCATTTTTTTTTTGTTGTAAAGTTTTTTCACTCTCAAAAATGTGACATTTTGACAAGCTCTTGCTCCATTTGGTGTAGCTCAGGTCGAAAGGTTGATCCATTGTCTATTTGTTTTTTCCCAGTCAGGGAGATGGAAGAATTTGCCACAATTATAGTATGTAAATTAGTTTGAACAGTTTACTTTTTTTGAATACCTCTTTTTTGAGTCGTTGGAAAATAATTAGAGAAAATAAAAACCTTTATTAGTTACCCATATAATTATTATTTAAACGTTTCTATATTATGGAGGTATTACATATTTCTTTCACAATTAAGTTCAGATAGAAAAAATTATCAAAACATCTTCTATTAACTTGGATGTATATGTTTGTATATATTTCCCTATTTTATTCTTCTTGTTCAACTATTCCTATATATCACATTAAACTATGAACATACCTTTGTTTCCTTTTGTTTAATATCTTCTATATTTAACAGATACTACTGTTTTGCTTTTCATTTTAATTTTTTTTTTCTGTTTTATTAAATTAAATCCAAATCGATCATTCAATAGAACTAATAATAACAAATTCATCCCAACATTGTTAGCACGTTTTTTAAAAAGTATCGGTAACAATGATCCGTTAGTAAAATTCACTTCTAAAAGAATTTCTTATAACTTACAATGGTCTTATTAAATAGCTTGGCCTAATAAGAAATCTAATAAACGATGAGGTCAAGCCTGGACAGGCGCTGGTTCAGGAATTTCTTAATAATTAGAATTCCGACATTAATAACATCACTTTGTATTGGGTCGGGAGCAGCCAACACTAAGACATGACTAATGAAAATTAACAAATATGTTTAATTGATCAGATAATTTTCCTTATTTAATCTATAGCTTGTTTAAATTATGCATTAACGTTCCTAATTTTCCATTCTATTTCTAGTTTCTATCAATAATATCTTATTCATTTCTATAATAATAAATCTATTATTTGAATATTTTGTAAATAAAAAAAACCAAAAAAAAAACAGTTATATGTATCATTATACCTAAGTGTAATTTTCTTTTGTAAATATAAACGATTTCATTTTTATTTTTATTTTATATATATATATATATATATATATATATATATATATATATATATATATATATATATATATATATATATATATATATGATCTATTGATCTATGTTGATCAAATAGTTAATCTGTTATATGGTAGTAAAATTGATTTTTAATTTAGGGAAAGTCTTTTGATAATAAGAGGATCAACACCAGTAATTTTGAATATCACATCGAATAATTCTATAGATATGCATTATCTTAAATTGTTCTTTTTTAGTAATAAATAATTTAAAAAATGTTTCAATATCCTACTGTAAGTTATTTTAATGAAAAATCATTCAAAACTGGTACAGGAGACAAGTCCCTTATCATAATTCAAAATATAATGAATATTTTTATATACTAAGAAAAATCTATATCAGAGATAATCAAGATCCATATATTCAAGGGTAAAATCAAAGCTGAATTGAGAATTTAGAGATTTGTTTCTCCTAGAATATATCGGTAGGAGCTGTTGGATGATAATCATAGACTGCGTTGGTGCAAAAATAATGTAGGTTTTAAACATTCATTTTGTTTAAGATGTGATAGCCATATAAACAAAGATAATCCTCCAGTCTAGTTAATGTATAATAAATAATGGTTATTAATGTTGTTTTTCCTCAAATGTTAGTTTAGTTAGTGTTACATTTTTTATGAGCAAGGACCTCTGAAATCCACTATGTAAAAACAAGTTTTTCGTCAAATTTATTTTTACGAGTTCAAAATTTGTTGAAGTGTTGCCCAAACCGCGCTTGTCATTAATGTTGTTTGAGATAAAGAAAGGATCAGTGAATGTATAGTGCAGTGATTACTCCAAAAATTTCGTTGATTTCGAAGGCAAGAAAGGTCACTTTGTGTTGGTTACGACAATCTGAGAGCTTTGGTCGAAGAAAACCCTTACAAAATAACTCAGGACATTGCGAGAGATGTTGACCACTTAAAATTATAGACCATAAAAAATTATATATAATTTTTTTCACTTATAAAAACCTGCATTATTTTTGCTCCAACCCTATATAATCCAGAAATGGTTGTTATACAAAACGAAATCCAATTTTGTAGACTACTATTTCTTAGTATAATATAAAAAACCATACCTATTTAGGCTAAAAATGTTAATAAAATCTCACCTTTTTGTACATAACAAACTTCTCATATACATATGTATTTTTTTTATTGAAAACCTATTTTGGAACTATCGACGTAAACTGTGGTGGACAGCTAACTATAGAACATTAAAAAATATTCAATCCTACCAATCTTTCCTTCAAATTATTTTAAATACTTTATTTTTAGTCTCTAACTAAGATTTTTAAACAATTTTGAAATTCCAATAAAAACTTTTCCAGCTTACTATTTAAAGGCATTGGACCGAAGACTTTTTATAAATATTTGGATATATTGAAGTTCTGGCAATGGTTCCTGACTAAGTAGGAATGAATATTTTGTGTATTATGGTTGTTTAATAATGTCGATGCATATTTTAGTTTCATTCATTTTTTTTTTTTTTTTTTTTTTTTGATCTTTTATTCTTATTATTTTGTATCTTAAGATATAATTTATTTTCTTTTGTATATACGTAGTGAATGAATTCATCATCATCTTTAATACCACTAAGGCAAAATGTAATACTTCTTAATAAAAGCAGCTTCTTATAACAAAAAGTTAGTATTCCAAGTAAATAAAAAAAATAATAGGTACATCTATTCTATTATTGCATAGACTGGATCATTGAAGGCCAGGTTCGGTTTCTTGCAGTTCGATCCCCATTATCTATTGTTCGAGAATCAATTGTAAAATGGTCATCATTTCCGATTATATTCTCTACCTCAAAGATGACAATTGAATGGATTTTTTTCTGACTCGTGTCACGTGTCTACCATGACAAAATCGGTAATTTTTTTTTCTTATTTTACTAGTTGCAAGCATTATCAAAAGACATGGTGGGCAAGAACATTTTGAAATACATTGACGTTGATTCATCGTAAAAAAAAGAAGAGATATAACTAGTTAAGTTCTCGATGGAAACTCTCACAGCACTGTTATATATTTTGCGTCTAATATTCACGAGTAAAAATGTATTTCAATAAATAAAAATGGTGTCTGAACTTCTATGATTGTATGTTATTTTGATTTTGATCGTTTTTTTTTTTTTTTAATAGCTGTTTATTGAAATTTACAACTGTATACAATATATATAAAAGACAAAAAGTAAATGTGAAGATAATTCTAAAAATGACATGTTGAAAGCAACTACCCATTGGTTGCAGTTATAAATGTTCTATATAAGCAGGTACCGAGGCCATCTTCTTTTCAGGCAACTTTGAGGTTTATCTTAAAATTAATGTTAGATCTTAAGGACTGATCCTCAGACGGAATTCAACAGTGTAATTTATTACTAATACACTTATTTCTGGAATGGGGAACACATTAGGACAAGAGGGAATCTCCATTTAATTTATCCGGCTGGCCAAAGGCAGCTGGTCCCAGGATCTAGGAGTATTGGGCTCCATGCACTCTCTCTGATTACAAAGGCTTTTGGAAACAACATACTGATCGCAGGCCTATAGCGTGCTGTTGAGAAGCTGATTCCCCTCATCAATTCCTAATCGCATTTAAATCAAATTTTGTTGATAGGGTGTGTTCTGTTGACATTGAATACTTATAAATAAATATTTACTAGATTGGTTAACTGATTTTATGTATTATGATAGATTTTTCAAAATTAATATCTTTTAACGTTAATTTATTTCCATTGAATTAAAAGATAAAATGATTTTAGAATAAATATTTTTTTTTCAGCTTAAATACAAGCTTATAAACAATATGATTGCAAAGAATTGACTTGAAACATTATTTATATTATTCCACGATTATTTTATATTATGAATTTACACTTCTTAAACAGGCTCAGTAAAAACTAAATGAATTTCTATAAATACTAAAGTATTTTGTTATTTTCTGTGAACATATGCATCACCAATACCATAATCCATTTTTCCCTTCCTTTGTGAAATGTAAGGTTCCCTCTCAAGTGGTTCATTCCGCAAAATGAATCCTTTTTTATTTTTGTTTGTTGATATATTTAGTTTCAGAATGGTAGAAGTAAATTTGTTTTCATTATTTGACGTCCAATCCGTTATCAACAAGATCATTCGGCTTCTGACAGCCCAATGTAGTCTTGCCATAGTGATAGTGATGTCCACTGTCCACTTGGTTGTCAGAATGCCAATCACACATCAGCTAAAGCAGGGCACACTGGTGGATGCAGTTTATGCATTTCATCTTCTAGTCACAGGACATTGTAGGATCTGTACTATAATTTTGTGCACGTGTCTCTGCATGTAATCATATCACTCTATTCTTTCATGGATGGAAGTAGTGCTTTCTATTTATTTTATGAAACAGTATTAATATTCTGTTTTTATTTCATGAAATAAAATTTTTCCATAAAAAGAGGTACATAAAATAAGATCATATAGTTATTTGATGAGGACATGGGTTAAAAGTATGTAACAGAAATTGAAGAATAAAATTATATACAATTTACATTATTCGAAAATATTTTTTTATTATTTTTTTTTTCTTTATTGATATTTACAACTGTACAAAATAATATACAACAAGTAAATTTGTTGACAGTGAATTCTATGGCATGCAAATAACTTGTAAAGAACTACTCACTAGTAGCACTTCAATAAAATCTACACTAAAAGGTCTCTAGGCCATCTTCTTTTCAGACGCCTCGAAGGATTATCAGGGATGGAGGAGGAAGCAAGGTGGGAGACTAGTGGATTGGAGTGGTTATGGAGCTTACTATGGAAGGATATCTGGTTTGGGCTAAATCAGAAACATATGGAACATTAAGATCTTTATGGATAAGTTTATTGGTTACAAAGTAAGGAGCATTGAGGATTTTTCGAAAGATTTTGGATTGTAAGGATTGGATACGAGATGAATTGGATGGTTTAGTAGAGCCCCAAAGCTCAACTCCGTACGTCCAAATAGGTCTAATCACAGTCACGTGAATGAGTCTTTTGTAATTAATTGGGAGTTTTGAACGTTTGTCTAGTAAATGTTGATGTAGTCTGTAACGTTTCGAAAATATAAAACGATATTATAATTTAATATATAATTCATAAATTTAATAGTTAAAGAGATATAACAAAATTAGTGATTTATCACAATCCATATTGAGAAAATATATCTACCAAAATAATGCATATGAATCAATATAAGAAATGAACAGTTTTTTTAAAATATTTATTTTTGTAACCCCCACTGGACATTGGAATGAATGACGCTGCTGAGAGAGCAGCTCTGAGTTCTCTTTGAATCTGGCCTAACACCATGAATGATAGGGAGACATAGTTTGAATGCATGACATATTTTCCTTTTTTTGTTATTTTATATATTTTATTGCATCATATGTAAGAACGAACTCAATATCATCCATATTACTTTTAGTCCTTAAATTTGTTGACATTCATAAGTTACTTTTTTATACATTTTAATTATTTCAAGTGCCTAAGACAAACTTAATTGTACAATACAACGGAGGATGTAAGTACTAATCCAGCAATACACCTCTTGAACTGAAGCAATATATTGAATTATTTTTTCTTAATATTTGAATATTTATTTACAAACTTATTTTGTGTAAAATTATTCAACATATTTGAATAACATTACATGCAATAGGAATGTATAACACAGGGTAAGAATAATGTCGATGTAATTCTAAAAAAAAAAATAGTTGAAAATTGATTCAATGATTAGAAAATAAAAACAAAATCCAGAATGCAAGGCTAAATCAACCGGTTAGGTTTCAATTAAAAATTATTCACCTGAAAGACATCAATATCAGTTTAAAATAAAAATCAACTGGCCTCGAATAACAGAATTGTTGGAGAAAGTTTTTCAACTCCATCAATCATACTGTTACTCTTTAATTGACTGATGGAAAGAGACACAGATTTTTGAAACATTTGATTTAATATTAGATTAAAGAAAGAAAAAAATTGAACAAGCTTTTGGCGAAAATATTTTTAGATTTTATATATTTGCTAAATCATATTTACAAAAACTAAACATGATATATAACCAACGTTTCAAAAGTAATGTATCATGTATATTGTATAAAAGTATATTACGTATATGCATATATGTAGTGTTGTTTTACATGTAAAAAAAATACCCAACATGAAAGACAAAATTAAGTTTTTTAAATTTGGTTTAAAATAATTCATTTTCAAAGTACATACATGATTTTAAATTAAATATGTAAGATAAAAATATTTGATATTTATGGAAAAAAAAAAGAAATTTTTTAATGCTACGATACTATTTTACTATTTTTCAATTTATTAATTCAAAGCAGATGGTTTGAGATTATGTGTATATTTCATGCACAATACTTTTATGTTAGACTAACAAAAATCAAAAGGACACAAATTGCAAGACTTTTATATACCAACGTAGAAGTGTTGGTTATAGTTCAAATAAACACTCACTCCTATAAGCACTAATTTTAACATTAGTCAAAAATACTCACAAATGTGAACTTCACAAAACACCATCAGATCCATATTTAAACAATGCCAGAACAATTGTACCCAATGTTTATACGTCTGATAATCAAATGGTCAAATATTTTGAAAAGCAAAGTAGGAATATCCATAACTTGCTAATTGTAAAAACAATGTTTTTTTTATTTTGAATTTTTTTCTTCTTATTTATTAGGAATTGCAAAACTAATTTTTTATAACATATTATTGCGTAAAATATTTTCCAAAAAAAAAAAATACTAAAGAATTAGGAATGTTCCATTTAGGATGAGGTATTATAAGATATTTATCTTTTAGTTACCGTTCATGTAATAACAGAGTGACAGTTAAAATAGATATGTAAAGTCATTTAAGTCCCAAGAAAAGTATTGATCTGTTAACGTCCGAGGAGTAGGCCGTGACATAGATGTAGACCGTGTCATTATGACATGCGGATTTGTGTGAGGAAAATGTCAGGTAAAGTGATATCAGCATCGACCCTTCAGGCTCTATGAGCCATTTTATTTATTTATTGTCTTTTATTGAGTTGTTTTATTTGAGGAGTGTAACAGAAAAGCCAGAGAAGTCGGCTTCTACATAAACGAACAAAAGACCAAATATCCAGTGACGTAAAAATAACAAAATATGGTGGAAAACCTAATGGGGTAGTATACCACTTCGAAAGTGTCAAAAAATTCAAGTACCTGGGAAGTGTCATAACTTCAAGTAATGAAGTGGCTGAATAAATGAGGGGAACAATAATGGCTTCATAGATGTCATTGGTTCCTCAGCAGAATAATAAGAAATAAAAGCGTCCCTAAAAATTTTAAAATAAGGGTATACCAACAAACTATTTTAAGACCGGTATGGGAGTAAAACCTGGACGCTCACTGCGAAGAATGAAGACATTCTAAATAGATGGAACAGGAAAATTCTGAGGAAGATATATGGCCCTACTAAGATTTATGGAGGATAAAAAACAACCAGGAACTAAGTGATCTGTACTAAGATTCATATTTTGTTCCTACAAATAAGTAAAGACGGTTAAGATGACTAGGCGATGTTCATAGAATCAGCCCCTTCAGAATGCCAAGGATCATGTTGAGTGGGCATCCCGAAGGGGGAAAAGAGAAAATGGAAGGCCCAGGTTTTGCTGGAAGGAAGACATTGAAGCGGACCTAAAGACCCTTGACGTGAGGTACTGGAAGAGAGCAGCTGGTGACCGGAATAAATCGAGGGGAATCGTTGGAGAGGCCAAGGTTTTACATAGACTGTAGCGTCACTATTGTTGTTGTATTTAATTGTTTTAATTTTCTTACTTTAATATAATTTCATTTTTTTAATGTTGTATACAAATATTTTTTGGATGATTAAATTTACCATTCCTATTGATTATAGTCTCTGGGTGTACAATGCAAAAATTATTAAAATGTAAGAGAAAGGCCGATTAGTCGGGAATCAGTCGGCAAAAAGCACCGAAAAGTCGGCCAATTTATTCATTTATATTTTTTTAACCGATTATTGAACTTTAAGAAAAATCATGATATTAAAATGGTAAAATAATAATAAATTTTTAATAGAAATGCAATATAAAGGAACGCAAAAAGGAAACTGTTGTTTTAGCAAATTCTTTTAAATTATTAATTTTGGCAAACCGTATTCCTATCCCTTTATTACACCCATTAAAATTCAGGTTCTTTAATAACGAAGCATTTTAATTTTATAAAGTAAAATTTCATCTAATAGTTAAATAAAATTATAAATTTCATTAAGTTCTTTAATTACTTTAATGTAAAGAGTCGTTTCACCAAACGATTTAAGAAATAAAAACACATTCAAAGGAAAGTTTTAATTATAACTAAGAACTCCAGAATAATTTGATGTTTAATTTGTCTAGAAATTAGAAGAAACAACTTCCTAATGCATTAGCTTCTGTTCGGGCAATGTTGGCAGCTTAATTCCATTAAAGGCGAACAACGTCGAAGTTCCTGTAAAAGTGCCCTCCGCTAAAACTTTTTGCTCTCCAACTCTCAACTGATCCGTTCGCTTCTGATCATTTATCATTTCTACCAGCAAACTTTATTCAGTTTTCATGCCCCTATGGTGGTGGGATGAGTATGTTCGTTATTGCTTAAATCAGAGACAAAAGTTGAGGAAACATAGCCACATATGTCGATAATAAATATCAACTGGCAAAGCAGAAAATCTAAACAGTGCCTCTTAATATGGCTTCTACAACATAGGGGAAGGTGCTGTACCTGTGGACAATTTTCGCTTATAATTTTTTTCAATTTTCGGTGCTTTATTTATCTGAGTGGTTATTGTACTATTAGATAAGAAATTTAAGGGGCTGTCGAACCCCTGTGTCTTTATTTTGAAAAGTAATTTTATTTTTACAGAAAATAATGTTTTGTAACTTACTGATTAGTGTCCATAGGTACCTTTCCCCTTTGTACCTGTGGACGCTAGTGGTTGTACCAATAGACATTCATTTCTTCATAGGTTTATAGGGATAATTGAAATGATATTTAGAGAAACACATCAGCAATAATTTTTTATAAAATGTACTAAACAAAATAGAATATTTAAACAAGAAAAGTCGACTTGATTATTGAACTAGAAGGCCGAATAGAAAGGTGTCAACAATAAATTTAGCGTATGAAAGCAAATAAAAACTATACTTATTTTTAAACCTTTCAACAACAATAAATCTTTTATGTACCTATAATTATTATTAACGATTGTCACTGACTTTTTTATGGAAAAAATCAAATCATTAGAGATCGTATCCATGAAAAGATGTAGGAAAACGTAATTGTTTACGTAATCTCCCAGTGCCAGTTATAAAAGATGGCGGTGGTAATTTTCTTTTGATATCTCTTATTTCAATTTCATAATCAGAAGCGATGTCCAGAAGAATAAATTTTGGGGTTTTATTATTTGATGATATTTTCTTAAAGTAGAAAATGTTAAACGTGAACGAGAATACTTTTTTTTTTTTTATCAAAGCTATAAAATACTTTACAACACAAAACATAGCTACCAACATATATTTCTTCATCTTCAATTTCTTTACCTTCAACTTCATCAATTCATCCAAAAAATTACAATCTTCGCTTGATGGATCAGCCAAGATCACATTTGTGAAATCACCTTCTTAACAAGTTGAATAGTTTGTTATAAATAGTGAGTTTCGCGTTTTCTCCTTTTAAAAAAAAATGTTATACGAATACTAGGTATCCAAATTTAGGAATTTTATACTAAGCGGAATGCCTACAAACTTTTCCGCAATAATTATAATTGAAATAATGAATTAATTAACAAAGAGAAAAATCTGTTGTACTTGGGAACACTTTAACCGTCTGTCCACAGGTTCAGCTGGCAATGGTGTCCACAGGTACAACTGAACGCCATGTTATGCGGAAAGATCTGTTTCACAAAACCCGTAAGTAATAACTGATATGAAAACATATGAAGTTGTAATATATTTATCGGACAACCCAATGGAATATTATTGCCTAGGAAATTTTTAAGTGAAGGTCTTAAAAAATTTAAAATTACTGGTTAGATTGGTCAGGATTTGGAAGAAAAAAATAATAATTTCTACGAAACAGTTGATCTGACAATCCTTGAAACACACGTGCAACAGCAGGGAGAGGCTTGCAGCACAACCGATCTAACAATTTCAATTTCCCTCCTTCCTTAAAAATGTCCACTGGTAAAACTGTGCTTTAGGTACAACACCTTCTCCTACACTAATTGGAAAGCTACTTTAAATTAAATTAAAAAAAATAACAATGATATCCTAAATTATTAACTTTATAACTTATTCAGCAACAAATGTTGCAACATGCAAAACATCGGTTCAATTCACATTGAAATTAACTTCCTTTTTTTTTTTTGTAATTGCATGGCATTGTGAATAGCATAGATAAATACCGGACATATTGTTTCTTTATAACTACTTCCTCCAATCAATTTGACCACTACGTGATTCTTTTATATTTATATTGCTCAACCATGACGTACTATTTACTGATGGCCTACTAGCCAAAAAAATACTTTCTTTGACAAAAAATAAAGTATATGGTTCATTTTGAATAGATGATGTTAAAGAACTAACCTGATTTCCAAACGCAGAATCTCATATCTTTTTATTACTAATTGATATTTGAAACAGAGTAGTAATGTTCCAAAAAGGAACAGTCCATTTTCTTTTTTTTTTAAAGTCCTTTCACAGTCCTTCCCCTGCAGTTAAATCCAAAACAATTATACTATTTAAATCCTTGATAGAAATATACTAACCAAAACAAAGTATAGTAGTGTGTGCAGCTCCCAAGGCTTTGTCAACAAACAAAAACAAAAAAAAATCGAACGTAAATGAACATGTAGGAAGATATCTTGTTTTGCCTTCACGACATTTGAAGATTGGAGTCTTCTGATCCTGTTGCTTCTGTTGACTGAACATCATCTTTTGCATATTGTTTTGGATGCCGTCAAACTAGCAAGTAAATAGCAAAGAATAACTCACCAGCAGCACTTCAATAAAAATACTTGCATTAGAAGATTTGTAGGATATATTCATTTCAGATACTTCGGATTGTTAACATGAATTGAGTAAGAAGCAAATTGGAAGACTAGATTCGAATGGTTATGGAAGGATGGGTATCGGGTTTGGGTTAACCCAGCATGATATGAGGCATTAGGTTCATTGCGGTTAAATTATCCTTATGATTTTACATTGGATTTTGGATTATTAGGATGAGTTACGAGAAGAATTAGAAAGTTTAGAGGAGACCCTAACTTCAAACCCATACGCCTTAAAAGCTCTATGTACTTTGATATAATTGAGTCTATAATATATAAGTATTAATAAGTTTCTTTTTCCGCAAGATATAATGAATTTATTTTATATTTTTCGTTATTTATTCTGTTTCCTGATTCGCTCTCGTTCTATTCATATTATGTCAATTATGATTACAAATGGTAACTACAAACAGGGCATAGATAACATGAATTCTCTTTAAACTAAATTTTTCTTTCAACAATCGTCACTTGTAATAATTATTAAAATGTGACACGTTTACTAAAATTGTCATCACGTTTTAAGATTCCTCTCATTTAATTTTTTTTTCTCTCAAAACATAGCCTGTGCCTGTACGTGACCTGCATTTACATAAATGAAATCCATTATTAGAATAATTTGTATTTAAATACCTTTATATAAAATAAAAAAGAAAATTGAATGGCTCGGACGTTGTCTTTTTCTTTCGATTTCTTTGTTTTATGGTTGTGAAATGGAATAATATCGGACCTAAAAATAATTTACCACAGATAATCAATGGTTCTTAAATGACAAAAAAATTAAATTGTAATCTTTCAGGACAAACATTATTTTTTATAAGAAATTTTAAAGTTTATATTAAAGCTACCTAAGCCACTAATGGGTTAATCATTTAATAGTGCTTGATAATTCATAGAAATTATGTCTGTGATGAACACTTTTTTTCAATTCCTGTTGATAATCAACAACTTTTGGATAAAATAATGTATTCATTTAAATATTAGATTTTTTTTTTTTAAATAAAGGTCAAGCCGGTAAAAGATAAAACGTAAAGCGTAAATAGTCATAGTTAGGAGAACATATAGGAAAGTAGAAGATTTTTTAAAAAGGAACTGAACTTAGTTTTTAGGAATTAGCGAGAATACTCGTAGCTCTAGAAAGTTGGCCTTCATTTATAGATTTGCATGAATTTAATAAAAAAATTAAAGCATTCAGTTTGTTTAAAAAAAAAATAGTGATGAGGTTGTTATTATAAAAATACATGTTTTGTTTATTTTTAAATCGAAATGAAAGAAAACTCTATTCAAATTTTACTAGCTATTATAATTTTTGATATAATCAATCATTCGGAAGGCTATAATAAATAAATAAATTTATTTATTTTTTAGACCATTATTTTCTTTATTTCTTAGCAGTTGATCTAGTTGCAGAAATCCAGTAAATACCATCGAAAATCTGTACTAATTTAGTAATCAGATAATTTAGTTGGGAAAAACTGGAAATTATATTTAATTAAAATTATTTACATTTTTTTCCGTTATCGCTATAACCTGACTAACTAAGATCGATTATTTGATTTAAGTTTTTTTAAATAAAAGCAATAAGATAAATTTAATTTTCCCATCAAATAAATGTATTCCGATTATTATTGACTTATTATAACAAAGCTATGGCACAATACTCAAGTTTCCAGGGCCGCTGGTCAATAAAACATGGAATAACAAATTATTATTGAACGAAAAAAAAAAAAGGAAAAGTAAACGAAAAACTTTGAACTTTAAAACTTTAAAGGGTTAGGAGTACAATAACCCTGTTTAAATATGCTGAATCTTTAGTATTTCACGTATAATATAAAAAAGTTTTGGGATATTTTTGAACATAAAATTGCTCAGGCACCGAGTAGAAGCTCTAGATAAATGCCAATAAATCAGTCCTACTTGTAAGGTTTCAGAAAAAAGGGCAATTTTACTAGCCATTAGTAGAGTTATAAATCTAGTAGAAAACAATAATTCATGATTTATGATAGTTATGATAAAAGTATCATTAAAAGGATTACAATAAAAATAAGCAGATCCTATAAAATTGAACTAAAGTTAGTCTTGATTTGACTGTAATATTTTCTGTGTGAGTTGAAATAATAATAATTCAATTTGAAGAGTGCCCGTTTTTTATCTTTAATCGCTCATTTTTATTGAATGTCCTTTCTTTCAAAGAGGTTGTGTTCTATGTAAATAATTCTACGATATCTAGATAATTAATAACTTTTTAATTTTATTTTTTTAATCTGATGATAATAATTTCATAATATTAAATTTTTAATCGCCTTTTTTCAACTCTGATTTCAAAAAAAAAAATTATGCTTTAAAGGTATTGAATGTCATGAAGTAAAAACAATTTGACAATAGTATTATTCATAAAGCTTTGACATTGTTCTAATCTATCTAATGTTTAAATATTTCAGTAACCTTATGCATAGCTGAACCAACACTACAGTTAGCTAGAGAATATATATTTTTTCCCTCATTAAATTGCTTAATTTATTATTAAGTTTTGTCAAGTACTATACTACCCTAGAAACTAATGTGTGAGTTAGGAAAATAGAACACAGAGATTTCAAGGTTGACTCAATAACAAAGATAGAACAATATAGTTATTTTTCTAGATGATTGAGAAGAACTTTTAATTAGAGTGATTCATCCCAGGTTTGAAATAAGACTGAAAAATAAAAGAGTTAGATGCAAATACAAACTAATCAGGATTGCAACTAACTTCTGATAGTGGCATCATTTATGATAGTAAATAGAATATTAAATACACAGGAAAGTTCTTAGTAAACTAGTACCTCAAAGTTTAAGAAGCCATCAGGATTTTCAACTTAAATTATGGACTAGAGATGGAATTAGTTTAAGTTTAATGTAACTAGTATTTTCTTCCTATTTTCTCTTCGTACCCTACCTCTTTAGGATATTTAATTAGAAATATTTTGAATTATAGTTTTGAAACCCATAAAGGGTTGAGGGAGGGGGACTGCCTCGCATGTTTACTGTTAAATCTGGCTCTCGAAAGTGCAGTGAGAAAATCTGGGATACAGGTCGGGGGAACAATATTTAACAAGTCTAGTATGATTTTAGCATTTGCAGATGATGTTAACCTAATTGGAAGAACTCCAACTGATTTGAAAAATAGCTTCCTCAGCTTTCAGGCAGCAGCATCGAGATTTGGTTTGGAGGTGAATGCAGAAAAGACAAAATATATGCATGCTGGCCCACGACTTGATGGCCAGGAGCGGTCAAACTTAGTTGCCGGAGGCTTTTCGTTTGTAACGGTGAACGAATTTGTATATCTTGGTTCACAAGTAAACTCCAACAACGAAATACAGGCTGAGATCCAACGAAGAATCATAACTGCAAATAAATGTTATTTTGGGCTACAAAACCATTTAAAAAGCAGGACAGTATCTCGAACCACAAAAGTGCTAATATATAAAACCTTGATAAGACCACTACTCACCTATGCTTCTGAATGTTGGACATTGACTGGTACACAGGAAGCACTCCTCCTAAGGTTCGAAAGAAAGATCCCAAGAAGAATTTACGGACCAATTTGCACCAATGGAACCTGGAGAATTCGCACTTTCGAGAATGCTGAAATTACGAGGCTCTACATGAATCCTGATATCGTAAGAATAATAAAGGCAGGACGTCTCCGATGGGCAGGGCATATAGTTAGAATGAGCCCAGATCAGATTCCTAGAAGAATTCTAGATGAAAAGGTGTATGGCACGAGAAGAGTGGGAAGACCTCGGCTACGATGGATTGATGGAGTGGCAGCGGACGCAAGGACCATCTTGGGGATCCGCAACTGGAGAGCGGCGGCAGCAAACAGAGAGGACTGGCGGACTAAGGTGCAGGAGGCCTTGACTCTTCAAGAGTTGTTGCGCCATTGATGATGATGATGATGATGAATTAGAAATATAATATTTATAGTTCTACATAAATAAATTATTTATTTTAAATTTTATTATAAATTTCTATAATATAATTATAATTTATATAATTTATTCTACCTCTCTTTTCTGGTAGTTAAGGAAAAACAGTTATATATAATATCAACTAAAAATATATATATACAATTTTTTCATAGGATTTATTTATACAGGAAGGTATAGATTACGGATTTGAATGGGGTAATGTAAGCAGGACTGAGAACTTTCAGGCACACTAAGCCTATTATCACAATAAAACTGTCACAAGGCAAGGAAATTGTGTTACAGAAATGAATGAACAAAATATGCATGTTTTAGGATCCCTATGCTCAACATAAGGATTTTATTTTTCAAGTTCCTTGTTTAAATATTTTTTTGTAATTATCTAGCGATTGTTAACCATGTGTAGTATCAAATGGTGGGATAAAACCATGAGAAATGGTGAATATAACCAATAAAAAATAATGTTATTTCCACTACGGTTTTGTCTCATATTCTGGACTTCGAGGCTATGGTAAAAAAATCGTGAATTAAAATAATAAAGTCATGCAAAAGATTTAAGGTTATACAATGTTTTGCATGCTGTATGTTTTCCATTCACTACATACCAACCAATATTTTTTTTTATGTACTACTTCTTCGTTGTATTGCTCTATGTATGGGTCCTCTGCGGTAACTGTTTATTTGAAATTGGATGATATATTTATTGAGAACAAAAAAATATTATTTTTCTTATTAATTATCCTTTAGTCATTTCTGATCATTATCCTTTACTAAAACAAAATAAGAGGAAAGTACTAATTCAATTCAAATTTAATTCTAGCTTGTCCATATTTGGTTTCAACGCAGTTTTCCTGAGTAGGAAAAGTATTGGGAATTAAATTGCCTACGGAATTCAACCACGCCTGGATTCGGAACCAATAATGTATCAGTTTGTCCGGTTTTGGGGTAAATTGCGTTTTTGCCAAAGGCGTTAAAACAAACCCACACATTACAATCTCACTTGTAGACTCGTGGAGATTTAGAAGACGATACCAATTATGGTTAATCAGTTCCCTTTGGGAAAAGAAAATTCTGTGATTTACCTTTTTCCCTTCAAGCACTTTTCCAAAAAAATAACTATAAAAAATATATAACAAATATTGCATTTTAAACATCATATCGTGGCTTTATAAAGAAAATAAACACATTGATCTAAAATTCGCTATAAAATATATTTTCTTCAAGATAAATTTAAGGTAAATATTTATAAACATATAAGGATAAATGTTTTGTAGAATTTTCTATTTTAAGCTATTGTTAATGTTGTTATTAATTTTTTATATTTTAGTTGAAATTCTTCAGACCCTTCTCTTATACTTTTTTACCTTAATGGAATTAAATCTTTAGGTTACGAACGAAATCCTCAGTTCTGTTGTACAAAATCCACCCATTGCTGCCCCAGTTTTTCCTTGCTATCCAGAAAACATTTAGAAACACCTATTTTAGTTTCTATGATATAACTTCGATAAAGCATGTATTGATGAATGTCCTACCGAATCTGCGTAGTGTGATCATTTAAATTTTCTATACTTATTTTTTTTCGAAATTAAAACGCTGCTTATTACTTAATGAAATAAAATATTTGTGTGAAATAGATGCAAGTAACGAAAACATAAAATATATGCTATGTATATAAATAAAAATATGAAGAAGATTGAACATTGTGCGTTTAGCTGAACTAGATATTTTTTTTTCGACTCAGCAAGCAAAGAGCATCAATAATATCGACGAGAGGTACACTGCCCCAGCGGAGTAGAGAGCTTGAAACTTTGCCAGTAAATTAGATTTTGCCCTTGTGACAAAAGACAACCAATTTGTGACTGGAAACTTTATTTCGGGGGAGCTTTAGCTGGCAGGATAATCTTTCAATTGTGTCAGTCTAGGCAGACAAGTGGCCATGCTTCTTTATTTATTTTTTTTTTCTTCCAGACTGAGGCAGCATTCCTTTTAAATGTGTCTGGAGCGGGACCAACCCTTCAACTGCTGAAGAGCCATTACCCCCATTCAGTCCC
Organism: Euschistus heros; assembly: GCA_003667255.2. Classification (NCBI taxonomy): domain Eukaryota; kingdom Metazoa; phylum Arthropoda; class Insecta; order Hemiptera; family Pentatomidae; genus Euschistus; species Euschistus heros. The sequence goes on from RCWM02000003.1 coordinate 4,993,029, forward strand.
AGAATCCCATTTATAGTAAATGGAAAACTCTTTCCCCTCTTTATAACGGTTACCATTAACTACTGACGAAATTTTCAATTAGTCTTTCGGGATATTTCTCTTCCAAGTTTGAGAGGGCATCTTATCTCTTGGAGAAATTAAAACTGAAGGAGCTATTAACTTCTGTAGATAAGATTTTAAATGTCTTTCTTCGACCCAGCTAGACCCAACAAAAGGATTTGATTGTTCAGTCATTCTTTGAGAAAAAACGATACATAAATATATGTTTATAAACTATTAAAATTAATTATGTTTTAATTCAAAATAATCAATTAGACAATTAAGGACTTTTTTGCAAATAAATTTACAAAAAAATATCAATTAATAGTAAATTACATTCTTAGTGATTTTGTCGAAGAATAAGAGTAACAAATATGTTTTAGCACTCTGGATGGTGAAACAAATAAGTACGCTAGAACGTTTTTTGGCAATTTACTGTAGTTTATTTCATTTTACTATTAATATTATTATTATTATACTGAACGCTACAGACCTATTCGGGCATTTGCTTCACAATAGATCAACAGCCATTCCTGTCTATCTTTCACATTCCAACCATTCCCTCACACTCTTCTTAGGTCATCCTAGACGTTACCTCAGCTTTGGTTTTCCTCCCGGCCAGCCTTACATCATTTTTTTTTTGGAGCTTGTTTTATGCCATACTTGCATGTAAGCCACCGCATTCTTCCCACTTTGGCCATAGAAACAATGTTTGATCCACTAAGCTGTTGTTCCAGTTCCCTGTTTTATTTGACTCTCCAATCACCGTAGTTATTGGCCGAACCTAATCTTTCTAAGAAACTTTCTTTGCCAAATCATTTTATTGTCTCGAATAAAAACCAGCACTCACTTGTGTCGATTTTGGCATATCGAGGCCCTTCTCGAGACAGGCATTAGCTGCCAGCCACTATTGTTGCTTTGATCACTAATCTTATATAATTTTATTCCGTTATTATTAACACCAATTATCTATATGTTTTGCAGCGCCTAAATATGAGCCCATTAATTTGCACTTCTGCATCTCTACGTCCTTGTAGGTATCTTGACGTTTTCGTAAACACTGTCTTACCACTATTAATACTTCCTATAACTATTAATTAATTAATAATTCCCTGCACACTGCCGTCCTTTCGAACTCTACTAACACTCCTAAAAGTTCTAGAAATCTCCGTGATGACGATATTTTAAACGCCAATAAAACAAAATTATAAGTAATCTAGCAGGAAACTAAGTTTTAGATACAATTCAACACATGCAATGCTTTCTGAGACGATGGCTAGTCTAAAACTTATATTGGATTCTACAACAATAATAAAAAGAGGGGTGTTATAAAAAAAAATGAAAAAATCCAAGTTAATTAAAGAGGGGTTGTCGCGGAAAGTAATGAAATTTCATCCAAGTAACAACTCATCCGTTCCCTGCATTCAGACTCCACCCTCCCCCTCATAACCATTTCAATAAGCGGGAATTTAATCACTCTTCTTAACAAACTGACTTTCAGGGCACGATGTATCATACCACAAGTAATACTAAAGGCTATGAATACTACTTTCCTAACGAGATAAGGTAGCTCGTTCAACTCGACGGAACGTAAGATGCAATACTTAATAACACAGTAATGTAAAAAGTAATATTCATTGCTTAGTACCAGAGTTGGACCAAATTCAATCGTAATTAATTATTTGACAACTAATATCTCGGAACCTAATTAAATCATGATTAAATTTTTCAGTTTATTTTATAATCAATTGATGATTTACTGTATTGAAAAATCAACTGAAAGATTTAATTGAGATAAAATTAGATCATTGATTCCAGGAAATTAGTTGTCAAATATTTAATCATGATTACATTTTCCTCAACTCTGCTTTACTGTAAGCAGTTGATGTATTAAAAGACCTTGAGGTGCAATAAGTCCTTACAGGACGGCGTTTTATGGTGCATCGCAGAGTTAATACTCCATCGAATAAATCTTATTGTTATGCCGTGATATATGCAGGCCTTTAGAATAATAAATCTGAGAAATACCATCTTTTTACGTTCCACCAGGCCAAAAATCAAATAGTACTTATAATTATTATAGATCCAATGCTACAGGGTATCGGCTATAGCTATAAAAATAAAGCTTAAAGTGGATCGGCACCTTATCATATATTTATGTTTATAGAAGCTTGAAAGTGAGTGGCACTTCAGGAGGCTGAATGAGCCCTTACATAAGGAGCTGGCAATACTCGATGAAAACGTTTTCAAACAAAGAAGTTAAATATTCAAAAAAAAAAGGAATTATTAATCATCTAATTGCCATTAGGTAAATTCGTATTTGTTTGAATGATAGAATAGTAAGAATTCAATAAATCACACAGATAAGGACAATTTTTTATAATAGCGTCATAATTCAAAGTATCTTATAAACCCCGAAGCAGTGGAAAAAAATAAAACATAGCTATTGATATGAGAAACAAATTATTTGAATTGACTCATCACATGAATCTAAAAGTACGAATTTCAGTTTAAATGGATGGATCTGCATTTTACAATGTGAAACAAATAATGTTTTCAACGAAATCAGATTTTATTTATTACTAATTGCTATGGAAAAAAAATATCATAAACAGAGTTAATCAATCATTCCATGCACAAAGGTAGTTCAAATAAGGAACCTTTAGGAAGTAAATAATCTAAAGCTGTAGCTCGCCCCACCCCCGCGGTGCAGCCCCTCGTGCTCGCTGTTCCAGAAGGGGCTGCTACCCCCTCCACGTTATGGGTCGTTAACTCGATTCTCCAAAGTGCGTTTTGAGGATCAAACAGGTCCTTTATAATATGCCGAGTAAACAGCTCTTTACCAACCTTTTCAATTACTCCATTTAAACTTATGTGTTAGCGATCATATTCCAACTCACGCGTCAAATAATGGATGTAAAGTGTTCAGCTGCATTGCGAAGATGAATTTATACTTAAAAAAAAAACTATCCATATTTTTTTAAAACTACTTATTGCTATGTATAAATGTATACATATATACGATAAGTAAATTTAAGGAAATTATTACAATGACCCTTCAGTAACATTTAAAGAACTACGCATTAGTGTGAAGCTAGTTAGGAAACCAGAGGATTCGAGAGGGTAAAGAGTTTAACATAAAAGGACAGTTTTGGGCCAAATCAGCAACAAAAGATCTTTACGGGATTTTGGATTGAAAGGATTGGATACGCATTGAGATGGAAGTTTTAATGAAACCCCAAAGCTCAACTCCGTATGCCCAGGTCTAATTACAGCCAAGTAGATAAGTCCTTTGTAATTAATCGGGAGCTTTGATCGCTTGTCTAGTAAATGTTGGAGTATTCGAATAATAAGAACAGTTTCTTCTATTTTTAGTCTTCTGTAAGGATTCAAAGTAAGTAGCGGATTAGCGAAATATACTATACATAAAACTAAAGTTTGCTTCACCAGTCTACTTTTATCAGCCAGATGGCTATTTCAAGTGCTCGCCATCTTGCTTTTGCTCTTTCCCGAGGTTTCAAACTATTTGATTTTTTTGTATACAGTTTTTTAGCGGCTCACTCCTCAACCAGCATGTATTACTAGTCCAGATACTTAATTCCTACAGTATTTAATGAAACACTGTATTAATTAAAATAGGATCAGTCAAATTTAAATAATAGATTAATCAATTCATTTTAATATTTTTTTTTTTTTTTATAGCAGCACTTTGATACATAGAGTAAATAGAACATTTTTTTTTTCAAATATGTAAGATAAGAAATCAAACATTTTGATACTTACCTAAGCAATCTAAATGAAATGGACTTCTAAAATATATCAGGGCTTAGAGCAGACTGAATGTTAAGAGGCAAAAGGGTCAGATGGAAAGGTGGGTTTAAACCTTTTAATTTTCTCTAGGACTAGTTAGGTTTTTCCGTTCCTACTAGAAACAAATTGAAAATTGGACTATTAAGAAGTAGTGATGGATGTTTAACATAAATAAAATAATTCCAATAGAATGGCAAATAATTTTTATATCTTAATTGTATTGATCCTTCAATACCGTCATGCGTAACTCAAGAAAATTATTCATCTCATGGGAACAAAAATATTGAAAACACAGTTAATATTTTTTACATATAAACTTCATTCGAAATACGAAAAAGTACAATGTTAAACTACCTAAATTTTCAATTTTGGATTTATTATTTTTTCACCTTGATAAAAAGCTTTTTCTTACTTGCAGATACAGCTAGAATGACAACCCATCATACAACCCAAAATATTACCTATATCGAACTGATTATAATATGTTATGTATCTGACTATTAAACCTTTACAGATATATGTATTTTTTTTATTCTTTTATGGGCAGAAATTCACAACTGTATTACATTTTTTTTTTATATCTAGGAAATATGCGGAATACAATGACAAAATAATGTTATGACAAAAACTTGTTGAGGAACTACCCATTTTTAGTACTCTAATAAAATATCTACAAAAGAAAGATCCCGAGGTCATCTTCTTTTCAGACTCCTCGGAGCATTACCAGGAATGGAATAGGATGCAAACTGTGAAACAAGAGGGTTCTTTACAAATTGAAATAATACGAAATTTTAAACCTACCAACCAAAATTGATCATGAAAATTTACGATAATGTCTTTATAATGAGGTGTGATTGAGGAAGGGAGCAGATAATTATATTAATTTATAAAAAAAGTTAATTAATAAACGAAAAATATTCCTTAAAATAGACTTCATTCAAACAAAATAATAAAAATCTTAACGTTATAATACAATGAATTATACGAAGTTGGTCCAGGAGAAAGGAATCGACCCAAGTTGTCAGCTTTGTATAATGCCCTCATCATGAAATCTTTCCAACAGCGAGATTTATTATTTCACCCTTGGAATGGGAGGTCCTTTATTAAAAAGGCTGGAAGTTTTTAAACTTGAACATGAATTAAATTTAAAAATGCAACATCAGCGAGGCTCGCAAGGTTTAAAAATGGCTGTACATATTCAGGTTAATTAATGTGTCATTTAATTTACGAACGTAGTGATCTCCCTATTTAATACGAAATTCAGATTATTACAATGGAAAGAAAGTTTTCTATCCCTCTCACAGAAAGTATCTTAGGGGATAGTTAAGCTGGTTAGTTGATTTAAACTCATGACGACAAAAAATCAGCAGACGATACATAAAATGTAATAGACGTAATAAAAAAAAAAAGAAGTGAAAAATGAGTTACCTTATTGAAAGATTTCCATATGGAAGGTTGCAATAAAGTTACTCATAAATCGGGTATATTAAAAGTCATAAATATATATTATCTGCAGACCCTGACAAAGTGTAAATAGGAGAATTACAGTAGACTCTCTAAACAGCTCTACGGTGTCCGGATGATATATTCGGATACTTAAATACATCAAAAAGAAAGACGTCAAAATTTTAAAGATTTTAATATGTACGCGATAACAATTAGTATTTTATATTTGATTTATTTTCTTTTTCTTTCAAATACCAATATATCATAAATAGTTGAGTTCGATTTTGGCTAGCAGAATGTTTCGCATTACTAGATAATACGCTGGTTGCTCAAATAGGAAATACACCTCTCCAAGTTACGATAAATGAGTTGTGTAGTTTATCAATATTTTAAAAGGCGGGATTAAAATTTGTGAAACGATATTTACACTGCCAGTCACAAGCTCAGGAGCACCCGGAACAAAAATTGGTCAATTTAATAGATTCGTTTACTTAATATCTTTGTTATAACATAAAAACAAAAGCTTGAATCTGTATATTTAAAATTTATTTTTATGTTTATAAACTTTTAAATTTACCGATTGTGGCTCTAGGTGGTCTTAAAAGTTTGACCGGCAGTATACATTTACATTTACTGACGTCTTTATTATAATGTTCTGGAAAAACTCCACGTTCAAAGCAGACAAAACTAAACATGACAAACTAATTTGAACAAATAATCAAATAAATAAGTTAATTTTTAAATGTACAATATAAAAATACATTTATTTAGATTTGTTTTGTTTCAAATTAATAAACACAATGAGAAAAGAATATAAACACAATGAGTTGCCATTTTTATTTTCTGTACGTTTCATAAACCGCAATTATTGGTAATACAACACCTTTTCGGTCCCCTATTTGTCGGATTAACGAGATTGTTATGTATATCTATATTTATTAAAGATATGATAAATATTTAAAAAAAAAAATTATTAATAGGGATTTATTATTGTGTTCTCGGCAGATGGTCAGTTGGTTATTTTCTAATGTTCTTATAATTTCGTGATTTTGTATATCATTATTGATTTTTAAAATCTAACATTTATATAAAACTATAAATTATACAAAAGTAAGTAATGTATTTTTATCAACGATTCTACAATAAAGAAATGAACTTCATAGTTTTATATAGGCTGGATATTACACATAATTTATTGTAATTTGGTTTCTATACATTTTTATGTGAGAAGGAAATATGTTAAACATCGAATTAATCTACATAAACAAATCAATACGTTATGCTAGAGAATGAATTTATCGTTGAATAAAAATCCTTTCATCGATAAAGAAAGCGAACCAGTTAGATTGATTTGTCCTTAACTGTAACCGGGCCGGCCGATCTGTGTTGTCCGCCTTTAGCAGAACCAAGAAGAGCAATTAGACGAACACAGGCTCCGCATTAACACTATCTCCGGCTATGATCGGGACATCTATGTTTGAATAAAGTGGGTCTTGTTATCGAGGAGGGATATGGAAAATAACAGAAGTGATCGAAATATATATTTGTAGGTTTTATTTTTTACTTAGGTGAGCTCTAAAACAAAATATTTATAGCTAAAATTAATAGAAATATGTTAAGAAAAATTTCTTTACATCAATTTTTGCATTTTTTATATTTTTTACTGCATCTTTGCATAATAATTTAGTACTTTATTTTGTTCATGTATTTAAATTTTAGAGTCAAATGAAAGACTTTTTTTAATCATCCTAAAAAAAAAAAAAAAAAAAAAAAAAAAATATATATATATATATATATATATATATATATATATATATATATATTTCCCTGCTGTGCTCAAATTGAACACAACCATTGAAATGTATTTATATATTAGTTTTAATATCCGAAGATGGATCAGCTTACATATACAACATTAAAAATGGAACTTTTATGTATTTTTTTAATTTCTAATATTCTTTTTTTCTGGTTCATATTATTTATATGTTACATATGACTACATGTTTTGAATTTCTTTTAGAGTAATGATAACCATAGAAAAATTTAATAGTCAAGCAATAAAGGAAAAAATCAGATGTCCTAAACCACAACATATGTTTGCATTCCAATTTAATACATTCAGACTAATAATATACATTTATATTAATATGCATCATATATATATATATATATATATATATATATATATATATATATATATAATTTATTCATTTATATATTATATACAGATACGGCAATCCCTTCTACCTGTACCTAGTAATACCAATAGTTCGGAAATTCCCATCCATTACCTGTTTTCAGAAATTTCCCCAGATCAGTTGTTCACTAGAATTGTTATAATTTAATAGCAGATACCAATAGCATATCCAGCAGTATTCTTGTAGCTTGTTCATACTCGTCCATTCTTTGTAATTATATGTAGTTAAATACCTATTCTAAAGTATGTTTTTATTATTATTATTATTATTATACATGAATTGACTACTTAGGATCATCTTACAACTTTATTTCCTCTTATTCCTTTCCATTTCCTTTAGTATCTGTCTCCAGTACTCTGTCTTCAGTAACGCATGTTTTAATAAATATTTATTTATATTGTATTTCACTTTATGTTTTAAAATAACTTTTGTAACTCCACAAGTTATACCATAAGATTTATGGTAACCGGTTTTTTCACTGTAGGCCATGAGTATGAGAACAATATAGTCTTGAAACGTCTCCAAAATAAGTTGTTATTTTATTGATTGAACCTCAAGAACCTTATCAAACTTTTAATAGTAACAGTCAAGTATATACATATTTTTTTTTTTTTTTTAATTTATAAAACATAGAAGAACTATTCTGCATGGAGTTGGCAAGTAAAGCATACTAAATCATTTCATGGTTCTGTTTTTCACCTTGAACTGGCTCCGCGCTTCCAGTACAAGCTAGGCGCCAGTCTAGCTGAGAAAATGTCTGATCAGCGTATTTTTTGCATAATTTTTTTCATAAATTAACTTGGCTCTGGTCGAAAAACATTACTGAAATTTACATATTAGATATCAGCAGACAGATATAACAACTTTTCAAAAATAATTATTTAAACGTTATATATTATTATTCATTGTTTAGTTTATATTTGTTCAAGAAAACAATAAAAAAAGAAAAAAAAAAAAAAAAAAAAAAAAAAAGCGCTTATCAAGGAATAATATACATGCTGATGTCAATCAATGTCTGGTATCTGCACAAGCACCTATAATGAATCTTGAAAATTTGAGATAAAAAAAAGCACAGGATGAAGACACAAATACAAGTCTAGGAGTAATCCTTTCATTTTAATCTCGTTCTATATCTCTAGCATTAATCCCACGTTTTAGTCCAACAGATTTGTATGTTCATTAAACTTAATAATTCAGAGATTAAAAATTATATCTATGTATTATATCTGTGGACACCCTTCCCCAATTCTTATATTACCTGATGATTTAATTTTAATTCTACTTAATTTACAAACATTTTTAAAGTTTGTTCTCTGTTAATGTAAGTGTCTGTGTTTCAAATCTGCAATGATGTAGTATAAATATTAAATGACTACAAATATTAAACATAATAATAATATATTATAAAGAAAGGACTGATAAAAATACCAGTGATAACAATACAATTAATACATAATAATATTTTGTATTATCCATTTATATAAGTTTACAAATGTATACAAACATATATGTATTAAAAATGAAGATAAACAATATATAATATAATTAGTAATAATACTCATTGTTAAGGATATTTTGTAAACAAAATGTAATAATTATTAGTTTGCGAGTTTTTAAACTGTTCACTTATAAAGTAAATAATAATAAATAAACATATATTTAAAATAAATATATTTGTAAACAATTAGACAGAAATACTATCTAAAAGCTTTATTTATTTTTTTTTATTTACAACTATGTTTGACACATTAATTAGTAAGCAATACATTACAATATATTATAAACATAAAAAAATAAAATAAAAAATTTACATTTCCTTGTTATTACCTAGGTCAGGTACAAGGTAAGGAAGTATTTTTTCGAGAACAACGGTTATACCAACAGATGGTTAGTCAGCATCCACTTTCAACTACGAGGTATTTCTTCAAGTTAAGGACTTGGCTTTGGGGTATTTTTTTAGAGGCTGGATGTGCCCAAAGAAGGTCTCTAGACCCTGAAATCGATCTGCTTTAAAAAATAAAAAATAAATTTACTACTTCGGCCGGACTAGAACTCGGTCTACACAAGACACGGATGATGATAAGTATTTGTTGAGACAGTTTCTATTAAGGTAGTAATTTCTTAAATCAATCAATGCACTTTTGAGAGGTAAATTGAAATAACAAATTTCTTATAAATAAAATTAATTATTATTAAAATATAAATGAATTTACATATAATTATATCAGGGGAATTGAGATAATGAAGCCGGTTTGGTATTAAGGTAGTTTGCTTGCCACTTAAGCCCTAATTGCTTAATAAATCTCTTGAGGTAGATAAGGTGGATAATTTAAACTTCCGCAATTAGTTAGTTAAACTATTCATTTAGTGTAATTGAATGGAAGGGGTTGCGCAGGGTATGGGAAATTTATTTAACACATGGATGGAGAAGCAAATAATTCCTTGCAAACCGAATGTGGAGAAGAAATTAAGGAAGTGCAATGCTTAAAATTAAACACTGATTAATTATTATCTCGTAATAATATTGAATTATTCATTCAACTTCAAATCCAATGCTCGCCAAAAGCCTCATAGTAGACATTTTTATTTATTTTCGAGTGATCGGCTAAATAGTTGGTTGTAGGTATCCAGTTATCATATAAGTATAACATGTAATTGTTTTATTAGTAAATTATTAAGTTAATCAAAGAATAATAAAGAAGTGGTGCTAATTCTACTTAATCATTGTCTTGTAGTTGTATATTTAAATATACGTAAATTCGAGGGTACATACTTTTTATTTGCCTGTTCGTCATTACTTCATGGAGTAAAAATGATTATGAATCGCATATCTTTTGACATGGATACGTCCTTTGGCTTGGGGTCTACACTTTTTTTTTATTTAACGTTTTCTTCACACTCATAAACGTATCATTTTAACACATTATATGCAGAATATTTTTTGTTATATGACATTAGTCACTAAGCCTTACCGTTTAGGCGTTATATTGCTTTGAATGAAAGAAGTTATATTATAACGTTTTATCACGTATAAAATATGTAAAATTTTATCCATACTCAATTTTACGTTTTGACACGCTTTAGCTTTGTTGGTGTTGCTCGTATCTAAAATTCACCAACATTTTCCTAATCGGGATATTTTTTGTTATGTATTTTTTTTCAATAGTAACTACCGTTTAGAAGCCATATTTCTTTGAATGAAAGAAGTCAGGTATGAAACTAGTACTCTCTCTCAACTTATTACTCTCAACTCGAATAACGAAAAATTGTTAATTTATTTTAATTATTAATTTAAGTGGTTTGATCGTTTTAATTCTAAAATGTAAATTAGAAAAGGCAGTAGATTATAGATAAACATATCTATGATCTATTGTTTTTCCCAGTCTAGGAGAATTTAATTTGTTATTTAACTTTTTTTTTTTATTTTCACTATGAAGCGTTCCAGATTTACGAATTTCAATAAATATAAGAACCTAACACTTTTATTTAATCTAAACTTAAATAACTTTATATAACTTAGAAATTTGTATTAGTAGTACCAAAAAAAAACAACTAATTTTTATTATTTTTTTATTTATTTATTTATTTATTATTTTATTTTTTTAAATTAGAGTAAATATTAAGAAACTTATAATGAAATTATAAAAATATTAGTTGATTATAAATATAAAATATATATATCATAATTTTAGTTAAATGTATTTTATTGTTACATAGATAAACATAAAAAAAAAAAAAAAAAAAAATAGTAAATCAATAAGTAGTGGAAGTATTTTTAGCAGCCTAATTGATCTTTGTACAAAGGGTGATGCAATTCAGTGAACTTTCTTCACCATCAACTCATTCAACAGATCATTAAAATTTTAATATTAACATTTTTTAAACTTTCTTAAATACCTTTTTTTTTTTTTAAGGACTACCTCAAGGGCATGATTGTACTTAAGATGTATGAACTAAGCTTTAAAATATATTTAAAAAAAAGTATATTATAAAATAAAGTTCAATTAGGATAATATAAAATAAAGTTCAATTAAAACGAAGTTCAATCAAGATAAAATCCTCCGAAATAAAATCGTTGTAATGGAGTAACGAAGTGTTTTAATTTAGTAATGAATTTGCTCTTTATGATCCTAAAAAATCAAATTTATAATTTTTTTTTTCAAATTTAATAATTAAAATACATTAATAAGATGCTAATAAATGTAAATTATGACAACCTGTTCATTATTTACTTGCAATTTTGCCCTTTTTTTCAGTTCAAAAAGCTTTAAAAAAAATAATCATTAATTTCCCAAATTTTATCTTGAATTAATGATAATTTCCCTGGTTCGGATACGAGCTCGGTGGCCTAGTAACTTTTTAATTAATTAATTTAGGCACCACGCTAGAGAAGTGGAGACTTTATTTGGACTACTTGTCGAATAACCCAGTACATAGGCAAATCATTTTCGCTTGAAATAATTATAATAAAATATATAATAATAAAAATTGATAAAAATTAAGATTATATACAAAAATAACTGAGACATCTTGTAAGAGGATACACTTATGTATACTAATAATGTATATTATATAATATTCATGTTTTACATTAGCTCGGAAGATTGAAAATAAGAGGTAAAGAAATAAATGATGTTTGATAAATCTTTTTTTAATGTATTCCTAACGAGGAAATTAACAAAGGATTTCTCGAAGGATGCAGTTTTATAGGTTGATGGGTTGGGTTCTAGTATTTTGAATGGAGGAGCGCAGAGTAAGGAGGTCATTATATTTAGGTTTGAAATATTTATTTATGTGAGAACGTCTTTATCATCAACAGTCCTTAATTTTTATTTGATTATAATTCAACCACCAGACTTATCACACAACATGTACTATATAAAATTTTAAAAAAATGTTGAGTAGTAATTAAATAATATTTAACTATATAAAATATAAATATTATGATACAATGAAATGTTTGTTTGATTTCAAAAGTTTAAAAATGGATTTTACAATAATAATTTTAAGGTTTAATATTTTTTATTTAAAGAACTACCAGGTGTAAATATAACATTAAAAAATTAAAACATAAAACATTATTGTTCGAAAAACTAGAAAGATGCGCTTTTGTAGCAAACCTTATTAAACAGCTAAGTGTGGTGACCAATTTGCAGTAGTCAAACCTTTTAATTATTAGAGTTCAAGGTTCGAAGCTAATTTCTACTACTCATGATTTCGTTGCAATTTTAACACAGTTTATCCAAAATCAACCAACAATTTTGGGTTTTTTGACAAATCTCAGAATAGAAATAGACAAATTTTTACTTTAAAAACCCTATCTTGCACAAAATGTAATGATCTACAACTTTTAATATATAACATTTTTTGATTGGATAAGCCATTTTTGTGTTATAGACTCTTAAATATGACCAAAACTAACTTTTTGTGAAAGTTGTCAAAATTTGTCGATGTTTGACACTCGAATGTGGCTAAACACCTAAATCAAATTTAGTTTAAGAGATGCCTTTAGACGCAATATTTAATACAATTTAATTTGGGTTTTTTTTTTCCTTATCCAATTTAGTACAAAAATATCATTTTTGATATTTTATTATCAGGACCTGTCTGGACCATATAAAAACATAAAGCCTATTACTCCACCTTTTGCAAGGCAGACTCCATTTTGGGGGTAATTCAACTAGTCTAAATGAGAACATTAGAATAAAATTGTGCAATTATTGTATTTTCACTGGTCCTTGAAGTGTGTGCAAATTTTCAAGTTAACCAGATTGCTGGAAGTTAGTGAAAATCACGATGAAAGATTCCGTTATTTACATGTCAAGATAATAGAAGTGTGATAAAAAAAAAAAAAAGAAGAAAAAAAAAGATGCTTTTAAAATAATTAAAAAGGTAACCATAATTTCACTTATATCATTTCTACAATGTTATCATTTCACTTTCTACAATAAGTTAAATTCTATGGTTTTAATATTCCTCAGAATATTAAAATATGTAACTAAGAAATATGTATAAATAATTGTATTTCAAAAAAACGAATCACAATATATTGATATTTTTCGGTCAATGTCATATGATGTAGGAATCGATCTTAAAAACCTAATAAAACATCGATATGGAATATCGAATTTTTTTAACAATACCCACTGCTAGTTTGAAGATTGTTTCAGTTATTTTAGACTAAATTTTAAGCCAATGTAAAACCATGTATTTTAGCCGTTGTCGACTAATAAAAAATAGATCCTTTCGAGTAACATTATACTTTTAAAATCACTTTTATGGGGATCCTGTACGTTTATAGGTTTAAGAATATATACATAAACCGTTTCAAATACTGCATAAGATAAAAGATTTGTCTGAAACTCCACCTTATCATTGTCTGATCAGGAAATTGTCATATACATCCGCTCATTAATTAACAACCGGTAAATTAAGCTTACACTGATCCAGAACAGGAGAACAGCCGGTGCAGCAATCAACAGATCGGTCGGACACGGTAACGACCCGCGGCGATGATGGATCTCCTGAGCTGCCGTGACGACACCCCTCAGTCCGCAGCTCATAAGGGTAATGGATCGTTCGTGTGCTCTTGGCTTTAGGTTGTCAGTTCTCGAGAGCCGTGGCAATATTTCTTCGACCTGAGAGGTCCAAGAACAGTGAGGCCTAAGTCTGTACAAGATTTCACCATTTATGAGCATTAAAATTATAATAGATCCCTATTTAATTTATCAACGCCAAGTGAACAATTAAATGCTTTTGAGAGGTTTACATAAAACATGTGATTTGTAATAGAATTATTTCAATGGATTCTAATAGTCTTTACAAACAGATTTGATAAAACAGATGATAGGATAATTAATACAGCGGTTGCTAAGCATAACATTGATTATTCAAAATAGAATAGTGACAGTAATGGGATGTAATCATAAATATGCTTATTTTTTATTCATCTTTTATCTGCCTTACAGCAAAGCGTTCTTTAAAAAACAAGACAATTTCGGTACATTGAGCTCAAGAAAAAAAATGAAATGGAGGATGTTCCAAGGGATGAAGGTGTGTTCCGCATCGACGGACATAAAGAAGTATAAGGAAAATGGAAAATGGACCTGTAGGGATGCGAAAAAATGAGACGAGGGAGGGAAACTCCCACTGATGCAGCCTAGCATGCATGGGAATTTGTCCTGAGTATGGCGTATTAGGCGGGAATTGAACTTGCTCCGTCCCTAATGCTCCCTTAACTTCCTTAAGTGGATGCAGGTGGGTATTACCTTTTGAATTGAAATGCAATTCAGGATCTAACACATGACAATACTGTTTATTGCCTTTCACAGCTTCTGTTTGAATTGAATCCAAATAATTTGTTATGTCTTGTATTTATCGATTACTTTGCGAGTAGAACGTATTTCGCAGAGTATCTACTAGACATATCTTGATCTTCCTACTCTGGCGAGAATAGGTTGGTAACCTATAGGATACCCTACAGCCTTAACTGGAATTCATACGTACAAATAGCCCTAACAAACAATAGTAACCAAGGAAACAATCTGGTGGGCATTGCAAGTAGAACCCAAAATCTCCTCTAACTTTTAGACATAAAACCGAATACAGTCCTAACCATAGATGACCCATTGTTTTTTCGATGGGACAATACTTACATAAAGGTTGACACATCCCTTAAGAAAAAGATTGAAGACGACAACCCCATCTTAAAAAAGAGACGTTTTAAAGACAAAAGTATCCAAAACACGAAACAATTTTTACTGATGCATCGAAAACTGATGGAGAAGTCGGTTGTGCAGTGGTTTTTAACAATAGCTTACTAAAGTTTAACCTACCGTCACTAAATAGTGGTTTTACAGGTGAACTATTTGCGATCTACCAAGGTCTTCTATTAATACAATCTACAAAAACATGCTCTTATGGTAACAGACTCTCTAAGTTCAATATTGGCAATAGCTGAAGACAACTCTGAAAATGCCCTAGTACGGAAGATTAATAACTACCTGTGGGAGATGCACGAGTCGATGGGTGGAGGGACTGTGCTAATGTGGGTACCCTCACATTGTGGCATCTCCGGAAATGAAGCTGCAGACAGTGCAGCAAATCTCGCGAGACTAAACCAAACAGGAACCATTATTACAGACATTACAACAACTTCTGACTTAAAAACATCCTGTAGAAAAAAAATTGCTCCATCACCGAAAAACAAAATGGAACCGAATACGCAGCACACTTCAAAAAATTAAACAAAACACCCGACCCTGGACAACATCTTGTAGAAAATCAAGAATAGAGGAAATAATCTTGATGAGACTAAGAATAGGACATTCAGCTTTCACCCACGGTTACCTGATGAGAAGCCTAGAACCACCGATTTGTACAACTTGCATGACAACACTGACATCGAAACACATTGTAACAACATGTACACTATTCTCTGACGCCAAAGTACAATATACCCTCAGGTATAGATAAAGCACTGGAAGGCACAGAGGACAAAATCAAAAACATTTTTGAATTTCTAAAATTTTGTAAATTGTTCGACAAAATCTAATATTTATATTGAGCCGCTAATGACTCGCGGAATGTAATAAAAAAAAAAAAAAAATAGTCACAAGACCCTGATTAGAATAATAAAACATTATTGGAACTGGTCTTTGTTTGACAGTTAATGATTTAAATATGTGTAAAAATATGACGTTATAACAAAAGAGGATTATATGCGATATCTGATTAACAATTAATAGACATTTCAATTCTAATAGTGATGGGTTATATTATTGTTAGTTGAAGCAAGAGTCTTATGGAGGACTGCTTCTAAAGGAAAAAGAAAGAAGAAGAAGAAAAGCTTCCCAAAGGACAACTTCTGATTAGCCGGAGGCTGGCTGAGAGCCTGTGAAAACCCAGCTTTTTCTATAATGGAAGCCCTCAGGGAGAAGTTCTCAGTAATGAAGGAGACGGATAAACGAAAAAGAAAGAATTAACTTTGAAGTTCAAAAGTTATTTCATCACAATTATCAAATAAGTAACCTATTTTTGATAAAAAGTATTACAAAATAATGTTTATTCATTTAAAATTATAAGTTAACGACATAAACTGAACTATTAAAGGGGATTTTCTTACTGGATCTAATGAGAGACGATCAAATATTTCCTAATACATGTATGGAGATCAGTTGAAGTTCCATCTATTTGGTGTAATTTACTTCGAAATTTATAATTAAAATAAAACATACTTGATTGTATAATTTAGTTGTAGAGAAGTTGGTAAGAGAGACAGTAATGAAATGAAAACAAAAAAATAACTGAGGTTAATGTAAAAAGGACTTTATTAATATGCCATCAGGGCACTTACCGACTTGGAGGCTTGTTAACGACTAGTTTGTAAAAAAAACGACTTGTTTTAATAGTTTTAAAATAATAAAAAAAAAAAATAGGAATATATCCTTCGTACTATGACTGTTCTTTTACCATAAGGTTGGATAAAGGCATATTTCGCCGCAGGAACTAAAGGGTCGAAAAAGAACGCAAAACATTCCACTAAGGTTTGCTCATAATTGTAGTATTGAAAGGTTACTCATAATTTACTTGCGTACAAGTACTATTAGACTATTAAGTAGTAAAATATATTATGAAGATTCTATGGTTGACTGTGTGATCTAACAGTAGAGAAATGGTTAAGGATGCAGTCAGGTATAATTAACACAGTTTTTAAATAAAAATTAATTTCTCTATTTGTTCTAAACCCCAATCCTTGTAAAACAAATAATTATTGATAGCATATTCTTGTTTACGGATATTTAACCCGGACCCACTGTTCTCTAATGTTACTAGGAACAGGAACTGCTAAACCCAGACTCCGGAGCAATGAAGTGGAAGGAGATTACACAACCCAATGCTTGGATTCCTCGCCTAATTAAATCAGAGGAGGCTAAGGAAAAGCCGGAGCTTGTGGAGAATAAGCTTTCCGAATATTTTTAGGTTTTTTTGACGAAATAGGAAAGTATAAAAATAAATCTGTTTTCATTGGAGAAGTGCAGAGAGAAAAAATGTAACAAAAGTTGCTTATGAGACTGTTTTGTTTTGCTTATTTTTTTATTTTTACAACAATTTTTTATCTTAATAAAGGTTGTAATAACATTATCATATGTATGTGGATCATTTAAATTGAAAGTAAAGTAGTTATATTAGTGATTAGCTCATACAAAGTCGTAATATAATTATAATTCCGAGGAGGATCTGGGGGTTTTGGAAGTCGTGGGATGCAGGATGAAGCTAAGATAAAGAAGTGTTTGGACCAACATTGTATAGGAAGCCAACACTCACTCTGGGTTATAGAGCAACTCAGTAAAGTAAAGAAAGTGAATTGAGGAAGTGACTATTGTAACATTGAATTCTACGTTATGGAAGGGTGTTACTCTTCAAACAAAATAAATATACCTCCATTCCTTCATAGAAGTCGTGTAGCCTATTTGCACTAGAAAGATGAAGAAAATATAAGCAGTGGAGAGCAAAGTCTGGAAGCGTAGTACTATTTTCAGATTCTAAGATATAATAATATATCCAAAATAAGAAATGAATACGATATAAAAAAATAATAATAATAATAATAACAGGAAAGTTCGACATAGCCATTCAGAAAGTATTCTAGAAAAGCAGAAGCATAAACTATTTTTTCACCATAGCCCAGCTGAGAGAATTAAATGAACCAGAACCAAGAAAGTTTATATAATTTCGATTATCCGATATAATTTCAAGAAAGGCACGGCTTTGAGATGTCTTCGAGATGGAAAATACTAGAAAATATTATTGGCATAAAACAAAAAATATCATTTCCCAGCGTTTATTTTCCAGGACATTAGCTAAGGGCTTTTGATGAATTCTTAGAATATGTCGTAACACCGATCTAAGGAAAAGAGAACCTTCTAAAATAAGAAAAATGACGTAAGACCGTATTAAGGATGAAATGAAAAATATAAATATTAAATATTTACCTATCTATCTATTTCTCTCTCTCTCTCTCTCTCTCTCTCTCTCTCTCTCTCTCTCTCTCTCTCTCTCTCTCTCTCTCTCTCTCTCTCTCTCTCTCTCTCTCTCTCTCTCTCTCTCTCTCTCTCTCTCTCTCTCTCTCTCTCTCTCTCTCTCTCTCTCTCTCTCTCTCTCTCTCTCTCTCTCTCTCTCTCTCTCTCTCTCTTCTCTCTCCTCTATATATATATATATATCTATATATATATATATATATATATATATATATATATATATATATATATATATATAATTAGGTGTGTTTGATTTTTTTTTTTTTTTTTATGCGCTAACCTTGTAATATATTCGATCTTGAGAATCTAGTATTTTCGATTAGTGATGGATCACGGTTGTCTGCAGATCGCGATTAGCGTAACGAACCCGTTAGCAATGGCAATTCAGCACACAATAGAAAAGTCTTCCTTCTACTTATCTAAGGAGTCTTATTTTATAGAATCTATTTCCAATCAGTGATTCTAGATAACGGTGGATCAATTCGCACACCCGTGTTCTCACAATCACTAGCATTACTGGCATCGTGGCAAATAATGTAGTGTTAATTAAAGTATCATCAGACCGGAGGGAAGGTAGAACTGATATCAATTCTCCCAAATTTCCAGTTATAATTGAATTGATAATGCTATTGACAGTTGTTCCGATGAAACGTCATCTCTTGGTCTTTTCAGATAATAGCTTTCCCCTTTTTAATTAAATTCCCTCCTTTTGAAGGATTAAACCCAGTTTCTGAAAATTTGAGGAAAACAGAAGTAAGTTACCCCGAAATTTCTTCATCAAATGATAAATGTCCATTCCATTCTAAGAATTAAAGAAAGATATTGTGAAAAATCTTATTTTTTTTTGTATAAGGACCTTTTCCAATCAGTTATTTTAAAATGTCTCATCATTAATGAAAATAAGTAATAGTGTTAAGTAGTATGTATTCATACTACAACTATAGAGTTTGAAATAGATCTCCAAGATATCTTGTAGAAATTAGGATGAACAGTAGCATTATCCTTAGGGATGTACAGAATAAATTGCATCTCAATAAACTTAAAATTTATGCAATTCTTAGTTTAAAAAATATGTATTACGTAGAGGTATATTGTGCTAGGGTTCTATATTCTACTACTTTATCATACTAATCTATGTTAATATCACAGAATTGAAGATAAAATCATTTCGTTCCTGAAACTTGTAAAAGATTTCTTATTATCCTCTACCTTATACTTTTACATACGCATGCTTATTCCATAAAGATTCATCTGACAAAACTAATAGGATTAAGTATCGAATTAGATTAAGTATTTATTAGATTCCTCTTTGGGGTTCTTAGGTGCTCTCACATCTTTAAGATATATCCAATACTTTATTTTTTTTCTTTTTTTTAATATGTATAAGTAAATTTGAGGAAAATTATTATTTTGCCAATAACTTGTAAAGGATTTCTCACTAGTAGCTCTGCAGGTGTAAAGCAAGCTAGGAGACTTGTGGGAGGGTATGTAGTTTACTAAGAAGGAATGGGTATCTGGTTTGTACCAAATTAAAAACGTTTGGAACATTATGTTCTTTATGATTAAGTATGTTTGTGATATTATATGGAATATTTAGGAGTTTACAAAGGATTTTCGATTGAAAAGAATTGGAAGGTTTAGTGGAGCCCAAAAGTTGAACTCCTCAAGGCGACATGGGTCTAATAATTGTCATGTAAATGAGTTTTATGATATTTAAAACTTTGTAAAGTAAGTGTTAAAGTAGTATTCTACTAGTATTATTCATGTGTTCTAAACTGAAGTAACTTCATCCTAATTTCCGAAAACGATCTTAGATACATTTCAACTAGGGTCCTTAAAAAAACTCCTTCAGTTGGCAAAATAATTAAATAATGTAAATTTGTTTATATTTGCTAATATAATCTGTATTATAATAAACATTTTGTTATTATATTAATAGTTTTACAATCTGAATTTTTTTTAGTCGCAATGTGCGTAACCAGATGATTGTACTATCAACTACTCATTTATTTCATTATTAGATGTCGATGTGTACCTACAATAAAACTACTGTAATATGAATAGAGTATATGAATTAGACTGTTTTTGAGTTCTTCAGTTAATCTAATACCCGATCGCTAGCTGAATATATGAATAAGATTTACAGCGCACTTATTGTCCTTCGTGTAGAATAAACTGGTTTGTTACTTGAGTCGTTGACATAAACCAGCCGTACAGAGATAACAAAAAGTAAACTGACGCTCCAGAAACAAAACAATCGCATCCCTTCCCAGCATGCATTTACAGTTAGGTAAGAAGAAAAGTGGAGTAATGTGGTTGCAGACAGTTGAGCATTGTGCTTTATATTATGCAACACTGACAGATATATAAGAATTTACAATAAAAATTATCGAATAAATGGTTTCTCCATCATTAAATCACGGAAATAGCATCTGCGGCTCAATTCGATTATTTATTTATTTATAGTTATTTCATGAAACGCCGTTCTTCTAGAGTTTGCAAAAATCCAGTTTCAAAGTTTTTATCACTCAGAAAGATAGTTAAAATTAGCCCTCCTTAAGAAAAGAAACATTTCCTATGAATAATGTAATGAGCTACTAAAAAAGAATTTCCTATATTCTTCTTAAGACAACATCCGCCGAGGTGCGTAGGTGAGGTCGAAAGGATTACTTGCGAAGGCGTGATGAAGTGACGAAATCAATATATGATCGAAGACAATCAGGGTTAATACTGCCAATCTGGAGGCGGCAATATCCAACGCTGGAGAATTGGGACCTTCTGATTGGCCCTTTCCGATTGGATCTCCCTATTGGCTATCAGCTCCGTCCTCACGTTTTCACCTGCAGCCTTAAAAGAATTTGTTTTTAAGTTATTTAAATAAAATATTATTCCAATAATAACACGATATATGAATTAAAGACATATTCAATTAGTCACGTTCTCTGGAATAACTGAATAATGGACTGGATGCTTCTGACTTCGCTTCCACGTAACTTAAAGGTAAAAAAGTTTAATGTAGTTTTTCAACACTCTCGGGTTATATTTTTGGACACATTAAAATATTGTTACAACTTAACTGTTTTTAATAACAAATTAAATTAAATACTTTTGCTTATTTCATCAACTTTTAATATTATACCTATAATATTGTTTTGATAGTATTTTTTTTTAATATATTTTAAAAGGAGATTTTTAAATAATTTGTTTATTGTTTGTTATGTTTAATTTTTTTTTTATTTTAATCAATTAATAGTTTGTCCTAATATATTTTGTCATAGGACGAAAGCTAATTTGACGGAAAGGATTGGCCAAATATGTCCTTCGGCCTTCAAAAAATGTCAGATCCTGGCAGATCTGAAACCAATATCATTCAGTGGATTTTGGGCGTAATGCATATTCATATTATGTATAACTTATTTCGTAATTCATATTACGTAAAATATGAATATTTCAGAAAATTTATCATTTAATGATACGTAATTCGATATGACTTTTTATTAATCAGTTAGGAGATATAAAAGTCAATTACGCACTATATTCACACATGTTTCCGAGCTCAACGAATCTATTTTACAAATAAATCTGATGAATACTACGTAGAATGCTTGGTTATTAAAATTCATGAAATAGAATTTTGATAGCTATGCGTCCATACTGGTCCAGTCTGATTCAAGCCATGAAAATTTACATTCATTAATTTAGCAATGGAGTAGCCTATATATAATGAATTATGTATTTAATAAAATTAAACTAACGTTGTTGTTTTTCTAATTTAAAAGTACCGTACTTCAATTGTAAAGACAGTGCTTAAGCGATTTTTCATTTATTTATTTTTATTTTTTTTAATATATGTGAGGTATAAATGACAATAAATAATTTTTTGTCTGTAAACTTTGCCATCCACTATGTGATAAAAAATCATTACACAGACATAAATAATTGATAATAAAGTAGATAATAGTAGAAAATCTAATTTAAATAAGGAAAAAGAAAAGCTGCCTAGGATTGTTTTCATAAAAATTGTTCACAGGCAAAACCAATTATAGAAAAAAAAGAAAAAAAAAAGAAGACATTATTTTAAGCTCTTTATTAATATTATTATTTTTGTCTTTTTTAATATTACTTGTTTTAATAATACTCGTTCTTGATCCAAACTCTGTAAAAAAAAGTTTTCTTGAACTTAGAGCGTCTTCATATTACTCTTTCACTCATGCGTTGCTTTGTATCTTTTTATTTATTCTGTTTATCTTTTGTTCATCCTCTTATGTTGGTAGCCCTGTATTCTGCTCTACGTTACAATAGCCCACTTGAGGTACCTCTTACGAACTGCTTTGTGACTCATCCTTGAATTCATTTTACTTTCAGTACAGAACCTCTTGGAGTAGTTAGAACTAAGAATCGGATGACTTCTTCTATTGTTTGCGTTACTTTAATATTCCAGAATAACTAATATAACCGATGTCATGTTAATATATAGAATAGAATTCAAATATACAAGTTACAAATAGAAAAGCTTTTTGACATGGATATTTCTTTTGGCTAGAGGTCTATACTTTTTTGGAGTAAAGTTTTTGACACGCTGTAGCTTTGTTGGTGTTGCTCGGACTAAAAATTAGCCGAAAGTGTCCCTTTAACAAATTCAATGGAAAATATTCTTTGTTAGGGCCTACAGTTTAGGAGCAATATTAGTTTGAATTAAAAAAAAACACCTTTGAAACCCTAATTTTTTCTCAACGTGATATATTTCGAATAATCACTGATTTCTAATTTAATTTCATTATTAATGTACGTAATTTGATCGTTTTGATTCCAAAATATATATTGGCAAAATCATTAGATTGTTGATAGACATATATTGTTTTTCCCACTTAGGGAGAAAATGAGTTTTTCCCCCAAAAATTGATGTTTTCAATTCCGTTTTCTTCTATAGTTTTGGAGGGTATATTATCATGGATTGATATAGGAGGTAAATCTTTAAACTAGGTGTAGTAAGTTAGCAATACGTAGCAATTAAAAATAAAATAAAATCAATCAGAAAAAGGTCAATATCAAGTTTCTATTATCACTAATATAAATAAACAATTCTTAACCGACATTAGATATTGCTTTGTAAATATAAAGATATAGCAAACAATCCCGTAAATCTTGATATGACATTAAAATTCTTGAAGAGAATAAATTATTTTTTTTAAAGTAGAAAACGATCGCTTCTATTCAAGAAACTGAGGAGGTTACAAGTTCATGTAAATAAAAATAATAGTAGATTATAACCTTTTTTTTATGTTTCTTATAATTTTTATTTATTTATGTATTTTTCTATTATAAAATACACTTTTACATTATGTTAGAATCATTTTTTATTCCCAAGTAATAATACGAGTAAAGTTTTGTACTCGACAAGAAACATCAATTAAGTGGTGTAATATTAGAGTAATAAAGGTCGTAACGTGAAAAGAATTCGCATTGCAACAGCAGCTAAATTGCAACCAAGGTTTGACATCTAATTAATTAAAGTCTCAGTGATATCCCGAAGGGAAGGAATTAAATAAAACCGGAAATTCTTTACTTTCATGATAAATTAAATTCAGATTTTATTTGGAAAACCCCTGCAAACAGGTTGAAAACAAAAATAATAAAACATGAGCATTTTACAACTAAAATAAAACCCTGTTTCTACTTTTGTTTATTGTCTGCCGGCCTGGTATAATGTGAGTATTCTTTCAGTCGTGTTTGATCCATTCTTCTTGGTTTTATGCCAGCTCCTGTCTCCTGTTCTCCAGGCCTTCCCAATACCTGTCTCACAGATTTTCCTAAAACGTAATTGGCTTCTTTTCCCACCCACTTGCGTAACATAAAACATCTTAGCTGTTCTTTAACCTGCCCAAACCATCGCAGATTATTCTCTTCTAAATTTTCATGTAGTGATTTTAGCCCGAGATTATTACTTTTCGTAGTATTTTTCACCAGTTAGATGCAAGTTCTCTTTTAGTTTTCCGAAGAAATCTCATTTACGTGGATTGTATGGTGGATGGTTAGTGTGAATAGGACCCACAGGAATAAGTTAGGGTAGACAAAATAATTGTTCTGTATTCTATTCGTATCTTTCGATACTCTAGGTTTTCCACCAGAGTAATTTTGTAGGACATTAACACATTCAACGTGGATTTATACACTATGGATAGAAGCCATACCAACACGGCTACGGTTGTATCCATACAAGGAATCAAAGGTTTGATGGGGATCGGATAAATCAGTGGGAAATTTAAAAGCAGTGATTAGGCAATACATTGAATGGATCAAATACCCCCCTCCCCTCTGGAGCAGATTTTCATTATCAATAATGCCTCGCTCATGTATATGTGCCAAAAAGTATTTGAATGTTTCCAATGCCTCCAGTCCATGCCCTTCTAGCCTGATTACTTGGTTTCCATTGGCTTTCAGTGTTTATTTCTAAATAATATGATCGAGTTATTCAAGTAGAGTCCTAACGTTTAAAACTTCAATTCCTTCCAAATATCATTATATTGTCCGTGGAGGTAAATACGTTTAAATAAACCGCTAGCTTGTGCCTAAAGAAACCCTATTTCTTGAAATAAAAATTAAAATAAAAAAAAATTATTAATCCTCTGATTCACTGAGCCATTTGATAAAAGCTAACCAGAAATCAATCAATTTTAATTTTGAATTTGACATAGCTATCGGGAAGTACTGACCCAAATTGCTGAAATTTAAGACACTTTAGAATTATTATACATTAATTTCGTGGGTGACAAACAGAATGAGGAATGATCCTGCAACTTCTCAGTAATGCTAGAAACGGTTGGAAACCTATAGGATAAACCGCCCTTCCTTATAATTACAGTAAAGAAGTTTGCCCCACCATATGAACAATACTGTAATAATATTAACGTTTAATAAACATTTGAAAAAGAAGAAAAAAAATCCCAGCAAATTTATATAAAAGAGGGTATGACATTAGCTGGAGGCTATTCCATTTGGCTGAAAATAATCCAAGGGATTATCCCTATACACTTTCGCTCTTAGCGAATCCCTTGCTAATGACATTAATTATGTTTTATGCCTTGTTTAATGTTGTTTAAATGGATAGAGGCCTCTCTAATGAGTTCTTCTTATAAGGCTTATAAAACTGGTTGGTCTAATATCTTCCTATATTCCCTTAATTTACAACCATTTACCGTTTTAAAGAAAAAAAAATGTTATTTAACTAAATAACAGATATAAACTAAGAAAAAAACATATTTTTAAAACATTAAAAATCGATAAAATCGCCCATCTTCTTTTTTGAAATTAATAGGAATTTTCGTTCGTCTGGGCACCTCTGCAGTCCATTCAAAGTTTTTAACTTAGGCGTGTTTTTTTTTGTTTTTTTCTCCTGACTACAAATCTCACTTCTTCAATATATAGTTTAAAAAGATAGAAACAAGCCTATTCACCTATTATCATAATTTAGTAATGTAACAATATTTTCCTTTTTAACTATTTTAAATCAATTGATTATAAATTACTTTCAGTTGTATTAGTTAATATCTCAAGGGGAAGAGAGAGAGGGGTCAACATTTATACCTTGTATTCCGTTCCACTATCCAGGGAAATTCATCATATCATATACGTTCGCCAGCAACCGCTCCTCTGCATATGCTCTTCTGATCCACTGCTATCATGATCTCAGCATCAGCTGTTAATATATATAAAATCGTCTATATCTATTTAAAACTAGACTATCTAATTTAGCGAAATAAATAGGTATTATCATGATTTTAATATTTCCCTTATAAGTCTTTGTTGAAGGTTTTTTATTGTTATGATGCCTTTCATTTTGTCAAACTTCAGTTTCTGTTGACATTCACTATCGTGTTTTGCAATGGCAGAGGACTGGGTAATAATTAGCTATCATTGTATTTTTGTGAAACTTGAGCTTTGAGAATTACAGAGTGAAAAACTTAAAACCCATTATAGAAAACTGTTAACCGATTTCAATCCAGCTACAAGCTGCTATCTTCGTTTACTTTAGTGCCTATCACTGAACATTTTAGTTAATTTCATCAGTATACATATTTTCTGATTCTTATTTTGTTCATCGAGCGTATGTAAAACTTTTTTCATAATCCATTTTCGTAGAATATGTGAACACATTACCTCCTTTTTTTGTTAGAATTTATTCAATTACATGATAATTATTTTATGATAATTCTGTAACGTAATCATTTAAAATCTTTTATTTCTTACAGTGCAACGTGATACATCTCCAACTGCTGAATGACATCAGATCTCAACTGGTTTAAACTAGTTCTAATGGAAGACGGCTTGGTTTGTAATTATACGATTTTAGTCAGTTTCAAGTAGTAGGATAGAGCATTTGTTTACGGTTTGGTTATATTTGTTTTGTTTTTTAATTTATAAAAGATGACAGCCATTTTAGTTAAAAAACAGTGAAACCTCTACTTTTACTACTTTTGTAAAATACGAAACATCACTGGGAATAATTGTGAGTAATATATATTTTTGATTTCCTTTTATCCTTATTTCAATAATCGTCTATTATTTTTCATATAGTAAACAATTATTATCTTTTAATCGACTCAAAATATGAAACTACTTTATAACAATGATAAATTAGTATATCACCAATAGGAAATTTCGAATTGGTACAATTTTAGAATAATTGAAATGTAAACATACATGTTTTTGACTGATGTAGTTTTGAGTCAATGGTAATATAAAAGTGGTTCAGCCACAACAGAAATGCGTCTGTAGCTCCTCTCTTCGAGTCATTGTTATGCGGTCAGCTGAGCTAATGTAACGGCCAATGATGTAATACTAAAGAAAGTTGAAAAATTCAGAAAACATTTACTTAATTACTTTATCATTTGAATTATAACAGAATCAAGTAAAGATGTATTTTTAAAATAAATAAAATATTTTAATTGCACAGGTAATTTTCAATTACGATTTAGGTTCTATTATAAAGATGTGTTTAATAAAATAAGGGAATTAGCGTTGATAAATTTATTTAACTGTCTGACAGAATATTTTGAAAAAAAAATATAGTGTTTCGCCACCTAAAGTAAAATATGTATTTTACATAAGTATTTTCAAATTGATTAATATTTGTAAGTTTTATTTTTTTTGTTCAATAATTTAAAAGAACGTGTTTGTATTTTGTTAACATTATAAGTGATATTTCCATATATAAAATGAAAAATAAAATAAAAAGCACTACAGACCTGTGCTGTTATACAGGGTTCACTTGGTACACTTGCATGCCTTTATACGTTATACGTATAAATGTATGCCCTAACTTAAAGAACATAATTTAACCAGATCATAGAGACCGGGTTTGCGCCAATGATTATTTAAAATAAATAATAATGCAGGTATTTAAATTTTGTTAACAAAACATTTACTTGATTTATGTCTAATCATTGTTCTCTTTAAATGTTTTTTAGTTGAAACAAATCTATATAAAAAATGTCACCATTTTACCTCCTTTTTCTGGTTGTGTAGTTACGCATTTTAGAAAGTACATTGTCTTAGTAGATTTACTGTAATCATGCAAGTTTACTGACGGCTCCACTTACATCATAAACTCAGAAACCTAGGAAACACAGATTACGTATCATGGCTACGTATATATTACTTATCCACAGCATGTTTTAAAAATAAAAAAGATTCCTCAGAAGATACGGTACTATCGATTTATAATCGATATTTCATTAATCAAAAGAAATAATACCCCCGAAAAATCATTATAAGAAAATAAAATGTGATTTCATATAGAAAAATAATCCTTTTATTTAATATTTATCAATATCTAAAGTTTCATGATAAAAAATTTAATTTTTTTTTCCATATTTATAAATAATCTCTAGCATAAATTTGTCTGGAAAACACAATCAACTACATCTGGGACAAAAGTTAGTACGGGCAGAAAATGCCGGAGAACTGCGTGATAAGAGCTTCTTTTCAAGTTAGATTAACGTCAAAAGTTTCACCATCCAAGGGGTTGTAAATATTTTTTAGGAACTGGGATGCGGGACTGTTTGACAAGGGAATTGAGCGGGACTCATTAAAAAGATAAACAGGAGAAGCGAGGGGATGTTTTAGGGAAGAGAACCATGTTAATTTTCTCCAGGAGACTGTTCCAAATTCATTTCACTTGTGTACGGGCCGCATTAATTACCGTCACGCGAGAGCTATATCACTCCGTCCACTTCATTACCCACCAGTCGGTAGAGTTCTAAAATTCTGACAGTTGTTACTTTTAGGCTGAGTACTAGATGTAATTTTTTTTTTCATTTATATCGGAAAAACTTGAAACAGTGAATCAATAAATACATGTTTAACTTAGTTCATTTTAGAAGGTTATAACTAGAGTTGCTTAAATTCTAAATGTCAATTCAAGAACCGATGGTCAAAAGTTAATTTCTAGGAACTGATCGATATCGCTGATTTTAACGTCAGTTGTGAGATACCTAATTATATAATGGTTATAAATCTGTCTCTATTATAGCCTACTTCGTAAGAATCAACGATATTCATCTAGATAAACATTGCTTCTTAACAGAATTCAAAACAAATATCTGAAAAAAGCATTTTTCCAGGAATTTTTGATGTGTTTTTTACTGACGGAAAATACAAAAATAAAACTCCAAACTAATCTTTCGAAGATGTAGCCTTAACGAAATAAATGCAGAAAACAATTGCATCGTTTTTGTTTTTCTGAATAGATATTGTTACCCCAGAATAAAGATTGTTTTGTCTATATTATCTGTTTGTGACTCATAATTTATATTTTGTAGATAATAAATGTTATTTGTAGTTTAACAATTTATTTCTTGAATAATTATTGCTTTTTTATTTCTCATATCAATTTTTTTTTTTTATGATTTTTTTTTTTTCAAACCGAGGTATAAGTATCGAGAATCGATTTTTTGGTTTCTAAACCAGAACCTAGAGTCCAAAGTTTTGGTACTGACACATCACTAGTTACAACGCAACCAGATTTCTTTTAATTGAACTAATTAGTTTTGTCTGGCAGCATGGGTCGAGTATTTGGCGTTGTTACCTCCTATTAAATTATATGAAACAAAGCTATTAAATTATTGGATTTTTTTTTTAAATACCTATATTTTTTACTTTATATACTCTAAGTATAGCAAGTTATCCTTAAGGTTACCAACATTTTTTAGTCAGAATGAAAAGGCCGAGATTTATTCGGTGTATCCGTCATGATATAAATTTCAAGCATTTATTTATTTATTTTATACATTTATTAATTCCTATATTTTATTCATAATAAATTATCTTAGAATGTTCAATTTTTAGAAAATATTTAGTGATTTTTTTTTTCTATATAAATAAAAGTCTTTTGGCTGAGGATAAGTCTTTGGTCTATATTTTTCTTGTGTAACAATTTTTTCCACCCTCAAAATGTAAAACGCAACCTATTCTGTAGGTGTTGCTCGGAAATAAAAAAAGAAACTGACAGAAATTTTATGGAGAATATTTTTTGGTAAATAACCTTTGTCGCTAGGATCTACCGTGCTGACGCTATATTAGTTTGAATGAAAACGTTAAAACCCCTAATTTTAAGTATACAACAATTTAGAGTAATTTGTTTTAAGTGCCTAAAAAAAAAAAAGTAAAGATTAACAACAATCAAATGAAAAAAATATAGTAAGGAAGAGATATGATTTATCGAAAATTTCATGTCTTAAAACTGTTTTTTTTTTGTTGATTTCTGAAAAAATTCCAAACTTTCGTTTGTATTTTTCTTAAAATAAAATTTTTGCAAGTAACATGCCATTCTTAGGTCAAACAGAAATGTTCTTTTAATTTTTGATTTACTCATTTCCAGTTTATCCTGCGTATTTAGCTTCACAGTCGTTACATTTCAGTTCATATACACCATTTCTTATTAAAATGTTTATAGTTGTAAAAAAAATTTGGATTAAATAATAATAATTCCCTATATTATCTTATACAATTTATTTTAGCTAAACTCATCATGTATCAATTTACGTTCACTACAATGTGACATGTTTCGGGATATGTTATCCCTTCAGCAGACTCTTTTTTTTCTTCTGGTGTTATCCCACCTTGTCTATCTAAAACTAGACAAGGTGGGGGAAGACCAGAAGAAGAAAAAAGAGTCTGATGATGGGATAACATATCCCGAAACATGTCACATTGTAGTAAACGTAAATTGATACATGAGGAGTTTAGCTAAAATAAATTGTATACGATAATATATTTAACATTATATACTCCTTTAATGAAGAAATAAAATATTAATAATTCCCTACAATGCAGAGCTGAAAATTGAAGATTTAATAATATCAATGAAAGAGTTCAAAGCACTAGGCTGAGTAATTACTAAGGTAGAAGGACTGGACCTACCTACTGCCTTAATAGAAGATATCCAGCATCCCCATTGTTACAGTTCAATTTGCGGCTTTTATTGTGTCCAGAAAAATGGAGGTTCGTGGAGGAATTATTGAATAAGTTTTTAGCGAGGGCCAACTCTCCTCTCCTCGGCCAACATAATAAAA
Organism: Euschistus heros; assembly: GCA_003667255.2. Lineage (NCBI taxonomy): Eukaryota > Metazoa > Arthropoda > Insecta > Hemiptera > Pentatomidae > Euschistus > Euschistus heros. The sequence continues at coordinate 5,024,133 of RCWM02000003.1, forward strand.
AGAAAAACACAATGGCCCCTTAATTAAAAGTGAGACCCAAGTGGGGTTCGTTAATATTTTTCAAAGGAGTCTACCTGCGTACTTATAAAAAAAAAAAAAGTAGTTAATATTGAGCCAAAGCCTTCCTCAAACGTTCAAATTCAGAAAGATAATATTATAATAATAGCGTTTGGGATTCAAGTAATAGAGCCACTTTAATATTTAAAAAAAATACCTAACCAATAATGATTTCTTGGTTGATTAGTACCATTCGTTTCCCCTCACATAAAGTGAAACTTAATGATGTTCAGGGTATCTGAAGGTTCGAAGTCGATACCACTTACAATCTCTCGGTACAAAATATTTTCATCCACCAAATCTAAAAAAATTCAATTTTGTCTAGTCCGCCTTACTTATTCCTCATGCTTAATTCATTAATTGACAGCAAGATCCTTTAAATAATCTGTATATTACTAAAATGAAAAAATAAATAAAAATAAAAATCATTAAATAATGCGTAGATCAATAAAATAAAACACTAAAAACATTAAATAAACAACACTTTTTTTACCAGTGATCGTATCATGTCTAAATCTTATAAGAAACTGATGTATGTAAGATACATAAATTTAAAATTTATATGTTTTTAATATTATTGGTTTACTTTGCGTGCATTTAATAAGGCCGAACCATCTCCTTCCCTCCATTTCCTCGAGAATATTCCTCATTACTTCCGTTCTTTCTCTTTTTATCTCATTTTGGATTTGTAGAATCATTCAGATCCTAGCTGACCTCCAAAAATCCATCTCCACAGGCAGGAATATTTTCCCTTGAAGTTTTTCTAGAGGCCAAGTTTCTGATCTATATAACATTACAATTTCTACTAGAGCCTTATATGTTAATTTTTCAACATTGACATGTATGTTTGCACCCCAGAGGACTAAATTTAACATACCAACAGCTTGCCGTCCATCGGTTATTCTTTTCTTCACCTCCTCTGTCGCTCTTCCATTGCTTTCAAGAATAGTGCCTAGATAACAGAACTAATCGTCTCAAGACTAAATCTTATGAAATAAATTTATGTAAGCAAGATACATAAATTTAAAAGGTTTTTCCCCCAATCAAGTATACTCACTTTTAAAGATTCTAGGTGTGCCCCAGGAGGGTACCCTGACCACGAAATCGATCCACGACTGAAATGACAGAATATTAATTTTCTGCCATCAGTCGGACTCGAGCCCGTGCCCAGGAGCACAGTTATCAAGCGCCTTACTCACTGAGCTACTGCGTCTTCTTTGTAATTATATATATAAAATGATATCATATAATATTTGTGAAATGAATGTTTTCAATCCAAAATTTGAAAACTTTAATAAGTAACACGTATTGCATTAAATGTTTACAAGTAAATTAATTTTAGGTACTGTGCTTACTATTGCAGATATTTACATATCAAAAATAAATCATCGAAATCCTGAAATAACCTCAAAGTAACCCAAACATTTTATAAATAAAAATGTAATAGTTTCGGAGATGGTTTCCTTTACAATCGTATAAGGTATACTAGAAGATAAGCATGGCGTCTAAATATCTGACGCTGAGAACGCTTAGCACAGCATTTAAATTAGCTGACCAATCAAAAGCAACTTTATCTTCCCCGTCTTTATTTAACATGTATACTTTAAGGTCTACAGATATTGTACCTTGCCTGTCTCTTAATTTAGGTCCGCACTTTAAATATCAATTATTAATAAAATAAATACTTTAAATTATCATTTTTATTTTGCTTTTTTAGTTGACCAGAAATAAAACAAAAATAAAGATAAAAAGGAAAATGATATTATTTAGTATAATAGTATTCAGATTCATTAAACAAAAAGAAAAACAGTAATATGCCAGGTAGAGGATGATTCAATTAAATGCACAGTCAATTACAACGTAAAATCGGTTTCTTCAATTATTACCATCTGATTGGTTATCTATCTCAGCTGAAGACCTAATTTATTTTTCTCTGTAGGGTATAAAAATGAAAACTGTAAAATATTGATGTAAAAAAATAATTATAAACTTTAAAGTAATGGAAATAAAAAATGGTAAAATAAAATGTTGCAGTGGCGTATTTATTTCATATTGCCTCTCAAGATTTGGTGTTTCACCGCTCATCACATAAAACATTCAGTGTTGTCCTACTACAATGTCTCATAAACCAGGCTATCGTTTTCAATCCATAAAATATGGTATGATTTTAAAATTAAAAAAAAAAAAAAAAGAAGGAGAAAATAATTTGAGTAAAAAAACACCAAAGTCACCTAGACTAACAGACAACAGGAGGGATGAATCGATAAGGGTGAGTCATAGCTTAGGGGGTCGATATACCGAAACGAGACCGGATGAATTGTTTTCACTATCAACACTTTCCAGGTTCGTTCGGGCACCGTATTGCTGATTGATTTCAGGAAGGGAGGTATTGTTCCCAGATATAATAACTTCGCCAGCTATAATAACCAACTCCTGAAAAAACAATGTTCAAAGTAGAAATACGGTCACATAAAGCAGAATGTGATTTATTTCCCCGACCAGCATAAACAACGAAACAGCACAGATTTTGTTGATTTTTTGTTGTGTTTTTTTATTTTGCTTTTTAATGTACGGTGTGTAAAATTTTTTTGAAAATATAAGATCAGCAAGGCATTCTGATCGTAATATCAGTTAATATAAGTAAGATGGTATAGGTCAAATTATTTTTAAAAAATAAATAAAATATTAAACTCAAAGAAAGTTCATATTTTTTTTTTTTTTTATGAATTTAATTCTAGAACCATTTTAAATTATAACAGATATAATCACTTTTTTTTTAAATGGCAAGTCGAGGCAGGACTCATAACACTACTACTACAACGGGTCTGAGAATTATGCCTGCAGAGTCCGATCTGGAGGAACGAATATTCAGATGGTTTGGCCACTTTCCCTGAGGAAAAAATAGAAGACCAGATAAAATTTCCAGAAAGACCTACTAGACCTAAGCGGAAGGGAAGAGATACAGGGAAAAAATATCCTGTGAGGAAGGAGTGCGGGAGGCGTTTCAGAGAAGGGATTGGACTGGAGCAGGAGAAGGCAACTGGTACAGGAGATGACAACCTGGTCCTAGCTCTGCAAAGGCATGTGAGGTTCTTTTGGTTATGATGATAAAACGTTCCCTGAAATACCGTACAATTTATAAAATATCAGGTTTTCATGTTCTTTTAAACATAAAAACACCAAGTTCTTAGAAACAGCGTATTAAAACAGCTAAAGTTTCTTTATATTTGAAAAAAAAAAAAAAAACCAACAACAAAAAAACTACTAATAAAAATGCTGAGTTAAGTCAAAATTGTGCTCTTATCAATTGAGCATTTTTGATCGTTTTGCTCAATCCTGAAATTAGTCTAAAAATACATCCAAAATAGATTCTTTAAGGTCTTATAAAGAAGAAAAACCTAACCGATTATCCATAACGCAATAGTACTTTAACTAAAGTACCAATTTTAACCTATATTTGTATATTTTTTCTCATTTTTTTTTTCATTCGATTGAGGGAGTAATCTTAGAATGATCATCTCCAGACATAAAAATCTTGGTTATTCGCAAGATTTATAAAATAACATTCTATCGATCTACCTCAATACATTTATGATCCATTAAAGTTTTTATTTTTTTATTTATTTATTTTTTTTTACATTACAACCTCCTTTTCTGCTTTCCTCACTATCCTACAGGCATGCCACATCCGCTCCACTATCTCTTCTCAAATATTTCCTAAAATACACATTAGGTTCTTCTCTGAACTTGAACTTTTTTTTCAAAATTTTTTATTACTTTTACCAGCCAAATTTGAAATATTTCCGTCAAGTAACTGCATAACTCTTTCTTCTGTAAATATGTTGCACATTTGATAGTAGAAAAATGACTTTCTATTCTTATTATATTGGAAATTACGTCGCCTAATTTCCTAGTCATATTACTATACATATCTATATATATCCTATTTTAAAGATATATGTCAACTATTATTCCATACATCTTTTTATAAGAAGATATCAACACAATCATCACAGGGTTAAAATGATATTTGATGAGGAAATATAGCTTAATTCTACTTGTAGCATATTATACAACGAAGTGAAGATAGCAAGGAGGTTCCTGCTCAGAATTACCATTCATGATGACAGTATGTCATCGCTATTGTTAGTGTACACACCCTCAATCATAGGTTGAAGCATGACGCATTATAATCGTATGAGGGCCGTAACATGATTTAAGTGGAGTCAGAGATTCACTATAAACTAATTCTTTCTCTAAAGATATAATAATAAGAAGACAAGAGAATAAGAGAATAATGTAATTAGCACAAGTAGTGGAAGAGCAATGTTACAACTCCTGATATTTAGTCATTTCTTGGACGGAATTTTACGTAGCTTGGTTCCTTATTTTTGAAGTAGTGTACATACAATATTGAAGTAGAAAATTTAGTTACTGGATCATACATCCGCATTATAATAATTTTTGAGAAACTAAAAGACCATTAGTAGTAAACTATTAGAGCTTGATTACAACAAATAAAATTTATTATATTGAAATAATCAATCTGAGTGTGCTCCTTAATTGAAGACATTGATTAGTAAATTTATCAATTATAACAGTAATGGTGGAGAAGCCAGTTTGGTAATTGGAAATAATCTTCCTTTTTGTCAACCCGAACAGCTAAGAAGTAGTTAGCATGTACCAACCAGAGTGAGAGAATCTAGGTTTATTTCGCGGAACAGTTAAGGAATGGAAATTAACCGATTCGGGTGTCAAATCGAACCTACAGTATTCTGATCCGGACGCTCCATCACCCTTGTCCCAACGTTCTCTTCAGCCATGCCTATCATTGGTAAACTATATGGGATTAAATTAAACCGTATACCAACATACTAAATGTTTAATATTGGGTGGACGATAAAATAAAATTAGAATCGAGAATGAAACATTTAACACGCTGTTATATATTTATGGTATTGTTATACATTCTTTTTTAATGTTATATAACTAAACTCTTTTATGACCCAACACAAGTATAGTGGCTTCCTCTCTAGCTGATTATATAACAAATAATCTGTTTTGAATCTTCCAGAATAGTTATAATTAATTATACTTAATCGTCTGCAATAATATAAAAACAATAACTTTTAGAAGTTACGTTTTCTAAATGAATTAATTAGTTTCATAAAAAAATAGATTTTTGTTAAAAAAGTTTAATATATTGAATATATGCCATAATAATATATAATACTATAATAATTAAAATAATATATAATTGAAGAATTGAATAATATATAATATATGATTATGAACTTGAGTGAATTTTACAAATTAATTTATGGTGTTTTGTTCAACCAGGCCTTATAGCAGTTCTAAATTTAACTTTACCTGCCTTAGACCAAAATATAATTTAATACGAGTCCCAACCTCTCCCTCCCCCCACAAAAATAAAATAACTAATCTCTTATCTAAGAGACTTAAAGAAACTGCTCGTCGTTTCCGATTTCTCCAAAATATACAAAACGAGCGTCCAATACTCCAAATTGATTAAATGATAATTATTTAGACATAACTTAATACCAGACCCCCCCCCCTACACACACACTTAAAATTAATTCACAATATGGGAAGGGGAAAAGAGGTCAAGGATGATACTTTTTTCCAACAATCCTGTGTAATGCAAAGCTGGGTAGACATGATAATCGAAAGCTGAGTACTCTGAGGTGGCTATTGGAGCCATCCACCCTCAGCGAGGAGCCTTCTGTAAGGTGAGGCAGAAGATAAGGTTCATAAGTTCTTTCTCCATTCTGAAGGGGAGGGGTCCTTATCGGAACACTGTGCTCCATTAGAGTCATTGGGACTTACGACCCGGTATTAGCAGCGAGGACATCTCCAGTCGCTATCTCTGACGTTTATTGGCAACCATAATGTCGCTGCTCACGATTACTGATATGATTTAGTGGGAGTTTCCTTCGGAATTTAAGTGCGACCGAGTGGCGGCGGTTCATTATGCAAAATATTTAATATGGCCTCGCGTCTATTTGCCTTTTGCATATTAACGACTCAAGTCCGAATAATGTCGCTCCAGGCCGAGGTCAATCGGTGCTGAGGACTGATCCCAGATTGTATTTGCTAAGCGGTTGTTGATGTCTTCCCGATAAAGAGTTAATAACCACTAATCCTTTAGATTGAATCTATGAAATTTTGGAGGATAGAATAAAATAAAACAAGCTAACAAAATTATTTTCCTAATTCAATTTTTTTTTTTTTAAATTCAATTTAACTTAAAATTTCTAAAAATATACCGATTTGAATATATTTTATTCTTTGAAAATATTTGTCTGAAGTACTTATTAAATATTTATGACATAATTGCTTTTATATCCTCTTTTGGTTGGGTTCTAGCTTTACACATTGCAGTAACCCTGAAATTGGTGCATATATTTCCACACGGCCCATCTCTCGACATAACGCGTATTATCATAAATAATTATACAAACATGTTTATTATAATTTAAAATATTTAAACATAATATAGGAATCAAAATCGATTGAATATGAAATGTAAACAATAATTAATCATTGGAATTAGAAATCAATTAATACATATAAAAAATATTGAAAAGAAAAAAAATATAAACAAATAGAGGCAGATATAGACAATGTGTTCAATTGACGAGCTCTATAGAATCAATATGCTCCACAAATGCAAAAAGTTGATCAAAGTATTTGTCTATGAGATCCTTCTTTGAAGGCGGCTATTTGTCTCCGTTCAGTAGGACTTTGGATATTAATTTGTGCCTGTACCTTTCCAATTTTCAGCAGTCATAAATAAGATGGTCGTAAGTTTGTTCACTGTTTCCGTCGCAGTTACAAATGCTGTTTTCAGTAATTTTGAATCTGTGTAAGTAACTTTTTACATTGCCATATCCTGTCAAAAATTTGGTAAGTTTATAAGTCAGCTTTTTAATTTTTTTTTTTCTATCTACTAAAGTTTTAATAAATTCATAAGTATGTCTACCTTTTGTCGAATTTGTCCATTTTTCGTTCCAGGTTTGTCAAATTGTTATTCTTAAAATGTGCTTCACTGCACCTTTATTGAATGAAATTTGAAGGGTTGCATCCTTAGCCGTATTTTAAGCTTCTACATCTGCCCGCTCATTTCGAAGTAAGCCTGCATGAGCTTTTATCCATTTAAAGCAAATTTGTATTCCTTGACTGTAGCAAGAGATCAACTCTTGCCTTATTTCTTCTACGAGGAATTCATGCATATTTATGTTTTTGATCTGATTCGATTTGGTTATTTCATTCAACTTGGATAGTTTTTTTTTCTACCCACTTCTTTCTTTTTACGATAAATGTAGTGTGATTTATTTGCCCAGTAACTCTTATACTGGTATTTTTTTCCATAAACTGTTTCGTAAATATTCTTTCCAACGAGACAATTAAAATGTGGAGTCCTTATATAATATAATATATGCGTTAGCTCAAATATATATATACTACTACTACTACTATCCATTGCTTTACCTCAATAACCTTCCTATTCAGTTCCAAAACTTCATTAAACTTGATTCATTTGATCATCACCTATCCTGGAATAACTATATCGCCCCAATTTCCAAAAAAATCCATCATAATCATTACACAACTGTATAGATCTCGAGATTCCTTTTCCCAGAGTACCCGTCAACTTCTAGTGTCCTCTCTTGTTTTCCCTTGCTTTGATTACGGTTGCTTGGTTTATAGGGGACTGTCTGGGGATCTCGAGATGAAGCTGGGGAGACTGATGAACTGTTTCATTAGATTTATCTTCGGACTCCCCAGACGGTCACGCGTTACTTGCCGATATTCTGAGGTTGGGTGGCTTCCGACCCGAAATTCCGACGGCAATACTTTCTGGGTACTTTCCTATTCCAATATTTAAAAACCAAAAAACCTTCCTATATTCTTGATTTATTAACTCTGCGTTCTTCTATCCACCTCCTAAACACTAGCACCCAACCTTTTAACCTATATATCCTCTCACATAAAACCGTTTTATTTGACAAATCCTTCATCATTCGAGCTTCTGGGATTTCCTACCCACATCTATTCGTAAAGCAGCTTCCATAACTTCTTTTAAAAATAATTTATTTCTGTACCTTTTAGGCAATCAATCTTCCGCAATTATGTCAATAATCAAATGAATACCTAGAATTACTTTTTTATATATATGATTATATTTCTTTATTTTTTACCTTATATATATATATATATATATCCCTATATATATATACTTTTTAAAAATAATTATATATATATATATATATATATATATATATATATATATATATACGATTGCATTTTAAGTTATAATTATTATTTCATATATTTATTTATTTTTTTTCCTGTACAAAATGTATGAAGTAATTACTGAAGCATCTAATGAATATAGATTATATATATATATATAACTTTATAAAATTATTATCTCATATATAAAATTATAAATGTGACACAATCAACTTACTAACATGTAAGATAATAAAATATACTAAAAAAAAATGATCTTATTAATAAAAATTGTGGTATGTAAGGGTCAGAAGGAACACTGACCCGACAACAAGACATCAGACTTGGGGCGGGAGTTACGTAAATCGCGGGTGACTCAGCGAGCCAGTGTGCCGCCACTGCCGTATTGATTACAGGCTGGCCTGGCCATGGCGATATGGCAAGCACATCACTCTTCGCCCGACCGCTATTAATGTCTCTGTCATCCAAGATGTTTTACAATTTGTTATAAAAAAAAAAAGAAGTAAATTATTGAAAATATTTTAATTTACTATCTACATGAAAAATTAATACCCATTAAATTAGTGAGTAAAAGGATAAAAGTGCACAATTAAAGAAAATGGCATAGACGAATTTATGATACGAGTCATTCCATGTCTAATCAACCAATTCTACACTAGATTTGGAGCTTGACATCTCCGATTTCTATGTTTTTTGGTATATAAGTTTTACTTACCAAGACTAGTAAAAATGTACAATATTACATTTTTCTGACTCTTGGTTTTTGATTTGTAAGCAATTAAAAAGTTATTAAAACTATTGCTCCGAGAGAGCTCAAAGCATTCGTTTTCATTTGAAATACTCTCTATACTCTATAATTTGATATATCACTTGATACATTTTTATTTTTTTTTCTTTTTCTTTTTTTTTTTCGAAACTTCCAAAAACGGTTTTCGTAATTCCCAAAGTAGCTACCCTCCGATTTTTTTCGAAAATAAATATACGTGATTTTACTACAAATGACTACATGTAAGCAAAATAGGTAAGGCAGAAATAGGTTCTTGATAAAAAAAAAAATATTTTGCCTTTATTTTTAATGTGCAGTTAGTCTAGTCAATAAAGTATTATAGAGTGAGTTTTCTGCAATCCAAGTTTTTTCTTCGGAAATATGCTAAGAGTAGTTAAAAAGTAAACATACTAAAAGTCATGGAGTTTTCGGGCGCGGAAGGTGGTTTTTGGTTTAGCACTCATAGCTCGAAAAGGTGCGTCGTATGCAAAACATGACTATTTACTGAATTAAGGTTAATTAAATACTCTACAACTCTTATTTTCTACCCATTTTTCATATTCTGTACCATTTTCGGGATAGACGCTTGAAAATAAGAACATCAAAAAAAAAAAAATAATAATAAAAATTACCTCACGTTTTCTGTTAAACTTCCCTCCATATCTTCTAAAACGTAAATCTTACGACAAAAGTCTTCATAGTTAATATTGTAGAACATTAAATTTCCTTCAAAATACACATGTATATATTTGCCAATTTATCTTCAACTTGTTAACAGTTTTAATTTTATCTTTTCTTGGTGAAATAAACGTACTAAAAGTCCTTCACATCTAAATTAGATGCCTGGATTTTTTTTTTTTCATTTCAAAAAACATATGCTTAGTGAATAGGTCTAGTATTAATGAAACTTAGTTTATAGTGCATAATTCAGATCATATTTTTTCGTATATTACAATATTATAAAATGAAACCAAAATAATTTAATAATCCTGGTGATTTTAATCAAATAATTTTAAATTTTTTTCAGGAGATATAATTGCTTTTTATCCTCATTAATATACTAATCTCCTTGTATGATAGTCTTAATGATTTATATAAGTAAATTTAGCTAAGTTTCGTAACACAGAAACTATCCAGCCCCGATAACTATTGAGAAGGTATGTTTCAAACCTGAAAATTGTTTAATAAAGATCATGAAAACTACACCAGTCCTGCTGTTAAATCCAAAAACAATTATATTATTTAAATTATTAGCAGATGTCTACTGACGAAAACGAAGTATAGCAGCGTGTACAACTCACAAGGAATTATAAAAAAAAAAAAAAAAAAAAAAAAAAAAAAAAAAAATTAAAATTAAATGTCGACCAAAAGTGGACATATGCATATTCAGTTTTGGAAGATAAGTTCTTAGTTTTACTGGCATTACTTATTTAATTTGGTTACAGACTTGTTATGCTGTCTTAGGGGAAAAGATAACTTGAGGTTATCGTTTTTTTTTTGTTTTTTTTTGCTGATTTTATATCTCTATTTTCTTATTATACAATAGACGAAATGTAGGTTTTAAAAATAAAAAAATTCCATTTTGTAATTGGAATTGTATGAATTTTAAGTAAAATTAAACATAAGTAACCTAGCATTCATTTTAAATAAAAATTCAATTTGCAAAGAAAAAAAAAATTCGAACCACACAATTTTAACAATTAATATTTTGAAAGCCAGTAGAAATGACATTTTAATCGGCTTAAATAGCTCTTAATCACTAATAGTAGCTAGTAAAGAGACAAAGAGCCCGAGTTCGATTTCGATTGAAGGCAGGAAATTGATTTTCTGTTATTTCGGTTGTAACTTGAATTCTAGGTCGTGAGACCCTCTTAGGGCACACACAGTCACTATAAAGTTGGTACCCTTAATTGGGGAAAAACTGGTGAATGAGCTTGATTTAGGCTAGAACTCTTTCTTTCACAACCGTTGGCAAAGAACTGAACCCAAGACCCTTCATAGTTGTTAGAGGTACAGGTTTTATTTTTTATTTAAAGACTACAAAGATGGGAGACACCTTTATTATAAACAGTTTTATTATAATATTTCTTTAATTTTTTGAGGTTTTTATTGTACGTTTCAATGGCTTTCGAAAACAAAGTCTATTATGCTCTGTGATTTAAACGATATTGATTATAAATAAAATATAATATTTTCTTACGGTCTCACTCCGAACTGTCGAAAAAGGGGCGAGCGCAAATGATCTACCTTCGGCAGATGGTGGTCAATACAATCAGAGCCTACCTTCCAAACGGTAAATAACGAGGTAGCCCTGGGTCCCTGATACCCAACGTCACTGCCATGACAGGGCCATATAGATCGTCCTATATCCCTCCTCTTTATCTCCCTCCTCGCTTCCGGCCCTAGGGTTTGAGCCCGTTCATTTTTTCTCTTTCCATTAACAAAAACATGAATACTTCCTTAACATTCCTGACCAACCATGCGAATAAAAAAATATAAATATATCTACATCTTGAAATGAATGGAATGGAATTAAAATAAATTTCATTTGGGGGCCATCGCCCCTTGAGAATAATTATAATGAACAATATAATGCCGGCCTAGCTGCCATACATAAAATTAAGGACATAATACAAGCAAGAAAAATACTAAAATTAAATTATTGTATAGAAAGTAATATTACATGTCATAAATATTACACGAAAAACGAATTATATCTCAAGGTTAAGAATTTAAAATAAGGTAAGAAAAAAAAAAAAAAAAAAAAAAAAATAAGGGAAGCAATTCAATGAAAAAAATACAGTTGACCAGCTAAAAAAATATATTTTTTATAATATAGATTATAACAATAACAAAAATACAAAATTAGTGCAATAGTAAAAAATATAATACTAAACAAAATCAATATTATATTCTGATTATTAATAATTCATTTTTTAAAATGTTTTTTTCTTCAATATGGCCCTTGGATTGAATACCTATTAAGTAAAGGAATAGTCGGGATTTAAAGTTATTATGAGAGGAGGAATGGTGAATGTTGGAAGAGAGTTCCAGAAATTAGATGCTCTGGAAATAAAGAAGCGTTTGAAGGATGTTGTGTTGAATGGAGTTAGGTATAGGTTTGAAAAATATGATTTGGTTTAGCGGGAACTCAATGATGACTTTAATTTAATGTTCTGAGAATATAGGAAGGTGACATAGAGGAAAAATGATGTATAAAGGAACGAACCAGGGAGATATTGTCTTCGGAAGGAGGGAAACCATTCGAATTTTGTGTTGTGGTGAGATACATGGTCATGGCTAATATTTTCTTATTAGAAATCTTGAAGAACTTCACAAAATCGATGAAGGCAGCTAATAACATGATGAAAGACGCTAGAAGTTGGAATAATAAACAATCGAGAGCAATTTCTCTCGTGGCTCAAGACTTTTCTTTTTATTATTAGTTAACAATTTATTAATGCAAGTTGATCACTTCTTATATTATAAATTATATTCGCGGGCTCACGAACTGTGTTCAAATTGTTAATCTAGACCCCAATGAAGTAAAGGAAATACATTTAAAAAAATGATGTAAAACAATTGACGTAATACATCCATTTAATAAAAGAATAATTCTTTTATGTATGGAATAATAATATTCAAAATTAACATTATTTTATATGAAAAAAAAAAGGTTTTTGGGCAGAAATAAATATTAAATTAATTTTGTTTAAGTACCGACCTTCTATCTCCTATCGTACAATCAATCAACTGTTTAAAAATCACCAAATCAAACGATTCTGCATCAGATTTGTCCTCCAGATATTGAAGAGCCTTTTTCAACCTCGCAATCCCTTCTTCGTGAGGAATTGCTAATAACGATTCGTTTCCTAGTAGATCTTCCTCCCAATTTTCCAGCCTTCCCGTTCTAATAATAGTACAAAGATTGTCTAATATCCTGTTCGGCAATCGAATGTTTTGTGAGAAAAAAATAATAATTAAAAAAAATAAATAAATAAAAGAATGATCAGTTGACATCTGTATATCGAGTCCGGAATGTACAATCTTTTATACGATATTAACATAATTGCTTGTGTCATTCTTTTTTTTTATTTATCTATTCGTTTTCATTTCATACATTTTTCACATATTTTTTTATTTCATATCATTCAGTTCTTAACTGCTTTTGTAGGTATACGAGTTTGCTTAAAAACTAAAAAGTTGCACAATTAAACATTATCGAGTGGAATTTTGTAATTTATCTAATTTTGCAATTTGATCATGAAAACAAAAAAGAAAGTCGCGTTTGCCTAATTTTTTTAAGTGTTAGACACGCGCTCTAGCTCCGTTGGTTTTGCTCGGATCGAAAATTTTTCAGAAATTTAATGCAGAATATTTTTTTTTAAATATAACATTCGTCACTGACACCTACCATTTAGGAGCTATATTGCTTTGAATGAAAACAAAATCTCGTTTGGAACCCCTACTTTCTCTCAACTTAATTTCGAATAATGATTAATTGTTAATATAATTATCAATTGAAGTAATTTAATCCTCTTAAATCTAAAATGTAAATCGGGAAAAGCAGTAGATTATAGATAGACATATCCAGTATCTTTTTTTTTTTTTCCAAGTCCGGAAAACATTGTTTTTTAAAATACATTGTGGTAAAATTATAAAGAGTAATATCTATTCCATAAAAAATAATTTTATTTTATTACATTTTAATCAAAGTTTTAAAAATGTTTAATGTGACATTAAATCATTTAAAGTTAAGGAAAGGCCTTGGACGAACATAGCAACAATGACCAGAATATTGGAAGCCCCTTCAGGCATACGACGATCCAATACAATATTTGACCATTCGAAGGGCGCCTGCTTCAAATGCTCTTTTGATCTCAGTATTATTTGTAAAAGTGAGTGGGTCTACGGTCAAATACTTCCACAAAACCAATAAGGTTGGCTAAAAGTTCGATTACGTCCCTTCGCTCTATAATTTGAAACATTCAATGGCCTTTAAGTACTTCTGAGATGTTAACGTGTAAGGAAGTGCCTATTTTGTATGAAAATACTAAAACCACTTATGTTTATGTTTTAATTATAATATATATTATATATGAGGGAAAAGGGAAACTAATACTAAGAGTTTATCGATATTAATTTTACCGCAAAGAAAGTTTGATCCTACAAGTAGTATACAAGTAGCATTAAAAAGTCACGGTAATTAGGAATAAATATCGCTCGTATTATCATTTTAACCTTTCGTAAAATGAACTCTATTTCAAGAAAATAAATAAAAAACAGTGAATTGAGAACATGACTATTATATTTTTCCTATATGTGTGATCAATACAAATACAGACAGCACTATAAATACAATACAATCTAACTCCTAAGTAGTTGACTTGACATACTATAAGTAGTATATATATATATTGATATATATATATATATATATATATATACACACACACATATTATTTTATTTCTTTAATGGCACTGGAGACGCATAAAGCGATTTTTGGACTGCTACACAGACTTTCTGAAATCGTCCCGATCAGTTTCAAGTATTCAGAGACGCCATCGTACCATCTTCTCTTTGGAGATCAGCGAGGTCTCACTCCATCTGATCGACCATAAAACAATTTTCGGCATGTTATGCTCTCACCCACCCGATAGACGTGCCCCATCCATTCGAGTCGTTGCACTCATATGAAGACCGTCAACGAATAATGAAAATTCATATCTTTGCCACCACATTCCGTAATCCTTTCTCGGTCAAACATAGGTCTCAGCTCTTTTATTTCAGTACAGTTTCATGGCTACTGAATTTAATAGTTCATGTTTAGAAGGCGTATGTGGCTACCGGTCGTACTAGAATCTTAAACATTATTAGTTTGGTTTTGCGGCTGGTGAGTCCAGGGCCACCGAGAGCCATCTAAATAATATAAACTTGAAAAACTTCCAAAATTGTGGCCTTCCATACAATACAATCGCTGTGGACAAGCAGATTTCATCCTTATCTGTTCCAAAATTCAATTTTTCTCTATTTATATGTGGCCCCATTCTTCTAGCTTGTCTATTTTATGCAGCGAATCTTTCAGCCATTGCATGTAAAGGAAACCAAGTTACGTAGTGACGTCACCTGCGTACGAAAATAAAGTACATATAAGCTGAGTTTGGTTTTAATAATTTCTTGTATTAAAATATTAATGTTTTTCTCATACTGAAAGAAATTAAATATGTTTCATTGATTGGAATTATTGGATAGATGGTTTATTTTTTCTCCTTAAGTTCTAAAAGTTAGTTGAAGGTTCTTAATTGTGAAAGTTAAAGAACGAAAAAGGAGTTCTACGGAAAAACTAGGAAGGAAAAAGTAATTTTCTAAATATGGTCAGAGACGATACACGATTAGATTATCAAACTGTACAGAACGGATCATTTAGTTGCTTTTATTGTTTAGCATCATTACCTCATTAGCGTGATGAGGTAAAAGCATTTTAAACGGTCAACCTCAAAGCGTGCATTTCCAGTAATGAAGTTTCCTTTATTGGCGCCTGGAAGGGGGAATACAATTTATGGTTATTTTAAATGGCCGTGACTTTCGACAGTGAAGCTAAATTATCTGAATGTTAGTAAGTTCACTTTCATTTTCTGACCTCAAATGATTATCGTTTGATATCTTTTTTATCTTATATTTTTATTTTAATCTTCAATCTCATTATCTGTAATAGTTATGTTTAGTGATAACTTTTATGATTGATGTTATGAGTCTCCATTTTGTTTCCTCAGATGAAAGTTAAAGCTATTTATTTTATTTTATTTTAAAATTGTTTATGAAAATATGTATATCACTTGAAGGTGGTTTAAAAAAAAATAGTTTGCATAATTAAAGTATAGAATTCCAAAACCAGCTAAGTCTATTTCTTAAAATTTTTCACAGATGGTCAATTAAGGTAAAGATCAGACTGGAATAGGAAGGGGAATTATATTTTGTAAGGCCGTTTTCAATGTGATTTAACTACTTTTTCGAGAAAACCTTTCACCTAAAGATAGTCTAGTAGATAAACTATTCAACAAAAATTAAAAATTAAAAAAATCTGGAAATTGCCCTTAGAACTGCCCTTTTGCCTTAAAGTTGCCCTTTTTGGAATTCCATGCCTCAATCATACTGCATTATTATTACTATTATTAGTATTATTTTATTTATCATAGCAACTTTTTTATACATTTCTAGATATTTTTATATTTATTAATATATATAATTGCCAGCAATTAATTTTTTTTTTTTTTTAGAATAATTTCAACACTAAATAACCATATAAGATAGTGATGAAAATAAGATATAATGTATTTAATTAAATAGATAATTCTATCTTTAGTATCATAGAACAAATAAAGTAATAAAAATAGTAAATAAGTAAGGTATTCATTGAACGGTCGATGGACAATGTTTGATGAGCAATTTATTTGAAGAACTAAAAATATTTTTCTTAAATTCCACTTCGAAAATTGAATGTATTAATTTAAAATGCCTTTAACATATAAAAAATTCAGACATTTCATAAATTTTTATATTTAAAATATTATTGATTTATTTATGATGATGCAAGGACTTTGTTGCTTCGTTTTTATTGTTATTTTAATATTTTATAAGTTCTTATTGTTTGTTTTATTCACTTTATTGTTTTTCTTTATATTTAACTTACTACATGTACTAGGTAAGTATGATATATATATATATATATATATATATATATATATATATATATATATATATATATATATATAAAAATATATATGTAAAATAATAATTAAATTATATACGGTTAAGTATGGTGTGTACAGGAATAAATAAAATCCCTTCCAACAAGATTACTGTTGGAAGGAAAACAATAAAAAATATTAATAACACATAAACCTTTATATTATATGTGGTTATAGTATATCAAAATGTTAGCTCTAAAACATTATTCTATAACTTGTTTTTTGTATGCTATTATTTCTTTATATTTTTTGGCATGCATAGTGCTCATATTTTATTCCTAAATTTTTAAATTCATTTAAAATATTTTTTATTGTTGCAACTTAAAATTTTTTTAAATAAATTAAAAGTTCAATACATTGCGAATATGGCCGTAACGATTGAATTTTCTTCAGATCCCAGATTAATTTTTTTAATAAATGAAAATAAATGTATTAGTTAAAAGCAACTATGAAACAATTTTATGAAAAATACAAAATTAATTCTCAGTTATTAAAATATTATACCTCAGTTATATATACATATATATTTTATTTTTAGTTAATATTAAGTATTTTAAGTTTAAAATAACTGAAATTAGGAGGTTTTGAATAAATTAAAAAATTATAATTTAGTCCACGTCTTCAATTTGATGCTCGGGATAGCGTAATGTGTTTTTTTATTCCAAGTCCTTATTATATTCGTAATAATAAATAAAGTAGTAATTATAAGTGAAAAATATAGATGGCATAATAACCACAGAAGTTAATTTGATATTCAGTAAACAAGTATATTAAGATAAATCTTCTTTTGAATTTATTTCCATGCCAATGGATTCTAAACATTAGTTGGTTTCGATTAATTATAAGGTTTTAAGATTATAATAACTAATGATGTGTATAAATTAAAATCATTGCCTTAATATGAATTTCTGCGCATAAGAACAATTTTTCATATACCACAACTTCCGAATCGTGATAACGTTTTACATACCATAGAATTCACCTATTAGTACACAGATTCAGATAATGCTGAAATATGTCTAGCGGCTGAAAATTCCCGCTTGAACTTGAGAATCACTTAAAGCACATCTTGTATTATTGATCAGGCAACTTTCACATCGTTGCTTACTAAAGCACTTGTCTCTTTCTTACTCTAACTTCACATTTTTATAGTAACTTAAAAATATAAATTCATATTAAATATTAAATATTATTTGTATAATCCAATAATTTAAATTTTTTTCTTGTTACCATTTCTTTGTTAGATTGTTATCAGAATAAATATATATTGTTATAAGAAGAATTTTACGGGCTAAAAATGATAAACTTGTAGCAGTAAAAATTTATAAATAAAAATGAGAATTTCAATAGAGCTTTATATGTTTTATCATTGAATGGTACAAGTGATAAAGTAAAGGAATACTCATATTATATTATAAAAGAATGAGATATAATAAATTAAACAATCAATGAACATTATAAATTTGAACAAATACTTTTTCTCCAATCTAAAAAAAAATAATAAGTATATATGTGGAAAATATATTATATGTTATAAGAAAAATGTCTTGAGATGAAAATGATATATTTTAATTTTATAAATGATAAAAATAACATAACTTCTTATTGCACTTTAAATATTTATTTCTTGCATTATAAAAGTGATAAAGTAAACATTTGACTATTAAGAAACAAATAAATTAAATTATTATATTGAATACTTGTATACATTATACGAAGTAAATGAAAGGGGATGACAGCATTGGTCTATGGTTGCGAACAAGGAGCACATCCTAAAAGAATTTTATGATGATTTTATTTATTTAGTTGATTTTATTAAAGATAAAAATTTGCTGATTTAGAGATGAAAATAACATAACTTCTTTTAGTAATTAAAATATTTATTTCTTGCATGACAAAAGTTATAGAGTAAACATTAGATTATTTAGACACAGATAAATTAAATTATTATATCAAATATTTATACAGATTATAAGATATAATATAAGAAAACATTTTTTTTTTTCTAAAATAGGAAAAAAAAAGTAAATAAAAGGGTATGGCTTAGTAATGGTCATTGGTTTCGATTGCTGGATTGCAAACATGGAGCACATCTTATGAGAAATTATTTATTAGTTTATATAGTTAAAAGGCATAGTTTAGTTTTCAAATACAAAAGGAGCTATAAGATATTGATTTTCGTAATCGATATTCTTCAAGGATATGGGTACTTTGATTTTTCATAATATGGAGCGACGATCGTCAGTGTCCTCTACATGAACAGAATTCATTCATAGGCATGGAAGATAGAAGAGGCCGTTATCAGAGAGTGGGCGGGCCCTGTAGAAAGTGGAAGCGAACCGACGGAGCGCCGGTACCTGGCTCAGCTGTGGAATGTACACAGGGATCGATCGGCGGGAGACATGTCCGACCACGCCACACCCCCAACACCACCCAGCTAGGATACAGAGTGCTCAGAGCGACTTAGGAGACAAAGAAGAAGTACTCACCTGTGCCAGGGAGAGGAGGTAGCCTGCCAGAAAGATAGGGACGGCGCCCATGATAGAGCTCCTTGAAGCTTGGCAACTGATTGACTGTTGCACGCCAACGGCTGAAGGTGGCTCTAGTGTCGCTGCGCCGGTCAGCGGCTCGTTGGAGGATCACCCACCAGGCGGCACCACCTTCCAGTTCCAGGCTATAATCAATGTTTCCTTCTGTCTCATTTGCCACACAGCCTCGACCATCGTCGACTCTTAATTGAAATCTCCCTCCAATTACATTTCTTTTTTTTTTTTTCTTTCTTTTTATTGTTAGTTTCATTTTCTCTATCCCCGTCTCACCTGATAATTAAATTTTCATTTTTTTTTCCTTCCAAGAGATACGAATTTTACAGCAGAACAGTGTAAAGGAAATGAGATCTATGTCACTGTTGAGTTTCATTGAACTAGTATAATAGAATGACAGCTCTAAATTGGGATATCTGAACGGACCAGTTTGTGTTTTATTTGAGTACTTCCATTTTTTTTTTAAATTACCTTTCAACTTCGACAAGAGTTTCATGACTGTAGGTTTCCGAGAAATATACCAGTACTTTAAAAAACTTTTTTTGGAAACAGTATTTCCACAAATCTTTGTGGAAAACAAAGATTTTCCAAAACCAGCTATGTTCATTTTTCAAATTTTTACAGCTCGTCAATAAAGGTAAAGGTTTGACGGAAATAGGAAAACTCCTTATTTGTTGTAAGGCCGTTTTAATGTGGTTTAACTACTTTTGGGAGAAAACATTTCATCTAAAGATAATGTAGTAGAAAAATTATTAAAAAAAAAAATCTGCAAATTTGACATATCTGATTTTGGAATATAATGCCTCATATATTTGCACCTTCTATTGCAGTGGAATTTTTTAATATATTTATTTATATTTTGTTTTACCTTTTGTTATCTTATTTGAGATTTGCTTTGTGGTTTCTTAATTTTTTTTTTATACAACGGCTATTGAATTTTAAGTTTTCAACGAACTTATGAAAAAAAAATTGACATACGTTTTTTTTTTTTTTTTTTAAGGTTAATTCTTTTTTAAATTAATATGGATCTGCTATAAGATAAAATATTCTTTTCATTTTTCACCAACCCTTTTTAAAGACGAATGAATATTAAACGAAAATGAGATTCATGTTTAAAAGAATGGATTTGTGCCTATGCTAATAAAATACTTACTCCACAATTTTTACTTATTGTTAGTATGGCTGTCTAGCATACCTTCATTGGGACTTAATCAACATTCCGGTACTATTTAGAATTTATAAAATCTATACACTGCAGTAAAGCTTGTTTGTTTTGATGAAATCGACATTTTCAAAAACAAATGTTACAAAAATTATTAATTTTTTCACTGTTGAGTCTTGAACTTGGAGAGGGATAGGAAACTATATTTTTTTAATTTTTATCTTATTTTTACAATATTATTACTAGAGAACAACTATCTGTCATCATTTTCAAGAATTATTTAAAATTACTCTCTACATTTGTTTTATCTTACAATTAGCGTCCAAATATTTTTTTAAGTAATTTTGTTTTTACCTTTATGTTTGCAGAAATTCTAGTTCCATATATCAGGTTTCAAGATCATATATCCCAGTGCCCTTTATCATATAAGGACTCAGTCATAGCCACCATTATCGCTTTCTCCCCCTCACATCAATTGGATTTTATTAAAACAAACATTTCCAAAAATAAATGTTAGTTTTTATGACCATGCGTTTGGTAGGATTATAGGGCTGTGTGGAATTGAATAACAGCTGAGCCACCCAGCGCTTTAGGTTCATTCAATGGCTTTTGATAGAGTTTTAGGATAAACTATAATTAATAGTCGTTTATAATTATACATTTATAATTTCAATGGTGATCAGCATTTATCGATGTACCAATTTACAGGTTGTCTTATTTACAGTATTGTGCAATTCTAGATCTTATTTAATAATAATTTCTACGAAAATTTGTACATTGATAAATGCTTATCTACCACAGTTCTCCCATTGAATTTATTTATTTATAATTAAAAAAAAAATATATTATTAATTTTAGTTTAACTTAAAACTCTATCAAAACCCGTTCAATCGCCCCAATGTCCTGCCTCAATTATTATTCAATTCCACACAGCCCTATAATCCTACCCAACGTTAAAATGGTATTGGTCCTGATTCTCTTGGAATATATGAACAACCAGGTTCTGGCATTGGCCTCCAGCTATATCGCGTTAACTCTGCTCCCACTTGTTTTCAAAACCAGGGATGCTGTTGAGAGGGAAGTGATTTGAATTATAATTTATCCATTGCGTATTTAGATGCTTTGTAATAGTTTATTTACTTATTGTTATAAATATTATAAAATTTATTTCGTTACGTTTCATGTTATTAGTTATTGCCTTTAGAATTAGGCAGATTGTATTATTTGTTATTGATACCAAATATCTATGCAGAAAGTTTATCAAAAGTTTAAAATAATCAAGAAAAGAAGACAAGGTGATTAACCTAGTTCCTCACTCCGCCTTCTTTATCTGTAAATTTATTCAAAACAATTTATTATAATAAATAATTTTACTTAATAACAGCTATTAATACAAAAAAGAATCAACAAATGAAATTAAATGAAGAAATTATTCTGGCAAGCTTGAAAATTTAAATTTAATTTTGCGATAGTAGAGACTTGAATCAAAAGCATTTTATTTTTTAATAGTTTAATGAATAATATAAAAATACGAAATTATAGTTTTCTACCCACCTCCGAAATACAAGACTCACAACAGTGGAAATTTCATAGTTATTATAACATTAATTGTTGGAACAGTTATTTTAAATATTTTAGAAAATAATGCATTTACATAAACCAACTTTACTTCAGCCTATAAAGCCCTAATAGATTTAGGTGAGTTGAATTAGTCCAAATGAAGGTGTGGTCAGCAGGCATACTAGGTTAAAGTTAGGGAGTAAGTGTTTTACAAACAAAGGCAGAACTCCATTCTTTTCAACACGGACTCATCTTCATTTAATATTCCTTCGTTTTCATAAGGGGTCGCTGAAAGATGAAAAATATTTTTTCTTTTTCTAGCATAAACTAATCTGTTATAATCCCATATATTAATTATTGTGTATAATTTATGGAATTATAACTTATATCAGTTAAAATACATATATATTATTATGAAAAATAAATTAACTAAGAGTATTTTTTTTTGTTTCCTTTAAAAAAAAGTTTTGAAGAAAATATTAAAAAAAAAAAAATGTTTCATTATTTTTTATATAAATTAGCTTAAAACATAAAATTCAAAAGCAATTATAAAAAATATATATAAATAAAATAAATTATCGTTTATTAAAACTAAAAGTGTGAAATGAAGCTGAAATTATGCAAAATATATTAATCTATAATCAATCTGCAACATTAAAAATTATCCAAGCAATCTATTTTTTTTTTCTTTTGCAGAAAATTTATTCTTGGATAAGCTTAAAGTTTATGAAATAGAGCTGAATGAAATATAACAGCTTCACAACACTATTAACTTTGGATAAAGAATGCAATATACACTTCATTGTGTCCGCTGGATTCTATGTAGAACGGTAGTACTGACCAATAAATAAAAGTTATTGCTTAATTAAGAAATCCAAACAGTAATGTTAGAGACTTTTATATTCATTCCTCTATCACAATTCCATTTTTATTAATTCAAATTTCGTCCATAGCGAGCACATATTTAAACAAAAAAACCGTTTTTACCGAGGATATCCCTTTTGGCTGGGGGTATATACTTTTTTGGTGAAACGCTATTTTCACGGCCGAAAATGTAACATTTTGACACGCCCTAGTTCTGTTGGTGATGTTAGACTCTGAACCTTTTAGACAGTTTCCTTATCAGAAATTTAATGAAAAATATTTTTTGATATATAAGATTTGTTAGTTCTACCTACCATTTAGAAGCAATATTGATTTGATTGAAAAAGGCACGTTTGAAACCCTTACATTCTCTCAACTTGTTTTTTGTAATTTGATCTTTTCAACTCTAACATGTAAATTGGAAAAACTAGTAGATTATAGGTAGACATATCCATGATGCATTGCTTTTCCCAGTCATGGAGAAATTAATATCCTATTTGAGAGACTAGTCCCTCATGCCGAGAGGGAGATAGGGAAATATCAAGCGGGATTTAGACGAGGGATCCACGTTGGACCAACTATTCTCACTGAGGCTGATGCTGGGGAAATGCAAAGAATACAGAATAGTTACCCACCACCTCTTTCTTGATTTTAAAGCCGCTTACGATAGTGTAACTCGGCCAGAACTCTATCAGGCCCTGTTAGATATATTTATATATATATACATATATAAGTCAAGGTCCGAAGCAGATTAGTATTAGGCTTAATCATAGTTCCAGACACAACAAACAATGGACATGTATAAATACAGTAGCCTCAGAGCAATAAAATCAGTTGATTTCCAACAGTCTATGAGTGTGTCACTTTGCCCTTTTTACTCTCTTTTTTTAGTTTCTTTTCGAGACTGAACTTAAGTGGGGCCGAAACCCGGGAGAACGAAGAGCGGGTGAGTTAGAATTTTTTTCTTTCTCAAGTGTTCGCTATGGAAGAGAGCAGCAGCATCTTAAGACCTCCGACGCTGCAGGTACCAAACAGTTTGCCAGAGTTACCACGGCAAACAATGGCAGAGGCTCACGCGAACACGTTGGCCTGGTTGAAGGTTAGAACGGCCACCGCTCAAGACCTGAGAAAAGCTGTCTCAGACATTGAGAGATTCACCGGAGAGATCGGTGAGCTAAATCATTTTATTAAAAGTGTAGACCGAGTGCTAGCACGCATCGATGTCAAGAGGGCAGAGGACCTTCTAGATGCGCATGATGCGAAATCTTTGCGAGCAGATCTGACCTGCCGGATCAGGAGAAACATCCTAAATCTGATCCAAGCAGATGAGGAGACGCCGTGGGAGACGGTCAAGGATCGGCTGAAGAAGGCGTACGGTGGAGGCAGGTGGACACCGGAAGAGGACCTGTTTCAACTGTTTAGAGAAACGAGGCACCCGCGTCAGAGCTCAGGGCAATACGCCCGAGACCTTCTTGTCAAGTTCAACGAGGTCACTGACAAGATGAGGGAGACGGTGAGCGCACCGGAGGTGGAAGCAAGGATGGCCTTCATCTCAACCATCCTTAAGGTGCAGCAGGCGAGAGAGACGGGAAGAAAAGAGAGTTTCCCTCGCGAAAAATCCTTCATCGAGTGTGCACAGGACCTAGTAGATGCGAGCGCCCGTGATGAAGAGGTCAAGGCAACCAGGGAAGAACCAAGCTGGAGCCAGGTGATGTACAGGAGTCTACCTGGCGGAGGCGGGAGACCTCCGATAGAACAGCTGAGAGAAGAAGACCAGGGTCAAGGAAGCCAGCGCCCAACAGGAGGAAAGAAGACCGACGATGCCACGGATGTGGCAAGCCAGGGCACTTGGTAGCGCAGTGCCCCCGCACCAAATGTTTCGAGTGCGGCACTGAGGGGCACATTGCCAGGCAATGCCCCTATATCAGGAGAAGGGACAACTCCAAAGGTAAATAGGCTCGTGAGGAGGCCAAGAAGGACATCAGAGGCCTCGAGATTGTCAGAAGCCTCAGCGGTATCATGCTCCGAGACGGAGAGAGAGGAGGAGCCTGGAAGCAGAGGGGACGAGAGGACCAGCAGCCGGGAGCGGAGCGGCCGGAGGAGAGCATCACAACCCGGACCCGGACGTGTGGCAGCCTGAGGAGGGTGCCAGCAGAGAGGCGGCCGCGTACTAAAGAACAACAGCGTGAGGGCGAGGAGCGGCGGCCTGTCTATCATCAGGATGGAGAAAGGAGTGCGCTGCCTGGTGGACACCGGCAGCTCGAGTACCTTCCTGGGCCGGAGAGCAGCGGAGAGGATGCTGGGAGGAGACAACGGGACACTCCAGATAAAGGTATGTGACAGTAATCTTATCACTCTGGGTGGCCCTTGTGCTGTGGAAGGAGAGATAGAGGTAGTTTTGGACCGATGGTCAGATAATGGGGAAAAATTACCTGTCCACATTATGGGTAAAATAAGTAGGTCATATGACGGACTAATCGGATGCGACCTGTTAGAGAGGGTGGGATCGAGGATCCGAAATAACAAAGGCAATTGGACGGTAAGAATTGGGAAAAAGAGATACAGGCGATGTATGGGTATCAAGAGGGTACAGGGCAGATCGGGGCAGTTTAGAGGTCGGAAGAGTGGAGAGGGAAAATTATGGACGACTTTCGGGACATATTTTTCACAGAGGGGGATAAGTTAAGCGTCACGGGCAGAACGGTCCACGAGATCCCACTAAAAGAGGAGCGGGTGACCTATATAAAAGAGCGGAGGTACCAACAGGCGTTGAACCACCTCGACAGGGTCAACCCCTACCAGCCCCACCGGCAGCTCATTCTGAATCAAAGCCTCGGCAGAAGAACTTACCTCCCGATGAAGATGATCAACCGAACATCACTCTCTCCAAGGACTTCGCCCGCAGCTTCGCTATGCCCCTTCAAGGAGTAGTGCAGCAGCTAGCCATGCTGGCACAACAGATGATGGAGCAGGCCAACCGACCATGAGAGGCTTCTCCATTCTGAATTTTGATATTGATGGGCTCTGCCCCAGAATCCATGAGGTCGAAATGCTCTTGGCCCTGGCCCAGCCTACTGTTGCTGTCATCACTGACACTAGGTTGCTGGGCCGCCCGCCTCACTTCCAGGGCTATTCCGTGGTAACTGACAACTCAGCCGAACTCCATGGGGGTGGAGTTCTCATCGCCATTCGTCACGGCATACCCTGGAAGAAAATGCCAGCACCTGCGAACACCACCTGCACTCTCCTAGGCCATCTCACCGTCCAGGTACTTATGAGACAGCCCACGCTCATAACGGGAGTCTATCGCAGGCCGCGAGCATCCCTTGTCAACCTGCGTACCCTCCTGGATGCGTGTGCAGCAAAGTCCAACCATTGGCTGGTAGGGGATTTCAACGCCAAACACAGCCTATGGTACAACAACCAGGTTAACCCAGCTGGAAGAGTCCTCATGAAAACTAGCTTCTGTGTAGCACCCAAATGCACACACATTCAGGAGCAACATAAACGGGGCTACCTCCACACTGGATCTCCTCCTCACAAAACAACCTCACAGAATCACTGGATGTACAGTCAATGATCTCATCACCACAGACCACCGCCCAGTGATCTATAACATCGAGGGGGAGATAGACGATCCAATGCCAGAGAAGTTTCTCTATCAAGAGGCTGATTGGGCGAAATACAAAACAGAAGTTTGCCATAGGCTGCCTTCGGTTCCAACCCTCCGCTCGGTGGAGGAAGTCGACAACTTCATCGAGACCTTCACTTCAATCATCACAGAGGCTGCCCGTTCCTCCATACCCACTTTCCTCACATCATGTCCCTCATCTCGAGTAGGCGGAACTTGAAGAACAGATGGTACAGAACCAAAGATCCGGACATCAAGCGAGCCCTCAACGTCCTCACCACACAAATAAAGAACCTTCTCCGCCAATGGAAAACCTCCATTTGGCAGGACAAGCTGAGGGCAACTCACGGCGATTACCGGAAATTTTGGAAACTTACCAGATCTGCTGTGAAGAAGACCTCCGCGATCCGCCTACACGATGGGGACAAGCTCCTGACACCCAAAGAACAGGCGGAGTTGCTTATAAACTACTATCGGCAGGACATTACCAACCGTACTGTCGACACCGAACCCTCCCGGCCATGACCAGAGATAACAACTTCATGTTTGTCAGCCCTAAACAGCTAAAGGCTATTCTAAGGCGGACAAAAGGAAATAGAGTACCTGGCCATGACGGGATACAAACAGTTCTACTAAAGCAGCTCACAACGCCTGCTTGCGGCTGAGATACTTCCCAGAAACGTAGAAACACGCGATATTGTATCCTCTTCTCAAGCCGCCCAAAAATGGAGACAAGCCAGAACATTACCGGCCAATCAGCCTGTTGCCCCCCACCTCGGAAAAGTCTACGAGAAAATTGTTCTCAATTATCTACGAGACTTTTGCGAGGAAAATTCAGTGATTCCCTTTGAACAAACAGGTTTCCAAGCACGTCTCAGTACTGAACACCACCTTATGAAGCTCCAAACTGAGGCGTGCACGAACTTAAACCGGAACACTGCAACAGCGCTGATCTCCATAGATTGCACAAAGGCATTCGATTCCGTGAGCCACAGAATCCTTTGCCGGAAACTTGAAGACCTAGAATGCCCCGAGCAACTCTATGGAGTCATCTCCTCCTTCCTGAGTGGGAGAAGTCTCGCAGTACAGGTCCGTGCAGAAACTTCATCAACAATTCCCCTCACCTGCGGTGTGCCCCAAGGTGCAGTGCTATCGCCTGTCCTTTTCAACATTTATACTGCTGATGTTGTTGGTAATAACTACCGCAAGGCGTCCATTGCAGCTTTCGCCGATGACATAGCCATCACCAGCAGTAGTATAAATCCCACGCGAGCACTACGTCAGGCCGAATCTGTCTGCGAAGAGATAATTCAACGGCTGGATTCAATCAACATCCAAGTGAATCCAGCAAAAACGGACTGCGTAGTGTTCGCACAAGTGAGCAAAAAGAGGGCGACATTACCAAGGTCTCTCAGGGTGGCAAACACCACCATTGCCCCCTCAAACTCTATAGTCTATCTGGGCATCACCCTGGATAGAGGCCTCAAATTTTCCACCCACTGCTACAGGACACACCGCAAGGTGAGAACAAAAGCCCGACACCTCCATCACCTCCTTTCCTCTCCCGCCCTTTCCCTCCGGCTCAAGATGTGTATATATAAAAGCATCTTGAGACCGGCTCTCCTATACGGTGCTCCTCTTCTCACAGGTATCTCAGAGGGATCCACCAGGCTTCTTCAGCGATTTCAGGACTCGATGCTCAGGAAGATCGTCAGGACAACCACTCTCAAGAAGACGAAGCCCCCGGCTCTGCACGACTTCTTCGACCTCCCGACGATCCCCGAGTTCATCCGAAGGCGCCACATCAAGTTCCTGGACTCGCTGCAGTTCTTGAGCAACCCTCTGTTCAGCACCATTACTCCAGCGCCACCTCCCGTCCATTGGCAGAAAATATTCACTTGACAAGAGTGAACTCAGCTCCGAACGGACTCTTTTTTCATTTCTCAAAGTTCAAGAATTGGGTGTGCCCCAACACCCATATTAAAAACTATTATGACTTACTTAGGTTACTTCCAGAACAAACCATATTCAGGTGGCCTTACAATGTATTTTTCAATACAGTAAAAGGCCAACAATAAATCCTTCTGCCCCCTTACTCACATATCCTGTATATTATATTTCCAAAGGGGCTTGGAATAAAAAAAAAAAAAAAAAGGCGTTGAGTTAAAATATAAGGGAGGAAATTAGGAGCCTCAGGGAGCAAGGCATAATAAGGGATAGTACTTCGCCGTATAATAGCCCCTTATGGGCAGTCAGGAAAAAGAGCGCGCTGGGGGAGGAGAAGTATCGGGTGGTAATAGATTACCGAAAGCTGAATGAGAATACTAGAGACGAGAGGTATCCAATCCCCAGGTTCGAGGATATCCTAGACAGACTTAGCGGGGCGGTGATATTCAGTACCCTAGATCTCAAGGCGGGTTACCACCAAATAAAAATGCACCCCAGAGACCAATGCAAAACGGCGTTTACGTTTGAACGCGGGCATTA
This sequence comes from Euschistus heros, assembly GCA_003667255.2. Classification (NCBI taxonomy): domain Eukaryota; kingdom Metazoa; phylum Arthropoda; class Insecta; order Hemiptera; family Pentatomidae; genus Euschistus; species Euschistus heros. Next base: position 5,053,229 of record RCWM02000003.1, read on the forward strand.
TGAATTCACGCGTATGCCGTTTGGACTTAAGAACGCGCCAGTGACGTTCCAAAAACTCATGGACGAGTTCTTACGAGGGGTCGACGAAAACATATTCCAGGTCTACATGGACGACCTACAAGTCTTCAGTAAGTCGGAAAAGGAACACGTCGGACACCTGAGGGCGGTGTTCGAGAGAGTCAGGCATTTTGGGTTGAAACTGTCCCCCGAGAAATCGCGGCTAGGCGAAAAAGAGATAAGTTTCCTAGGACATACTATTTCGAAGGAAGGGGTAAAACCCGACAAAGGGAAGGTGGACGCGATCGCGAGGATAGCGATTTCGAGGGATGTAAAGGGGATTCGATGCTTGATGGGGTCAGTTAACTATTACCGGCGGTTCGTACCGGAAATGGCGCGGTTTCTCGTACCCCTTAATGACTTATTGAAGAACGAAACCCAAGAAGGGACGTAAGATCGTAACCTCGTCATCATAAGGGAAGCCATAGGGTCCCCACCTTTACGTGGAGAGGGTACCGGTGGGTCACGGTTCGACGTGTTCAGTAAGCTAGCCCTAGCACACCTTGTCCAAGACAAATCGGCGAAAGCGGTATGGATCGGATCAGACGGGGCCTCGAACATTAGGATGGGGAAGGCGATTTTGCCTCACGCGGCTACGGGATTCTCACCCCTAAAACATTCGGGCTTCGAGAAAGACGGAGGGACGCGAGATGAATCGGTGTCAGTAAAATGAAGCATTATCAAATCATGAGAATAGCTAGTGCTCAACCGGAAGGGACTTGCGAACAAACTTGAAATCCAAGAGAGAAAGATAATGAGGTAGATACTCGGACCAGTTAAGGAAGGGAACGAATACAAAAGTCGACCTACCAACAGTTCTGCACGTACTGTGAAAATATTAGGAAGAGACGTTTGGCATTTTATGGACACATCTCCAGAAACTAACCTTCCAAGTTGACAAATCAACTTGGTAATAATTTAAAAATATTTCAGAGCGTCAAATTAATTCACTGCAATCTAAATTTTAAAAAAATAAAAAAGTATCGACAAATTGTTAAAATCATTGATGAATGAATAATGATTATAGATAACAAAACACATCTATGACTCAATAATTAAAAAAGGAATTATTCGTTTAGTACTTTATTCTGTATATTATACTTTATACTAAGGTTTAGTATTTTATTCTGTATGTATGTATTAATTAGTGGAGGTTTATAAATATTAGTTCATGTTAAAAAAAAAAAATGCTTCAGGAACCATATCTTGCAACAGTATACCTTTAATAAAAAATCTAAAAACGCTTTGTAAATGGAAATTGAAAATATTCTATAACAGATAAGGTTTGATTTGATCCAAGCCTATATGCTATTCAGTACGAAATGATAAGCATCTGAAGCGTTACTCGCTTTGTTCACCAAGCAAAAGTAATCAAGGAATATTCAACTCTTTTTATATCACTTATCAAGTGTTTGCTGTCTCAAAATTGACAATTCTAATATGTGTATATATGGTTCTAATATAGAATTTTGATGGATTAAAAAAACAAAAAAACAAAAAACAAATAATAGGTTTAAGTCAATTAACGTTTGTGAAAAATTAAAGGAGGTAGACATGAATACGAATATAGAAAGCGGTTATATACATTTATTTTACAAAAATACAAGTGTGATAAAGGATTCATGTACAACTTAAACATTTATGGGAAATTTTAAACATATATTTATCAATGTGTTTTATGACTGTAAAAATATTACTTCGCAACCTTTCCTTTCATCCTAACTCACTGGCTCAATCATTATCCAGTTCCACACACCCTGATATTCCCTCTCCCAGACTAAAACGCCAGTGGCTCTGACATTTTTTGTAAAATATATTTATGTTGGAAATCTGACAATAGCCAGCTTCTCTACTTGTACCCTGTGTGAATGCATTATAGCGCTCTCACTCAGCCTCCACTGATTATATTATACCTGTGATGCAGCTAAAAGAGAAGAGCTTTCTGTGACTGGCTTTTCCTTCAATGAGTGTGGGATGCATGGGGTGAGTGTATATAATAAATAAAGTATGATTGTATTTTTAACTTTTAGTTTAATTTTACTTTATTTTATATTAGTACTATTATTTATTACTATTTTGTATTTAATTATGTTTATATATATATATATATATATATATATATATATATATATATATATATATATATATATATATATATATATAAATTTTTAATTTTAATATTTCATTTTATATACAGGGTGTCCCGAATTTAGATGCCAAAACTTCAGGAACGTATAGGGGACCAAAAAATTAAGACAAAAAGTCCTTTAGAGATTTGCTCGTTTTTGCTTAGTTTTAGAGAAAATCGCAAAAAAAGAAACAAAACAAAAATGTTACAGGTAGCGATTATCACTTTTCAAAGTTCGTCAGGCAGTGAGATATGTAAACACTTAATGTTATCCTTTACATTCTTTTATTTGTTTACATTTTGGCTTCCTTCTAGGATTATAATTCCTAAATCAGTCTTCAGTCAGTTACTGAGATATTTTTGCGTGAATAGCATCAGCCAAAATGCCCCATACATATTCTAATGTTGAATACGCTGATATGATTTTTGTGTATTGTTTCTGTAACGATAATGCTTTAGAAGCGGTGCGGGAGTAGGTGCGCCGATTTCCAAATAGAAGAGTGCCTAATCGACGAGTCTTTTCGTTAACTTTTAATAGACTATGAGAAACTGGGTCATTCTTAATACGTGATGAAGGCGACCAATTCCAGGCAGCAATAAGAGCAGATTATCGGAGAAGAAATTGTGTCCAACTCCACTTCGATAACAATCCTGAGACTAGCATCCGAAGAGCATCTGCTGCATTAGCAATATCGTGGCAAGCAATATGGCGAACTTTGAAAGGTGATAATCGCTACCCATACCATCTTCAAAAAGTTCAGAATTTATTACCTCAAGATTATGTCAAGAGATTGAATTTTAGTAAGTGGTTTCTTCACTAAATTCGCGATGATAATTTATTTCCATTAAAAATTATATGGACTGATAAAGCTACATTTACGAGAGGAGGAATTGTTAATCAAAAAATTATCATGTATGGGCTCTTGAAAATCCCAGAGCTATTAGAGAGAATAGGTTTCAGCATGAATTTGCTATTAACGTTTGGCTTGGAATTTGGAACGGATTACGGGTGGGACCATATTTTTTACCTGGAAGATTGAATGGTATCACATTTACTCATATTTTGACGTAATATGAGAACGACTTTTCTAATTATTTAGATGACATTCCCTTACAGCAGCGGATTGAAATGTGGTTCCAACTCGATGGATGTCCAGCTCATTATAGCAGAGTTGCTCGAGCTTGGCTGGATATAAATTATCCACAACGATGGATTGGACGTGGAGGAGTAGTACCTAAGCCACCCAGATCACCTGATATGACACCCATTGATTTTTTCGTATGGGAAACCTTGAAGCAGAAAGTTTATTCGGTGTCAATTAACTCAAGAGAGCAATTAAGAGACCGAATCATAGATGCAGTGCGCCAAATATCATCAGAACAATGTTCAGCTGCAATTTATCAAGTGAGTGCGAGATGTAATGCTTGTATTGGTGCAAGAGGACGACATATTGAGCAATATTTACGTTAAAAAGAACATAACATAAATATAAATGTAAATAAATAAGTATAAAAATGAAAACTTGTTTTGTTTCTATTTTTGCGATTTTCTCTAAAATTAAGCAAAAACGAGCAAATCTCTAAAGGAATTTTTGTCTTAGTTTTTTGGTCCTCTATAAGTTCCTGAAGTTTTGCCATTTAAATTCGGGACACCCTGTATACATATTTTTTGGATATTATAAAGGCGAAATACATGTATACTGTATACTTTATATTGTTCATGTATTGCGTAGTTCATTCTGTTTTATTTTCTTTTCTTTATTTTATATTATATATTTATATATATATATATATATATATATATATATATATATATATATATATATATATATGTTTGTTTTTTATGTGTGAATAAAATCATAAGCAATAAATAATATTGCCCACATTTGTGGCAGATTGTAATAATTACACAGTAAAAGTAATAAAATAAATTTTAAAAAAAAATTTAGTTTAAATTTACGATTATTAGTTTAAATTGAACTTTTCTGATATTTACAATTAATATAATATATGCATCTAGTAAATGTTGGAACTCCATTATCCTAACTAAATATAATGGAGTAATTACCATGCTTAGCCCATAGACATTTCGAAGCCAAGAGCAGCTACTCCAGCTAACATAACATATATAGTTAACTCATGCGACCAATACGATGAATCAACAGAACAATACACACAATATATGATGGAATATTAAATGGTGATGTAGTATCTCTATTTAATTTGTTCTGGTTTACAATTTACATTGAGATGAACCCGCCTTTGTTTGCATCCCTTTAGGTTTTGTTCTTTAGAACTAATGTTTATCCAAAACCGCATAGGTGATTAATTATTATCGATATAAAATATAACTATCAGAAAAGTATTTGTAAGAGTTTTTCGCGTAGGATTTCTTTCATGCCAGATTCGATTATTATTCAAAGTATCTATAAGTTATTCAAGGCCTATAAAGTTATTTCAATGCAATCGTCATGATAAAAAGGGTGGCCGATCTTTACAGAAATAAAGTAGTAAATAAACCCGAAGTTAAAAATAGGCAGGGTGAGATATAGCACTGTCGCTATGTGCATGGCTGGAGAAGCAGGCCATTACCAGAACTTCAAGATAATTACATACAGTAGAACCTTACTAATCAGACCCCTAAGGGAACAAGGGGTAGGAAGGAACGGCCACAAGGTCGAATTAACCGGAGATTACTATGAATAACATGTTTTATAGTTAAAAGTTTATATAATTATAATAAAAGGTACATATTAACGTTTTAATAGAGCAAACGAAATATAAATGTACTTTATATAAACCAAAAGACTAAAGACTAATATGTTTAGTCTAAAACATATAAATTTTTTAACTAGTTATTTATATGTAGAAGCATTGGTTGTAATAATACTAGATTGTGTTTGGTTTGTAGTAAACTAACTTATTTTTAAAATTAAATGTGCCACAGTGCTCCCCCTCAGACTCCACTAGGTTTTTATACTACCTGCGCACAGTGGGGCGAAACGGCAAAAAAATGGGTAAAAACCTCATATTATCTAAAGCAGTCGTGTTATAAGCATGTAATTTTTGAATATTGTATTTCACGAGGTGTTGAAAATATATTTAAAAATTTAAATGACGAAAATAATTTTACTTTATTATTACTACTGACCGCACATACATCTATACAATTTATCAAATTTTCTATTTATTCTGTATCTTGATATGTTAGTTTTATAAAGGTAATCAAAATCATTTTTATCATATTTATTTCTTTTTATTATTTCTGAATGCATTTTTATTAGAATCGATTCTTAAATTCTTTCTAATATATATTCGAATTCTTTAGAATCACTATATAAATTATAAATTAAAAAAATATTTTAACTTTTTTTTTTTTTTATACAATTTCATTTTAAATCTTTAATAATTTTGATCAGTATAAGTGACCACTGTGCGCTGTATCAAAATGTTTCTAAAGTGCATAGAAATGGTTGGTACCATTAGCGTTATCATATTGTGTCTAAGGTATAATTTATTCCGTCATAGAAATTATTACCAGTCACGGATAATGAAAATGGAAAGGGCATAACGAATAACAATGACATCTTAAAGAACGTGACCAGATAACCAGATCACGTTTCGTTTATAATCGGTTGAGCGGAATCACAGATAAGTTTAGGAATCGTGATGGGGTATGAATCGCCTGCCTTTTGGAATTAGCTGATTGAGAATGAAATCGTGTTTCACTGGAAAATAAATAGGTCATCCCAACAGACTATTGACTAGGTCGGATAGCTTTTCTTGTTAGGAGGCATATTTCCATAACAATTAAGATGGTAATTGTCTCGTAACTATATAATCTAATTAAGCATGCATTGAAATGTATTTAATCTACTCCGTGTAATTGTATTGTATACTTGTCTTCGATATTATACTTTTTTTTTTTCTATAACAAAATTATATAACAAATGGCCTGATAAAATATCAAAGATCAATATAAAATAGAATAAATTTATTGTTTCCTTTTTTTTATTATTATTATTTTTATGACCTACTCTATAAAGTCATACTACTTTCCGAATAGACTGGCGCCAAGGTTCCAAGCAGACACTGGTATTGACCTCACTGCTACTGTGTTTCACGAGGAATTCCATCATTAGTCATACATTTTTTCAGAACTTTTTCAAAGTTTCCAACAATAAATCTCTTACATGAATCATTTTTTGAATTCGGCGAAAGGAGCTAAATAAATGTAATGAAAGTGAATTTCGATATTGTTATCATATCGCCTTATTTATGATTTAAATTATTCATAATATTAAATTTAAGAAGCTTCTGAAGTCATCATTTAGGGTATTAAATTAATCCCTTCTTGGCCTTAAAGCCGACTTAGATTTTCTCTTAATCTACTTTCCAAGACACTAAATATGACAATATTTTAAGCTATAATGCTTTCTTCTTAAGGAAGCAATTGTTCTCCGTTTTCACTATTCCCGTCATAGTCCCTTAAGTTGAAGTCCCATCATTTAGTTCTAGAATCTAAAATATTTTTACAAAAATGAATATAAACGTGCACACATAAATTAAAACAAGCACACCATAGTTCTATCAAATTGGTTGTCAAAACATCGGCATAAAATTATTATTTCTCATTTCTCCTTCATGAATGGAAGGATGAAGGGCAAGGATGTCGTAAATTTACGAACTTCTGCATAAATATATGTGAATATTAGATATGAAAATTTTCTTTTTTTAATATTTCCAACTTCAGGTATATCATATCAAAATTTCAATTTGTTTTTGTTTTAATCCAACTCTATATAAATTTATGCTGTAGGCTTTATTGCAATTTTCATTTCGTGAATTTCCAAACCGATCTCGTTTGGATCCTTTTCAAGATTAAAAAACAGTCTTATAAAGAGGTCAGATTGAAAATTAAAAAAAAAAAAAATATGTTGATGTCAGCTGATGATTTATATTTAAAGGAAAACGAATCTTATTTCCATAAACTATAGAAACAAATATTAATATATAGTTCAAATTTTTTTAAAATTTAAACAGTAAGAGAAATAAGAGAAGTTTGCATATTTTTTTGGATGACCTGTGTCAGAGCTGCCAATAGCTCTAACAGACATCCTCTGCTTGTAAACATACTCCGGAAATAACTTTTTTGTGTGCAACATTATTTCTCGTCAGTATTTTAAAATTCATATCTATGTATCTTATTTACGTTGTTACATCTTATATTTACTAAATTTATTCATATAATCTACTTTAAAAGCAGGTAAATCAAGTAGAAATATATAATTAAGGGCAATCATTGGACGATTATCAGCCACGTTGAGCCCGCTTTACAGCCTTGATTGCCTCAGAAACATCTCAATGGAGGCAAATGATAGTGACCCAAACTTCGAATTCTTTAAGTGATGGTGCTGAAGTAGGAAAGTTAAATTAATTTAGTATTAGTGGTCAAAATAATCAACCTAATGGTGAATAGAAATATTTTTGACCAGAATCTAGTTCCCTGATCTTCAACACGTAATAGTTACATTGAATTGATTATTTTTTGTTCTAGTAATGGCCACAAAATCCAACCATCTCCTTTTCTATTAATTTTTCCATTTAATTGACTTATTTATTTACTTGTAAATCCATTAAACACCACACATGGATTTTACAGTGCCTGGATGTGCCAAAAACCAGAGACTCTATTTCATTTCTGGAAGCGAAATATAAAATAGCAAAAAGTACTGTTGAAACCATGGCCATTCGGTAATCTTAATTGACCAGGCTCAGGACCTGAATGTTCTCGGAAGACTATCAGGATTGCAAGTACCATCTAGCCTTTCTTCCGAATTCAGCATTCTCACAGTTCTTAATTTTTCATCGGCTTTTATATTGGTATCAGTCGTTATTACATGCAGTATGCAGTTTATTACTCTTGATATATACCACATGTTTCCATATATATTTCTTTTTCTGTTTTACTTTTTCTTTTTTTCATTTTTATTTTATTGATTCACCTTTACTTTCGTTTATATCACAAATTATACCTTATATCATTTTTTTTTTTTTTCGGAAAAAAAATAATTTTCCTATCAGTTGATGTAAATGTTTCTCCAAGTTTTAGTAATGTTTTGACAAACCATGATTTGTTCATTAGTTATTACATATTAAGATCTCTTTACAAGGTGATAGTTATTATCCCTTTAAGCTCCAATTTAAAATTTGTATTATTTCTTGAAGTAAAATTTTCCTTTCTTCATTCCAATGTCTAATATACTACTGACCTGTCAGATTGTCTCCCAGTCCCTCCCAGCGCATTTCGATGAATTTTATGATTACTTTCCCGATAACACCAATTATAGCATTGCCGTTTCTGAAACTTGGCTCTTCCGTATCTATTCCTTAAACCCTTATTCGTCATAATCGGACTGATCGAACTGGTGGAGGTGTTGGTTTATATGTTCGGGACAATCTGAGGGCAAACTTTCTTCTATAATCCAGTTCTCATGATATTCCACACCTTGAATACATGTTTATTGAAATCTCTTCTGAATCGTTTTCCCTCCTTTACATTATAATTTACCAGTCTGCTCATGTCTAATTAGACCCGTCATTCGAAACAACTCTTTTTACTTATCCTCCTTTGTATAATAATGCCACTTGTGTCACATGCTAGTGACTTTAATACTAACCTACTCTCGGATTCTTTTGATAAGATTTATCAACTGAGGATTGGAATGCCTCACATCGAATCGTTATACTGTCCTTAATCATATTTCTCCACTGAAAACCTCAATTATCAGAGGACTACCATCTCCATGCATTAACTCCGGCATTAGGAATCTGAGAAAGCGACGAGATGCTGCCAGGAGTCGCTATAGATGGACTAGACATTTAAAAGGTTATCCATCGTTTAAGCTTCATCGAAACCTCACCAAGTCCTCTTTACACTGTGCTACATCATAGTATCTTTATAGTATCCTATTCCAAGCTCCTAATCCTAAATTGAAATGGAAATATTAAGAAAAATTCGCTGTATCCAGTTACACATCGGATAACAATTATCCAGTCACACCAGATGAACATAATTCCTATTTTGTTGACCCCACTATAATTAACTCCCTGTGAACACCTTATCCCATTCTATTCCTGAAACCCCTATTAATTTTTAATTAACCTTTTTTTTCTTAATATTTCCCCTAATGACCTAATTGATTCAGTCTTTAATTCTCATACCAACGACTACGGTTTGGATGAAATACTTGTAATAATATTAAAACTGCCTTCTGCCTTTCTGTAATCTTACCTCCTCTTCTCCACATCTATAACTTCTCCCCACAAAGCTCCATTTTTCCCACAGAAAAAATCCTTGTCCATCCACTGATTAAAGTTCCTTCTCCTAATTCAGTTTCCCACTTTAGACCTATATCAATCGTATCACATTTATCGAAACCATTTAAGTAATTAGCACAATCCCAACTCTTCTTCCTTGAATGTAAATGTAATTCTTTCCAATCAGGCTTCTGTTCCGGATACTCCGCGCAATCTGCTTTGATAAAAATTACGCAATACCTTAACTCCTCCTTGAACCAAACTCAGTGCGTCAAGCTGGATTCATGTTATTTTATCTCACCGTTCCCAAACAGTGATTATACCTGGGAAACGTCACTCATCTTTACAACCACTCTGGTGAGGAGCCAGAAATATATTGCATTAATGCTCTGCAGTAGAGAATAAGTTGAGTCTGAATTAAGAGAAAACAAAGGCAACCTTCAATGTGTCAAAAGCTCAACTAAAAGCCCTTTTCTACATTCTACACCTTTTCATCAAAAACCGTCCAATTATTTTCCAAAATTCCATTAAAAATCTCAAAGTAACTTTTGATTAAAATCTTTCTTAAAATAATCATATTTCACAAATCACGAGGAGAGCTATTTTTATTGTTGAGCAACTTTTACATTACCGCGATTCATTACCACTAAGTACTCGATAACATTTGATACTATCTCTTGTTTTTCCCAACTTTGACAACGGATGTATAGTATATAGAGGACTGTCTGGTGAGCTTGAAATGAAATGTAAAAAAATAATGAATTGTTTCATTAGATTTATTTTCGGGCCATCCACAAGTTTTCACATATCTCACAGGTATTCTGAAATTGGGTGTCTTTACCCCAGTTTCCGACGTTGTAACTTCCTAGGTGCACTCATATTTCAATCCTTTCATACCAAAAAACCCGCTTATATTCATGACCTCCTTACTCTGCGCCCCTCTACCCACCTCTTAAATACTAGAATCCGACCTATCAACCTGTACACTCCTGCACATCGAACAGCGTACTTCTAAAAATTCTTTGTTATTCGCGTTTCCTCTTTATAGAATTCATTGCCCATCTCAATTCGAAAATACTCCACTCTTGGTTCCTTTAAACAGCATCTACTTCTTTTTTCTATTACCTTCTGAATTTCCAATCTTCCAAGCAAATGTAAAACATAAATGTTTATGCAACACACATTATAATAGTATACATAATGTACATAATACTCGTATATAATGTATCCTTTTACAAGATGTCTTATTTATTTTGTAAATCATAATTTAATTATTAATGAATTTTTATCTTTATTTATTATCACTAGTTGTCAAGGCCAGACGATTGTACTATGCATTGTGCTTAAATGTTTAAACTAAGATTTGTTTTCTTTATAAAATAAATGTATGTATCTTTTTTTTTGTCATTCTTCTAGTCTTCTCTCAGTTTTTACATGAAAATGTTGTTCATAGAAATCTAACTTTCTTAAAACTTTATAAGGTGCTGCTGATAGTTTTTCTCCATCAATGCTTAATACTGAAGAGAAGCAATGGCCATAAAATAGATTTACTATAAGTTTTAATATAATACGTAAATATATCTACAACCGTGCAAATAATCGCGGATAAATGCCATTTGTTATTGCATTTTATAATGTTATAAAGTATTATTTAAATTTTCCAACTATTATATCCTATTATGTTTGTTCCACCCAGTAGGGGTTCTTAAAGAGCGATCTATTGGTAGGGGGTTGATACTCCAGTTTTCTCCGGATGTCAATAGAGTGCGGGGCAGTATCTCTTCGTTTAACAACTCAGAACATATATTATTATACTAGCGCTATAACTTTATTATATTATTAGTCGCTAATTTATAATGATATACAATTTTCTTTTCTAGGCATCTTTAATGTTATATTGAATTATTTTTTGTTTTTAGATAGAAGGTATGCTCTTATATAATTCTTCCTATGTCTTTAGATAATAATAACAATCGTTTAATCATTATAAATGTTTCATATGTTTTTATAAACTCAGTATTTTGTTTAATTTTGGTTATTTGATTGTATCTAACTTTTCTTTTTAAAACGAATATTCAGATTTTATTAAGGCTTCAGTAATAATAGGTGTATTTTGTTTTGCTATAAGGTTACAATATTTTGTCACATTTCTGTAATTTGTTATTAAAATCAAATGATTGAATTAAAATATAAAAAAGAAAAGAAAAATATGTTTATTTAAATACGATTTAATAAGCATAAATTTAACACTTACAGCACCAAAATTATACCAACCTATGTAAAACCTTAAAAAAAGAAGAAAAAAAAAGGGTTATCTGGTAATCTAATGATCTTACATTTTAGAACCCGTTTGGATGCTAACGGGAAAAAAAAATGTTTGGCAAGATTAATAGATAATTTGTAAAATAATCTACGTTTGTATATTGCCTAAATTGTAATTCTCGACTGAAAATTAATCCGATATACATCTATTGAATTTGAAATCTGATATTATAATATAAAACGTATGTTAGAAGAAATAAAGAATGTAAAACTAATAAGATTATAAACATTCCTGATATAGTGTCTCCTAATGAGCATATCCGACTAAATGTTTATGGTATTATCACTAGCATATTCGGCAATAGTTGTGATCCTAAAATTTGAGAGACACTCAAAAAAGGCTCTTGAGTGGGAGGGTAAACTCGATTTAAAAATGCAAAAAATGCAAATGCAAATGCATATATATATATATATATATATATATATATATATATATATATATATATATATATATATATATATATATTATGTGATTACTTATTATTATTATTACTACCCATATTACTCGGTTAACTACCACATTATTATATTTTTTAATTTATAAATGCAACTCGATCTTCACTAATTTATTTCTTATTTTTTCATTATTTTTTACTAATAGTTTTTTTTTCTTTGAACTTTATATAAGGGCACTATTTTTTTGATTAGCGATTTATTCATGCAACAATATTTTTTATTTATATTTGTTTTTTTATAATGTCCTTATGTATTTCAACTAGGGCAGGAAGTATGGGTTATCCTACAGGTTACCAACATATTCTAGCCAGGGTTGGAAGGTCAAGATTCATTTCGTGGGTCCACTAACAAGGGGAGGACACACTCAGTCTCTCACGGATCTTGTTGGCAATTTTTTTGGAGGTTCCAGGTCAAAAAATATTAGACACGTATTTTGCCATTCCGACCAATTGGCTCTAGAAGCCGAAAAAAAAAAAAAAAATTTATTTTATATCTCGAGTTTAAAAAATGATATCGACATGATTCTTGCACCAAAATGTTTAGTATTCATTGTGAATTGAAGGAAAAATACAGCCACTCCATAGATTTTGGTTTAGGTTAAGTAAATTCTAAAAAAATGATTAGATTTTCAAGAAAACTACCTCTATAGATTTTTTCACGCATCTTTAAAAATATTTATAAACGCTTATTCAACAAAATAAAAAAATATAATTTTTTTCATGCACTTCGAGGAAAATGAAATTTTTAAACCGATTATTGGTTACATACCTTTAAATCGCCATTACTTTGTCACACAATTCACTGGTTGGTATCGCTGGAAAGAGGAGAGCCTAAACTTTCTTTTGATGTATATAAATGTAAAATTCGATGAACATAAACCTATTAAAAAAAATGGGAAATCCGAAAAACATTTTGATTCTTAGCTTGAGTTTGAAACCAGATAGCATGATGAAACCAAAGACCCTATATTTCGAGTAAAAAAATAAAGTTGATAAGTTTAACCATCTACAATTGATGTTTTTGTCAATTTAAACAAAAGTTGCCTACCAATTTTGGTCAGGCAAATTTTGAAGCTTATGAATTTTATGTTTCTACTTGGATGAAATTTCGTATTTGAGGGTTCTTTGGAATGCTGAATTCGAATCCGATGTCGGTTCTTTGGAAAAAAAAAATATATTGAATGCACTTCACTTAAAAAATTTAGGTTTTACACTGTAAAATGTGATAGAAACTTTTTTAGCCCTAGAATTCCATTTAAGCACCTTCAAAACTTAGGAAACGTATATATACATACATATATACATGTATATACATACTATTTAGGAGAAATAATTTATTACTTTAATAATAAATATTAAAGTAATTATAATTATTTATTATTTCTTGTGATATTAATTTATTACAAATTAGTATTTACATGATATACAGACAGAACCACATATTAGATTTGATTGTTAGGTATTTACAATGTTTTTTTTTTTTTTCCAGTTGAACTAAGTTAAAATATGATTGTGATATTTGACATTAAAACATTATAGCAATAACTGTCTCACTTCCGTTGCTGACAGGATTTTGTTGAATATAATGAAAATGAAATTATAAGGTAATAATAGTCTTCAGTTAGTAGAACAACCCAATCAACTAGGATTACAAAACGGATTAGAGATGTGTTCTGGGTTTGAAGTATATAACAAACATTGGGAATACGTAACAATCAAATCTAATATGGGGTTCTGTCTGTATATCACATAAATATTAATTTTTAATAAATTAATATTACAATAAATAATAATAATTACTTTAATATTTATTATTAAAGCAATAAATTATTTCTCCTAAATGTGTAAAATCTAAAATTTTTTAAGTGAAGTGCATTCAATGTATTTTTTTTCCAAAGAACCGACATCGGATTCGAATTCAGCATTCCAAAGAACCCTCAAATACGAAATTTCATCCAAGTAGAAACATAAAATTCATAAGCTTCAAAATTTGCCTTACCATTATGGTAGGCAACTTTTGTTTAAATTGACAAAAACATCAATTGTAGATGGTTAAACTTATCAACTTTATTTTTTTACTCGAAATATAGGGTGATAATATGCTTAAAATGTCTTTGGTTTCATCATGCTATCTGGTTTCAAACTCAAGCTAAGAATCAAAATGTTTTTCGGATTTCCCATTTTTTTTAATAGGTTTATGTTCATCGAATTTTACATTTATATACATCAAAATAAAGTTGAGGCTCTCCTCTTTCCAGCGATACCAACCAGTGAATTGTGTGACAAAGTAATGGCGATTTAAAGGTATGTAACCAATAATCGGTTTAAAAATTTTATTTTCCTCGAAGTGCTTGAAAAAAATTATATTTTTTTATTTTGTTGAATAAGCGTTTATAAATATTTTTAAAGATGCGTGAAAAAATCTATAGAGGTAGTTTTCTTGAAAATCTAATCATTTTTTTAGAATTCAATTAACCTAAACTAAAATCTATGGAGTGGCTGAATTTTTCCTTAAATCAGCAATCAAAACTAAACATCTTGGTGCAAGAATCATGTCGATATCATTTTTAAACTCGAGATATAAAATAAATTAGTTTAATGCTATTTTATTTATTTTTTCTCAGCTTCTAGGGCCCATTGGTAGCAAAAAGCTGCCAACAAGATCCGTGAGAGACTGAGTGTGTCCTCCCCTTGTAAGTATTAAATTTTAACTCACACAGGTGGGCATTGAATATATATGTTTTATTTTTTAATACATATTTTATTTTCTATCTTTAAAATAATAGTATATTTTTACACAATATCGGGAACCAAACAATGTTGGAATTGAGATAACGATATTTGTGTAAAACAAGTAATAATCTGAAGAAATAAATAAATTTTTCTTTGCAAATAATTTGGGAGATCGCCTTAAACGAAAACAACGTAAATTGTTAAAGTTAGCAAAGTCCTAAAATAACCCCTAAACCCGAACACTTCACCGAAGCTGAGAAGAAGCTCCCATAATAAGCTCATTCAAGATTGTTTGTAGAGCGAAGCTCTCCACTGAATACAGGTTTCCTCACAAACTTACGTACGCCCCCGGGTTTTTAAAAAAAATTCAAAAGTTCACGACAATTATTTAGATCTTTCTCTAAAATATTTTGTATTTATTTTTCTTTCTAGAAAAGGAAGTGATCAACTGACTGAAATGAACAATGGTAGATTTTTAAAGAAAACATTTTTAGAGTAATTATTAATATTGAACGTTTTTGTTTTCAATAATTAATCACTGTGTAATATTGTGAAATATATTATGTGATATTTTTAATGACTACATTTATTATTGTAAATTATAAAACCATAAAAATACAGTTACAGTATGTTTAGGTCGGCCACGCCAACCTTTTTCTATAGACACCTCGGAGGGTTATCGGGAATGAAGTGGGAAGCGAATTGATAGAATAGTGGATTTGAGGGGTTATAAAGCTTACTATGAAAGGATAGGTATCTGGTTTGTACTATATTAGCAACATTTGGAACATTGAGATTTTTATGGATAAGCTTATTGAAGAATAGTTGAAGAGAATTGCTCATTTTTCAAATGATTTTGGAATGGATTTTGGATTGGATAAGAGATGAATTTGATGGTGTAGTGGAGCACCAAAGCTCAACTCCCTACGTCCAATAATTAATCGGAAGCTTTGAATGTTTTTCTAGTAAATGTATAAGTAGCCGGAAACGTTGAACATTTACGTCTTAATCTTTTATATGGATTCTAAGTGAGAGGTGTGTCTGGATGGAGTCCTATGTAGCGTAGCTGTTCATAAGGGATCAGTGTTATACGTTTTCTGCTTTTAAATGCAAAAAAAGAACACATTTTTATGCTAACGAAAAAAATACATATACACATAGAGATATGTAAAATAAAATTATTACGTATTATAGTCACGAATTATTTTTTAAGTTAAAAGCTTGTTAGAACAAAAAAAATCTTTAATATTGGGAGTTGGAATTAATTTTAAAGGTTTTTTTTTCGATTTTTGAGCATTTATTTAGAAAAAATGGTACAATGTATATTATTCAAAGTATTGTCCATCGCTAGCGACTACTTTTTTCCATCTTTCTGGCAATTTACGGAGACCAGCTCGAAAGAAGGCTTTTTCGTCTTTTGATGCTACCCATGAATCCACCCATTTTTTGCAATCTTCATAAGAAGTGAACCGCTGGTCAGTCAGGTCGTGTGTCATGCTTCGAAACAAGTAGTAGTCAGAAGGAGCAATGTCTGGAGAATACGGCGGGTGGGATAGGACCTCCCATTTCAGCGTTTCCAGGTATGTTTTGACCGGTTTAGCAACATGCGGCCGAGCGTTGTCATGTTGCAAGATTACCTTGTCGTGCCTTTCCCCAAATTGCGGCCGTTTTTCCTTCAGTGCACGGCTCAAACGCATCAACTGAGTTCGGGAGAGGTCTCCCGTGATCGTTTCATTCGGTTTCAGCAGCTCATAATAGACCACGCCCATCTGGTCCATTTTTCATCGCCAGTGACAATACGATGCAAAAAACCCTTTCTTTTTTGACGTTGGAGCAGTTGTTCACAGGTGAAAAATCGCCTCTCAACGTCTCTCGGCTTCAATTCGTACGGAACCCAACGTCCTTGCTTATGAATCATTCCCATTGCTTTGATGCGTTTGCCGACTGTTGACAAGTCGACTCCCAATGACTCAGACAATTCTTGAAGGGTTTGACACGAGTCTTCATTGAGTAATGCCTCTAATTCTTCATCTTCAAACTTCTTCGGCTGGCCAGGGCGTTCCTTGTCATCCTTGTCAAAATCACCATTTTTAAACCTCCGAAACCAGTACTCACAAGTGGAAATCGATGGAGCATAGTCCCCATAAGCCTCGCAAACTAACCGATGGGCTTCAGCTGCTTTTTTCTTCAAATGAAAGCAGAAAAGCAAAGCTTCCCGCAAATTCGTCTTACTTGGCACAAAAGTTGACATGTTTAGAGAGCAAAAAAAATAATGTTGTTCAAACTTCAGAGAAATGACACCTACTGAAAATCAAAGCTAAATGATGACGCTTCAACATGAATATAGCAACAAGTTGGCCCGATGGGATTAGAGACTAGTAATACCATCTCTTATTAATGCTTTAAAATAATTCCAACTCCCAATATAATAATTTACAGTTTTCTTGACCGAAATTGACACCCAGAATAAAGAAAATAATAATAAAAAATTTCTAATCTAGAGGTGGAGATGAATTTATGATTATTAGGAGCTTAAATGTTGAACTGAAACAATCGAATACCAAAAGCATTAAATTCTTCCAAACCTAAGTCCTCAGTACTACTGCAAAACTCTTCATAATGGTTTCAATAAATCTTTTGTCTTAGAATTAATATCCATTAACTTTTTAAAACCGTCCCAACTCTTTGGCTCATTCATTGTCCAGTTCCACACACAAATATATGTATGTATATATATATATATATATATATATATATATATATATATATGTATGTATATTCTTTGTATTTCTATTTTATTTTAGTTCTAGAAAATTTGGAGAAATTGACCAACTTGCCGTCAGCCCCACAGCTCCGCGAAAACACGTTTGTCGTACTCTTTTGACTATAGCTCTGAAACTATTTGTCCGATACAACATTACTTTTTTTCATTTTAAAGCTGATTAAATTTACTATAAGAATCTACAAATGAAGTTTTAATCAAAACCGGTAAAATGTATTATTATTAGTTAAAAATGTTTTTTAAACTCACCTAATAGATATATAATAATTAAATCAGCATTAATATCATTAAAAGAATTCGGACCGGACCTATATTTTTTGAGTTAAAGAGATTAAGGTGCCAAAAGCACACACTAGTACGCTAAAAACCCGTACTTTTGTGAAATCCAAGTTTTTTTAGTACATTTTTCATTATAACTACAAAAATATTTGTCTGACCAAAAATTACTTTTTTTCATCTAAAAGCTTGTTAAATTTACTATTGGAATATACATATATATGAAGTTTTAATCTACTCCCTTAAAATATGCATCCCAGACGCCTAAAAACCCGTACTGTTGTTAAATCCATGCTTTTCGGCACATTTTTTTTATTAAAATTCCGAAAGTATTTGTCCGATTCAAAGTGTTTTTTTTTTTAAGGGGGTTAAATTTACTATTAGAATTTATATATGAAATTTTTATAAAAATTCTTGAAATACACAAGATATCACGCTGGAAATCACTTGCTTTTGTAAAATACATGTTTCTTTGTCCGAACCAAAATTTAATACTTTTATCAAAAGCTGGTTAAATTTACTATTAGATCCTAGACATATGTAACTTATAATTAACACCGTGAAATACCCACACCAGTCTACTGAGCATGTCATAATTTACATATTTGGCCAAAACATACACATTTAGCTTGCTAGCTAGGGTGGTTTACTGGATTTAATATAATTTACATATATAGCATCTGATAGCGAATTTAATCAGCTTTGTGATAAAAAAAGAAATTTGGGATCGAACAAATATTTGAGAAGTTAGAGCGACAAATATGCCAAAAAAAACTTGGATTTTACACAGTACGTTTTTATTAGCGGGCAGGAATGTACATTTTACCGGTTTTGATTAAAATCATTTGTAGATTCTTTTCAGATTAAAATGAAAAAAAGTAATGTTGTATCGGACAAATAGTTTCAGAGCTATAGTCAAAAGAGTACGACAAACGTGTTTTCGCGGAGCTGTGGGGCTGACGGTTAGTTGGCCAATTTCTCCATTTTTCCCCAATAACGTGACTTCGCGAAAAATGGTCTGATTACGGATTTATTTTTTTCATTATGTAGGTACTAGTTCCAGCTACAATTAATATTTAAAGACTTTCTTCGAAAAAAAAAGTGTGTTATTGTGTTATAGATAAAAAACCAAAAATAACGGGTTTTTTTTGCGATTTTGAATATGAAGCCGATGGTTGCCGTGGTAGCGAATTTTAGATTCGAATTCATCACCCTAAAAAACAAAAAGATCCATTGAGAATAAAAGTTTCGTAGTTTTTTTTTCTTGAAAACAGCCTTTTGGAGCCTTATTTTACTGGATTAATAAAGCAGTTGGGAACTGTTTGAGCCTGAGAGTTGTCTATCCACAAGTGGAGTGGACAAGCTTGGTTTAGGTTCCCTCTCTATGCTTGTATAAAAAGAGTAATTTTACTTTTTTTTTTTTCTCGATTATAGTTTTCTTGTTTCCACTATTATTATTCTGATTTATTTTATAATGTTATTTATTATATTTTGTTTTATATATTTATAATTTTATTTTTGTTAATTTTTCTATTTTCATTGTGCATATTGTATAAATGAATTTATTGATATCCATATTACTTATTACATTTGAGTTTGAAAGCTTTTAATGTTTATAACCGATCCTTAAATTATGGAAAATTTCCGTGTTCTCAAGAGATCTGCTCTAAAATGAATAATAAAATTGTCTAATTGCTTAGTAATGGTAATTATTTATGAAAAACATCGTATAATGGTATTTAACTCTAAAATTGTCGGCATATTTATTTCACTTAAGTGACAATTGGTAATTATCTTAATTTTATTGTAATTACCGTGCATAAAAGTTAAAACCTGAACATTGTGAATGCTAAGTAAAAGGGGAAGCTCATCCTGAGACAACGATTTTGATTGTTGATGGGCGCAACATGGACGAAAGCAGTGACAAAGGTACAAGTTGTTTTCTGTCTCGCCTAAAACCTTTCAACATATAAGGGTGTCAGTTGCAAAAGGATAGGTTAGATCACATTTATCCTGTTCAAAGTTGGCATAGATTTCAATGGTCTTCTCTGTAAATATCCCTGGTCATCCGCGGTTCTCGGGCAATAGCCTTTTATGTCGTGTATTTGTTTGTTTTACCACAAAGGCGGTTCATTTTTTAGAACCAGTTGTTGATTTGTCCACAAGATGGATGTTTGCAGGCTTTGGACACGATTCATCGCGCGCAGCCAGATGCCATCCGTTCTCGGGACGATAATGGAACTAATTTCTGTCGGGGACTGCACGATGTAGTAGCCAGTTTTAAAAACTGTAATGAACAATGAAGCTCAAAACCCTATCGCCTCGTCGCCTCTACTTATGCTTCGTGGAATGGGGTTAATTGGAAGTATTTTAACCACACCCGGGTCGTGCTCCCCAATTGTGGTAATATCGTAAATTTTATTTAATTACCCTCCATCCTAACAGTGTTTGACGAGTTGCAGCCTTAATAGTATGATAAACAACTTCTTTAAGATAGCAGTCATCAGTATCAATTCTTTTCAACGTGAAATGGTGATAGTTTTTAAGATATAATTACCACCAATACTTTATTCAATGTTATTATTAACCAATCATATTCAAATTATCTCACCACATATAGATAATTATTGATAATTTTGTCAGGAGATTACCGATCATTGAGATAATTGCCTTTGAACCATAACATGTCAATACAGTAGCAGGAAAAGAAAATTACAATCAGTTGTTAAATACTGACTTTAAACCTTTTTTGGCACCCTAATCATTTAAGTGGTTTTTAAGAATTTTTCCATGAATTTGTGAAAATTCTCCACCTGAAATTTGCCCTTAGTTCGAGAAAGACCTTTATTCGATATAGCAGTTAAATAAAAATAAATGAGTTAAGAAAAAAAATAATAAAAACATACCCAATCATATTTTCCTAATGTTATAGTATTGCCAAGAAAATCATTATCAACATCAATTAAAACACCGCCACACACTGATCCTAGAAGGAGGTACTTATGGAAATACAAAAATATATTTAAAAAATCAATAATTTTTTATTATTTTTTTTTTAATTAGCTTCCTAGAATGGCTAATTTGTCAAATATGATGATAAGAACCTATGTATTTTTTTATCTTTTAGAAATATCTTTATCACAAGTCTAATTAATTAATTGCAGTCCTTGTGTCTTCTTTGCGTGCCTTTAAAGACTGATAAAAATCTATATCTTTCTGCAATGTTAGATTTCAAAAGATTAAGGAAGTTGGACTTGCGGTTTCAAAAAAAGACTGAGTTCACTTCTCTGATTATGATAAATGATCTGCCAAGACCATTGCTGCCCCAAAGAACAAGATAATTATTTTTGAAATGAAGGAATGAGAGGAAGGAGAGAAGTGAAATTCTTTTTGGGATTGATTACGGAACAAAAGAGAAGTAAATGTTTTCTTAAACTTGGATATCATTCAGATTTCATCTGCAGAGTTTGCTTATACATAAATATGCTGCTAAGATCTCTAGAATAATGCAGTTGAAAATGTATAGATTTTTTGTCATGTATATTACTTATTGCCTTTAAATAAGGCATATTTTAATAATAATTCAATAAGACACTTCTATCTAAAAAAAAAATGTGAGAAAGTTTATTAGAAGTTCGATATTTTGTTATTTCATATTATATATATCGATATTATTGTAAAAGTTTATCAGAAGTTAACTTTACTTTAAACATTGATTAAGTTTAAACTCTATTTTAGTATATATGCTTATTTCGGGTGAGAGAAAGAATGGAATAGTGGTTGGTTCAATGTCGTTACCGTAATTTATTTTACAACATAAATTGAAACACAATTATCTCAAATGTGGTTAACATTTAAAAGTAGTTTATTATGAATTAAGCAGTAGGTAGTTGGTGCATCTACTTAAATATCATTATCATGAAGACAACAATTTAAGTCTCACATATTATCGCCAATTGATTGTTGGAAACCTAACCATCTCCAATTTTTTCTAATTAGTGTATTCCTTGTGGGTGATATGGTTCGCCCTGCTATTAGCACTGAAGTGAAACAGTAGCAACATACTTTCTAGCCAAATTATAAGTTGCATGAATAAAAATTAAGCATTAATATCTTTCACTTATTTAAATCAATTATAGATGGTTTTGGTCATTATTTTTTTTTTTTTAACATTTTCAAAAGTTGTTTGTTATATTTTTAAAATATATAGAAAACGATACATCGTAAGATACGTATTGATATATCGATAAATCATTAGAAAAAATGTTGATAATAAAGTATCAGATAATCGGAAGGATAATATCGATATTTCGATGTATCCTGTAACGATAACCATCCTTACTTATTTCAGCTGAACCTTTTGTACATTATTTTTTTTTTATGAGAAGAGTTTGTAGGTTGCCTCTTGATTTCCCTTTTGTGGAACCATTTTCCTTTATAAAAAAAGTGATTCTGCATAGTTTTTTAGCTATGGTTGAATTCTGACTATGTCATTGATGGAATTGTTGATAGTTGTGTTGGTGTATTCGGTAACAGATGCCAAGAAAAAACATAAAATTGACAAAAACGTAACCATTGAGATATTTAAGAAAAAATAGACTATTTACTTATTTTTGAATGGAGTATCTTCACAATTTTTTTTAAAAAAACAAAGCTTTTTTTTATTTATTGATTTTTACAACTATACAAAAACATATACATTAAGTAAATGTGTTGATATCGAATACAATGACATGTAAATAACTTGTGAAAAACTACTCTCTAGTAGCACTTCAATAAAATCTTCACTAAAAGGTCTCTAGGCCATCTTCTTTTCAGACGCCTCGGAGGATTATCAGGAATGGTGTGAGAAGAAAGTTGAGAAATTAGGGGGTTTGAGTGGTTAAGGAGCTTACTATGAAAGGATAGATATCTGGTTTGGGCTAAATCTGCAACATATGGAACATTAAGATCTTTATGGATAAGTTTATTGGTGACAAAGTAAGGTGCATTGAGGATTTTTCGAAGGCTTTTGGATTGTAAGGATTGGATACGAGATGAATTGGATGGTTTAGTGGAGCCCCAAAGCTCAACTCCATACGTACAGATAGGTCTAATCACATTCATGTATATTAGTCTTTTGTAATTAATTGGGAGCTGTGATCGTTTGTCTAGTAAATGTTGAAGTAGTCTGTAACGACAAGCAGTTTCTTGTCGTTTTATTGTTGTATGTGGATTCCATGTAAGACGTTTGTCCAAGTGGAGTGCTAGGTATCGGATCTGATAGTGGAATATCATTAAAGGATACTGTAGGGCTCGAAGTCGTAGGTCTTTACGACGAAGGGTAAAGATTATTTGTTGGGATTTATTTGGATTTATTTTTATTCTCCAATTTCGACACCATTCTTAAATGTTGGTAATATGAGATTGTAGTGATGGGGATGCAACGAAAGGATTATTATTTACTGATAACACACATGTGTCATCAGCGTAAGTGGTGAGAACAGTGGTAGGATGAGTCCGGATGTATACACGGTGTAGAGGATGGAAAAAAAAAAGTTAAATTTTTTTCTAATATTTTTCTTTGTGTCCTAATTTTGAAAAACAATTATTATGAAGTACCATAGAATGTTAAAAGTTGGTTATAGACATAGATTTTGTGATATTTTAGACGTCAGAACAGAACAGTATTTTTAACATTTAAAGGCCGTAATTAAAAACTTAAAATGTTCTCAAACAATTTAACTTTATTGTTTAATTGGTATCATCAGTTAAATTTCTAATCGATATTCGTTATAGACAGCTTTCAGTTTAAAGAGATTAAATACCCTGAAAGATAGCCTTTATCTCCCCGCCTCCGATGAAACTAGACATCAACTGTAGCCTGTTTGCATAATTCATGAGGTGGAGAGTTACACCTTCTTCCCTGCTGGGATTTTTGAGGCTTAGTTCAATATTCTGTTCCTATACTCTAGTGTTAACTTATACCATGTTTATAAATTTTAACGAATAATTAAATAGATTAATTATTAAAAACATAGGAACGGGATTAGCATTACAATCACAAACATGATCCTATTCGACTAACCAAAGA
The DNA here is from genome assembly GCA_003667255.2 of Euschistus heros. NCBI lineage: Eukaryota > Metazoa > Arthropoda > Insecta > Hemiptera > Pentatomidae > Euschistus > Euschistus heros. The sequence continues at coordinate 5,077,375 of RCWM02000003.1, forward strand.
ACTTCCAGGACTGTCCGATTTCGATTCAAATTTTTTTTATGTTTCAACATGAAAATGAATAATTTTTTTTTCGTATTGAAATAATAAAAATGACTGTATTATACAATGACGTTGATAGTTGAAGTGTGCAGTCAAGAAAATTGTATTAATATGTTGTGGTGAGGTTTCGGCTTACATTGCAGCCTTCATCAGGGCTAGAAGAAAAAAAAAACATGCCACAAAATATGAATTTAAATAATATAATAAAGAAAGAAAAATAGTATAAAAATAAAAAGGAAAAAATTCAAGAAAAGATGAATGGATATAGTTAATGAACATATAAATAAATAAAGTATAGCATATAGTGGTACATCAAATATTACGTTATTTTTTACTTCCTATCTGTTTTCAGTTGATGACATTTTTCCACAACGTCGGAACAATAAATAAATATAATTTAATGTGATTTCTTGACTGCACGCTCCAGCTTTGTACTTTCTTGCAAATTTTTTATTGTTTGTTCCTTTTAAACCTTCGAGCTGAGAAAAAGAGTGAAACTGTTGTTTTGAAAATTACGTTAATCTAGTTCTTACCAAAAAATGTCAGCATTAATAAAAAAAATGAAAACATTTCTTAGAATATTTTGTTTCATAGTAATATTGATTTTTTAAACAGTAAATGACTGCATATTTAGAACTAAATATCATTTTTTTTTTTACATACTGTTCCAAAGGGTAGACATTTTCAAAGCATGAATTTACGCTTTAATTTGAAGCTCTGTTTATCCAAATAATAATTTGAAGTTGTCAGGTAATCCGATTTAAGCGGAAAGTTTAAAACAAAGTTTGTTCACATGTGAAGTAATGTAAAAGTATATATATTTTATGTGGAAGCTTTTAAAGAGAAAATGAAATTGCTGCTTAACCAGATGGTGTGACTATTTCCGAGAATGATTATTGAGTTCATTTTATTTTATGTTTTTACAGGCTATAAATTATAATATAAACTTTTAAGGATTTTTATTGTTTTGTTTATGTTCTTATACTTGTAATTTATATTATTCGAAAAGAAAAGCAAATATATATATATATATATATATATATATATATATATATATATATATATATATATATATATATATGTATATTTGCAATCGACAATATCGACAATGGAGTCGATTTGGAACTTGTTTAACAGAAAATAACTTTCCTATTTAGGAATAAATTGTCAGGGTTTAATAATGGACACCAGAGCTTCTCACCCTATATACAGCTATAAATAATAAACATTCATAAAGCTACCTACTTGTGCATTGAATTAAATTTCAGGATGAGTATAACTGAAATAACTACAGTCATGACACATGAATGAAGCATATTTTGAACTTTAAACAGGTATCTTATCGTTTCAATGTTCCTCTGCTTTTAAATTTATATTAGCCAGAGTTATCCAGATCTAGATAATGCTTTTAGAGCATATCTGCTTTTGGTAATGAACCCAAAGTAATATATAAACTTAAATTTAATTTCAAACACTTATGATTTAAATGTGATCCTTTTTTTTTTTTTTTTTTTTAATATAATCTAAATAAAATTTCAACCAAGAGAGTTAAACACTTGAACACCATTTGGCATGACCCTTACTGGTCTATGTATTATCAAGTAAATACCAGTCTGGAGTAACGACTATTCCGCACCAAAATGCTTAAAATGGTGGATTAGTTCATCCTTAGTATCTTTGCAATTGTTGACTGATGGAACCCTTCATCATACAATATTAAGACGGATGTCATAATTTCTTATGAATCATTTCGCTGACGACGCATGTTAATGTTAAAAAATTATAAATAAATTCTATCAGGAAAATATTAATCCATTTACGTATACTATTGTTTACGTGCAGCATTAACATTTTTTTATTTTATTTTAATAAGTTCAAACATTTTTCAATTTTATAACATTAGGCTTATTACCTACTGTCTTCGATTATTAAAATTTTTAATAACTTTTGTTGTTTTTTATACCATTGATAAATAATAGTACATTTTTTTTTTAAACGCAAATAATTAGTAAGATTCAAATGTTAATTTCAGCCAAATAAGAGTTGCTACTTTTTGTGAGCAGCGAAACGTTAAGTTATACCAAGATTGCTTTAAAGCATACAACGAATAAAAAATCGAAATAGTAATTTTTGTATGAAAATGTTAACGTTTTATTTCTTTGAAAGATTTTATGATTCCAACACTTGTAATAAAATTTTCATGAAATAGTATCATTGTAGCATTTATAAATATATCACCTTACCTATCTCAGAAAAAAAAAAATATTCTAAAGGCCTATGTTGCGTGAGCGCCACATTTTCTACCGCTATTACGGCTAAACAAAACAAACAGTTTTTCCTTAAATTAAACTAACCTAATAATATTTCTTTAAAACATAAAAAATCAAAACATGAACTTATTCTAGCCTCAGCTCTAAATGGGTTAAATTGAATATTTTGAACATGGTAATCAAGTATGATTATTCTAAGTCAAGCATCTATTTCTTAACCAATATAAAAATTCAATCTGGTTTCATTTTTGTCTCCCTTACAAAGTTTTTTGATTTTTAAGAATAAGATTAGCTAATTTTAAGTTTGTTTGGTTTTTCTTTGAAAGAGCATTAGCGTACCAACATAGAGAAATCATTCAGAAGAAACTAAGGAGCCTGTATTTACATAAATAAAAAAACAATCCCCTCTTTCAAATATTAATATGATCCTAATCCGGGCAGTTATGGATCTAACCAAATAGGTTTTCAGTTATTTTCTAATGGATTCGATTTCTTTTAAAATAAATGCATAAAGCGTAAAATAATAAATCTCATCTTCAAACCTTAAGCGTTTGAAATTTAATTAAAAATTTAAAATATATATTTTTATTATGACTTTAAAATATTTCAATTTTTCTCACTTAAAGTAAACCTGGAAATTAAATATTTAAATATTTAATTGGCGTGTATAAAAATATGTGTACATACATCCTGCATATTAGATATACCTAGCATATCTTGGCAGATTTTAATACTTTTTCAATAAAAGATTAATTGATACAAAAATAAAAAAATTGCATGCATCTATTACCTATATATTTTTTTTTATATGTTATAAAAGTTTTACAAATTAAACATTATTTACATTTGATTTTAATCTAAGCAATCAATAGATACAAGAAATAACATTAGCGCAAAATAAAACACAAATAATTGAAATTTTTCTAAATATAACGCAAAACAAAACCTAAAACAGTGTTTGGTTCCATATTATTGATAGTTAGATCTTCAAGAAGTTCCAAATCAGTTTCAAGAATAAATCTTGATTTAAAATATTTGTAATGCAAAAATAACTTTTATTTAATCTATTTATATACTTTATAAATTCTTAATAAATTTTATAAATTTGTAGTACAAAAATAACAATTTCTAGGTATGCATACGGCTGAAATATAGCCATACTAAAAGCTTCCTCTTGTGTTGGGAAGTTGATTGTGTGTTTTTCCCTCTAACCCTCTAAATCACGTCAGTTGCAAACCTCAATCAATTCAAGGCAATGTTTTTCAGAAGTTTGGAGTAAGGTGAGACCGCTCTGTGATCTATTGCTTATCACAACTTGGCTACAGCATTGTTTGTTTCCATTCCGCGTTCCACTTATTTTAGCAAACAAGTACCTTAGCTTAGAAATATAAAGAGTTAAAAAATATAAAAATTGTTGCGACAATGAGATTAAATGTATTTATATTCATGATTACAGTAAAATTCTTGTAATTAATATTGTGTAATATTCTTGATTGTGTTTTATATAGATAGTGATATTGCAAATTTATATATTTTGCTTTGATAGTATTGCCTTCCAAACTAATATTGAAAGTAGTTTATGAATTACCTTCTGCAATATTTAATATCACTGGAAACATTTAATGAGTCACAATAATATGAAATTTAGAATTATCAAAATTTTAACGTATGTTTTAAAATTCGTTTAGGTACTTATTTGGTTTTTATGAATCATAATAAAATTCAATAAAACATCTTTACTGGAGGCTCTTTACCTCTTATCGTTACAGGATATATCGAAATATCGATATTGTCCTTCAGACAATTATACATTTCAATATCGACATTTTCTTACCATTTATCGATATTTCGATACGTACCTTACGAAATATCGTTTTCTCTATATTATAAAAATATAACAGCTTTTGAAGATGCTTTAAGAAAAAAAAATATAAAACCATATTAAATTGGTTTGTAATGCTTAATGTTTTTTTATGCAACGTGAATAAAAAAATTAAAAAAACAATATTTTGCTACTATTCTACTTCATTATTTTCTAAAGCAGGGCGATCCATCTCACCCACTAGGAATAAACTAATAAGGAAAAATTGGGGATAGTTACAATCCCCTACAATCGAGGGAGATCTCCAAGATCCTACAATCGATTAGTGACGATATGGGAGACTTAAGTTGCTGATTTCATAATAATAATATCTAAGTATATGTACCAACAACTGCTCCTTAATTCATAATAGATTACTTTTAAATTTAACTAATTTTTAGATTTATCCATATATCGATACCTTACAATATATCGTTTTTTTTATATTGTAAAAATATAACGTACAACTTTTGAAAATATTGAAAAAAAAAATTTGTAAATGAGGGAAAGTAATTAATGTTTAATGTTTTGTAATGCAACTTTTAATTTGCCTACAAAGTATGTTGCAACCGTTCCACTTTAGTGCCAATAGAGCGAATATTTAATGGATTAGGGCGACCCATCTCACCAACTAGGAATAAACTGAGTGAAGAACATTGGGGGTAGATGCTTTTCCTACAATCCAGTGATGATATGTAGGGCTTAAATTTTTGGCTTCAGAATATTGATATGTGACTAAATATATATACCTACATCCTACTACTGTTAAATTTATAATAAACTACTTTTAAAGTTTTAACAGTTGGTACTAATTAGTGTGTCTCTGAAAGAAAGGCCTATATCACAGTTTCCTAATTTTACAAGAGCTTCAAAGAACTATAAAACCACTAAGTGTCACTAATAAAAAGCAGCTATGTTGACATATACCCCATTGCTCCTGAACTCTAGGAACTTGCTGTACTACCAAAAGCCATGGCTTTACATATACCACCTAAAATAGGCCTTTGTTTAACGAAAAACTGGGTTTCGAGAAAATTGTGACATAGTACCTTCTTCCACACACACATTTAATTCTGTTCCTATTTATGTTGTAAAATAAATTAAGGTTATGTCATTGAAACTACTCACGCTCCCACCCAAAATACCTTCAAGATAGAAAACACTGAATTAATGTTGAAAGTAATGCTGTTAGCATTTGATAAACTTTCTCACGTTGGGAAATGTAAATAACAAAATATCGATATTTTAATCAATAAATATACGTTGAAAGGTATATTGTTAACTTCTGATATACCACTTTTTTTTTTTTTGTAAAAGTTTTATTGAATTAAAACTACAATCTGCCTTACCTTAAGGCGATATGTAACATAAATGTCGATAAATCCATCCAAACAATATGTACAATGAAAATGTCTCCTTATGGATGTTTCAATAACAAAATATCAATTTATAAACACTAAATTAATATTAGACGAATTTGATGGAATATCGGTTTGACATCGTCACCTAAATTAGCTAAAACGATATAATAATCAGGAATATCATTGTAAACGTGATTGAAATATTTAAAAAAAAAACAGTATATAGATATATATCACAGTATATAGATATTTTTGGTGACCGATATCGTGTATCGATATTCAGAGCCCAAAATATCGTCAATATGTAATATTAATATATTTTAATGATATGCATCCCTATCCTCAGCTAAAAGATATGTCCATGACAAAAGATCGTTTAAAACTCTTTTAATTTTACTCATAACAACAATATAAAATCTTGGTATCAATCGATTACAAAGGCTTATTGAAAAACATATTGCAGATTGCTATATAGCAGCAAAACTTTCAAAATTATGTTTAGCATATAACACTAAAAAAAATTACCGTGAATTTGAAACTTTCGTAAATCCTATGACATTTTAAGGATAGCTTCAGTTTTCATAGGGAACCTTACTTAATGCAACCTGAACTACATAGGGATTATTCGTTAACTATAAAAGTCGAAGAAACGTCTTCAAATATTAACCTGGTAGAACATAATGAAAGACGTTTTTGAGAATAAAGCTGAAGGAGATAAGAATTAACAAAGGATCCAAGTAAGAGGAAACCTTTTTTACCGACACCTTCTCCTAAATACAAAATGGCTGGCCGACATACTCCGGCTAACCATTGCGGCAATGAAATGAAAGTCTTTTTAACCGTTCTCTTGTCATAGGGTATATAAGGTAAAAAGCTAAACTGTTTCAAGTTCTAAACTAAAAAGCTCTTTGAGTAATATTAATAATAATTTAAATAAATATTTTTAATTAACCATTTTTGAGAACATTGAATTTGTTGATTTCTTTTAAATTAATAATATTTTCGATAGATTATGTAATGTAAGGAGTGAAATAATAAAGAAAACAAAGAGTTTGCTTTAATCCCTATCCCAATTTATTTTTTTAGAAACTTTCAAGGCATAAAAAATTAGAGTAAATATTTAAATATCGTTTGTTCACAATTATCCCACCAGTAATTAAATTTCAGACGTAAATTTTATTCAAGTGAATTAAACGGTTGATTTTCAAATTAATTTTCTAAGGAAATATGAAGGAATAGTGTTAAAATTACCATATCAAACTGCCGAAGTTGATTTATACTGGCCTTTATTATACCTGATTTTTCATTCTTTGGAGATTTTTGTAAATCCTAAATAAAAATAAAAATATAAGATTTTTTTTTTTTAATTTCTTTACATATTCATGGTGGTTTTCGAAACTTTATTCACTGTCAAAACAAAACCCAGATGAATATCAGTGCGATGAGCTTCTGTAACATGTCAAATGAAAAATTTACCATGTTATAAATAATAATAGCTATTCACTGAGCTCTATTTTATGTCTTGGTTAATTATTGTATTATTGTTAGCTTTTTTATATCTCGTATAAATGATTTTTTTTTACACTTTGTTTTGACCAAATGTGTCGGTATCAAAAATCGAAAAAAGTTTATCAATAATAAGCGATGATAAAATTATACAAGTAGTAATGTTACAAATTTTATAATGATAAAAATATATGTATATATATATATATATATATATATATATATATATATATATATATATATATATATATGTATATATATTTGAGAGTAATTAAATACAATAATAAATAAATTAATTATCTTTATCAAATATTTACATGTCAGATTTTTAATTTATATGTACTGTGAATGTGAGGCACCTATATAGTTCTACACTTATATAACATGATAATTGTGATCACAGTAACTGAATCATTGTCGAAAATTCAAACAGCCTTTTGAACATTTTAATTAATGGTATATATTCACATAGTTAGATTGCCATATTGTCCATGAAACAGTCAAGAGAAGACCGTTGTACCTGGAAAGACATTTTTGAATTTTCGGGTTGGCACCCACAAATTCAGTTGGTAATTTTTTTTTTTTTCCTTCTGCTGGCCCGTCGACTATTACTAACTAAAAGTTGTATAAGATCAAATTCCTAATTTTTAGAGTTCCTGGAGTATGAACAGTAAAATATTGTTTTTTTTTTTTTTTTTTTTTTCAAGCTTCAACAATGCCGTGCCTTACAACATCTGTTGTTCTTTGAAATAGTGATAATTTACGAAAATAAACACCAACAAAAGAATGTTTCTATTTTTTATCAACTTTATAATTGTTTTCTTTCTTTATTGTAATCGTCATCAACACATTTACTTGATATATATGTTTGTACAGTTGTAAATTTCTATTAATTGATATGAACAAGAGCGGTTGAAAAGTAGAAAAACTTTTTAATAGGGAATAATATTTTTTTTACAATTATTAAAAAAAAAATATATATATATATAAATATTCTCTTAGGCTCAATGGGTGGTCGTTTGATTCCTTTCTTTTATTTTCAGGTATTCTGCAAATTTGAATGTGGAAAAAATATTTTTTCCAAGCAACAAGAGGTATCTAGCTCAAGAAGGTACGAGATGACTCGCCATTAGGTAAAAGTGCAAGCAACTCAGTCCAGATTCTTTCTTTATCACTAATTGACTGGGCACCATTCTTAGGGGTATAGTACATTAGAGAAATTGACCACATAGCTTCAAAAAATGGTAGGAAACAACAATATTCCGGGCCTTTGAAAATAAATAAAAATCAAAAGATTTCTAGAACTATCTGCTGGACTGCAATACCGACAAGAGCTATGCCAATCGTTTCAATGTAAACTGTTATCAAGGTACAACAGTCTCCCCTACTGTCGCTTAAAACTTGTGTTTTCAAATCATTATCAATATCCAAAAAGAACAAAAAAGTAGCTTTAGTATATCCGAGAAACTTGAGTGAATTCGTTTTGGTGAGTACCAAGCAAAACATCTGATGTGAAGCATGTAGACCAAGGATTACATTTTCACCTTGTGGAAAGAGCTAATTGTAGCAGTGAAAGTTCCGGTTTTTTCAAAGAATGGATTCGAAAAAGAATCCATTTGTGTAAAGGATAAGGTTAACCTGGTTTTGGTCAAAAGTTGATTTGTTCAACCTCCTATCAATCCCGCAGTTATATTTTATACAGCACCAGTATCCAGTTTTCCTTCTCTCTCGCTTCCAGTGAGCTCTCCGGGAATTCAGCTTTAGCTATTTTCCTTGATATCCTCCTCCATTTGCCACCTATTACTTCTTTTTAGTCGGTGATTTTCTACAGTGTTATACGGTTTACTAAACGTGGCTGCTCTCGTTATGAATCAATTCCCAGACAATATATGCTGAAGGGAATGAAAGGCTTGTTTTGAGCAGACATTTATTAAAGATTATCCCTGGAGGTAATGAAGGAACTTAAGCATTCCAGAAGCAAAACAATCATCACCTTTTTGAAGGAATCTGGATAGTTTCTACATTAACTTCGTAAATAATTATTTAAAACTAAACAAACACATCATTAATTAGTCATCAACTAGATCGTCTCCGATTTCACAGTCTTCAAATCTCTAGGAAGGTTAAATACGATCAATTTTACCGATTGAACCAAAGAAAATATTTATATTTTTAAACTAATTGTTAAAAAATATGATTCCCTATGAAAAAGTTGTCCTACTTTTCATTCGCTTTTGTCCATATATTACATTGAATCAAAATTTGTTGACCACTCTTTATTTTTATTTTTTTAATATAAATTTATTGAAATTTACAACTGTACAAATATATACATCAAGTAAATGTGTTGATAATGATTACAATAACAAGTCAAAACTTGAAAAGAAATACTCATCAGTAGCACTTCAATAAAAATTCTACACTAGAAGATCTCTAGAACTTAATTTCAGACTCCTCGAAGGACTATTGGAACTATTCCATTAGACCTCAGGTCATTTTTAGTATTCTAAGTATTCTACTTCAGATTTACCTACTAAGAATTCTCTGTGAAACCTCTGTGGGAGGTCAAAGAATACCTCCGCGACTACGACGTGCATTATTTGTGGATATTTTATTTGTAAAAATCTCTCTTATACAAAATTGTTTCCGGTAATTATTCTTAAAACAAGCAGTCCATATATGTAAGTAATTATATTTGACTGTGATACTATAAATAAAAATTTATATAGTATTAAACTTTTTTTTTTATTATTTTTAGTCGTAAGCCTATTTTTTTTTTTTTTACGGTTTTAAAATATTATTCTCACAAGTTACATACCGTAAAACGGTCTGACATTGCACCAGTGAGTTAAATTTGCACCAAGTTCACTAAAAAGTTTCAGTTGAAGAAAAAGTGTTTTTATGTAGTCTAAATGAGGGATATTATATACTTTTTACTTACTTATGACAACACTGATTGGTTCTAAGGAATTTTCACGCTGATTCTAGTTACCTCCTATGTTTAATAACAGTTAGTTGATTGTAGTGTTGTAACAGGTGTGATTCCTTTGTAGAATAAAGTCTAGCTTTCAATAACTAAATATTTATCAAATCGAATAAGTTTTCATTAATTTTGTTATAAAATTATTGTAATTTAAATATATGATATTCATTTTACTCAAAATATTTGCCAAAAGTCATATATTTATATGTTATATATTCAAAAATAATATATAATCCCCTTTTTGATATGAATTAGGCATGACTTTGCACCTGGCGTTACTCCTCCTAAAACAACCTATAAACGAGGATATTTTGAAGTTAGGGAGTTAATAGACTGGTAAAAATCCAAATTATTTGGGTTAACATTTTGCTTTTTCTTAATAAGCTTTTTGTCATCTATTTTCAAGTACATAGACAAATATTTTATAATTTTGCCTGATATAGCTTTAAATTGTTTCATGTCCTAGTGTTCGTTATTTTTTTTTAATAAGTTTTGTCTAATCATTATAGATTTCATTTTTCCAAAATCGTTTCTCTAAGAATCTGTGTGCAATTTTTTTTATAGATATCGTTTTGTTCCTTTTTGGGTATGATTTTGTTTACCAAAATTATAGTTTTTTATGTTCTTTAGGCATTGTTAAGGTCGTTATTTGGTTCTAAATAATATTTTGTTGGTATATTTTTATATTCTCTATGGTTTCTCGACAAACTTTTAAAAAATGTGCAACTTTGTTTCTCATTTCAATAAAAATATTGCAATTTACAATTGCTTCTTTTAACAAAATCCTTAAAAACAGAGAAAAAAATCACTAGGCTAAGCTCCAAACACTATCAAGAAATGACATTGTACCTTTTAACTTCTATCAAGCTTTGACTTAGCACCAGAAAACGAATATCCACTACTTTGTACCAAAGTTTAAAAACAATAAACTATCTGGAACTATCTAGATTCCTTCTTAATAAAATAAAAATAAACAATTTTTATATGAACGGTTTTCCATAAGACTTTTTTAAAAAAAGTTTGAAAGAACAAAATCTTCTTTTGTATAAATTGTAATTAAATTTTATCCAGACATTTTTTCAGGCTACCTGTTCCTGTGACGAGGGGATAACAGCCCTACATTACCATACATGAATCCGAAGTGGCCCTATCGAGATTCAGATCAATGATTTTTCAACCCAGGCTTCCATTAACGCAGTATGCCCAGGGAAAATCCTACGTAGAAAGTTAATCATGTGTCTTACCTACATGCAATATCCTCAATCGATAGTTGTATTATGGTTTGTAAATCAGAGATCCATGAAATATGTTATAGTAAATATTTATTTAAACGGATGAGAGAGAATAAATAATACTGTAAATAATCGGAACTACTTGTGGCACGGTTTACCTGTTGCCTCGACGCAGCGCGCAGCCGCTGGGACCTCGAGCCGAGCGGATTCAGTGCCACTTCGGCCGAGGACCACTCCGCGCTCCGCTCTCAGGCAAGTAACACCTTACATACATTAAACATAACTAAATATATAGTAAATAAATCACAATTATGTGTGTTTAGAACCATTACAACTGTCTGATAAGTCAAGATTTTTAAATTGTTTAGACATATAATAAAGTACGTAACTTCTACTTCGGATTTCTATTTTTCTTTTAAATTTAGAATGCTAAAATACCTACTATTTATAATTTGATAAAATCATATTAAAAAAAAAAAATAATAATAATTTTTATCATCTGATTTCATTCATTAGTCGAATTATATTTTTGGCGAAAAGAATAACTAATTTATTCTAAAATCAAAATTCATTACATTTGTGGCACGAAATACTTAAATTTATAAACATTTAGTAGTAATAAGTTATTAGTATAATCAAACATATTTTATTTATTTCTTTTTAATCTTGATATTTTGATATGAGCTACAAAATATGTAATAGCTATTGAACGATCGGCTAAAACCATTTTACTATGAACAATTATGAATGCTTGAAAGGATATTTTTAATACGGCAGTGGTATATTATTTTTTTACCATAAAAACATTACATAGACAAAAATGCTTTTCATAATACGTTCTGGTCAGTTATATTTTATTAAAGAATCATTCTTGAACAAAAATTTAATTTTTGGCGCAGAATACTTGCTAATTTATTAAAATATAGTAATAATTAGTTATCGCTATATTTGAATATATTTTATTGTTTATACAGCTTTTAAAGCATTCTCCTGAAACGTTTCTCTTTTTACGCTATTTATGGGATTTCTTTTTTAATACTGTTTCATACGTAACTGTAATGTAATGTAAATAAAATGTAGTTTGGTCAAAACTGGTTCTAATAAAAATCATTAGATCAGCTAAATAGTCTCAATCTGTTATCGTATTATTCATGTTGATTTTCCAGAATAAAAATAGTTTATTTGAATGAAGAATATTATAAAATAATTTCAATCTATTCTCGAAATACATTTCATTTGTGTCATTAGAAATTCGCTTTTATTACTGCTTTACACATGTCTTTCCAATAAGTTTAAACATTGTTTTAAAACATTTTTTAACCTTAATATTAAATATATGCACTGCCTATTATTTTTCGCTTTAAAAACATTACATGGACAAAACAGCTTTTAATAAAATCTTTTAATCCCCTAAACTGTATCAATGTGTGGTCATATTTTTTTACATTACTGGTCCAAAATAAAAACAATGTTTATTGAATGAAGAATTTTTTTTAGCTAATTCCAGTAAACATTATTAGCAATTAGTTATTGATATAACTGAATTTTCTCTTAATTCTCTTAATATACTACTTAAGAAATTGTTTTGTTACAAATTTATACATAACTGTCCAATGAAATATTGAATACTGTTTCATACGTAACTGTCTAATAAAATGTAGTTTGATCAATACTGCTTTCAATAAAATCTTTTATTCAGTTAAATTGATTCAATGAGTGATCATATTATTTATAATGATAATTAAAATGAATCATTATTGGATAAAATAAGAATACCTGCTAATTAATTAAAGTATAGCAGTAATTAGTTATTGGATATATTTTAATTATTTACATACCTTTTAAAGCACCCCAATTCTCATGAATGATTTCTCTGTTCAAATGATGAATGGTTCTGGTTCATACGTAACTGTTTAATAAAATAATACTTGATCAAAACTGCTTTAAATAAAATATTTGTCACTTATTATTTTGATTATTTTATCTTATGTTCTTAGTGATAATGACCTTACTGGTTTATTCATTAAAATATTATTAATAATAATAATTTAAAAAATGAAGTAAAAAAAATAAATAAAATTCTTTAATCAGTTAAATTGTATCAATATGTGATCATGCTCATTTTAGTATAAATAAATATGAATGATTGAGAAGATATTTTCAATCCACGGTGCTTATTTTTTTTTATTCCTATAAAAACATTACATAGACAAAAGTGCTTTTCATAAAACTTTTTGTTAGTACAATTAAAAAAAAACAAAACAAAAAAAACATTATTGAATAAAGAAAAAATAATTTTATTCTGATGTCCTAATTCTTTTAATTTTTGGCGCAAAATACTTGCTGATTAATTAACATCCAGTATTAATTATTTTTTATGTAACTGAATTTTATTTAATTATGAACCTTTTAAAGTATTCCCTTTCTCCTGAAAAGGTTTTTTCTTTTCACGCTGCTAAAGGAATTTACATTTTACACCCTTTTAAACGTATCTGTCTAATGAAATATTATTTAGTCAAAACTGATTTTAATAAAATCTTTTAATCATTTAAACTGTATCAATGTGTGATTATATTATTTATAATAATTTTTCGAAATACAAAAAAACATTATCAGCTGATTTAATGCTGAAGTCAAAATAAATTTTCGGCTAAAAGAAAAACTAATTCATTCTAAAATCAAAATGCATTTAATTTGGGCACAAAATAAATACTTCGAATTTATAAACATTTAGAATCATTATTTAATAAAGAAAAATTAAGTCCATTCTTATGTCATGATACTATTAAATTGTGGCTAATTTATTAAAGTATAGTAGTAATTAATTATTTATATAATTGAATTTTAATTTTAATGCATCCCTATTTTCCTGAAAAGTTTCTCTTTTTACGCGACTTATGGAATTGTCAATGTTAAATAGTTTGACTTATGCGACTTATGGATCTTTGATCTTGCGACTTATGGATCTTTGATCTTGCGACTTATGGATCTTTGATCTTGCGACTTATGCAATTGTCAATCAATGCTAAATCATTTGATCAGTTGAGTTGTATCAAAATGCGATCGTATTATTTATATTAATTTTACGAATAAAAAGAATCATTATTGAACAAAGAAAAATTAATTAAATTCTGGTATCGTAATACTTTTAGTTCATGGAACAAAATATTTTCTAATTCATTAAAATATTGTAATAATTAGTTATTGTTATAATTTAATATATTTTAACTATTTTTATACCTTTTAATGCATCGTCATTCTCCTGAAAAGTTTCCCTTTCTACGCTATTTACGTTTCTTCTTTTTTTTTTTTTTTTAATACTGTTTTATACAATGATGGTTCAAATAAAATACTATTTAGTCAAAACTGGTTCTAATAAAATCTTTAGATCGGCTAAATAGTGTCAATGTGTTATCGTATCATTCATGTTGATTTTCCAGAATAAAAATAGTTTATTTGAATGAAGAATATTATAAAATAATTTCAATCTATTGTCGAAATACATTTCATTTGTGGCAGTAGGAATTCGTTTTTATTACTGCTTTTCACATGTCTTTCCAACAAGTTTAAACATTGTTTTAAAATATTTTTTAACCTTAATACTAAAATGTTCCTATATTAGCGATAGAACCTTCAAAGTTAATCATAACTGTTCCTATTCTTCTCTCTTTACCCAATCTGCCGGTGTTCCTCAAGGTAGTATCCTAGGTCCTATCCTCTACACAGTGTATACAGCTGACATCACAACTCATCCTACCACTGTCCTCACTACTTACGTTAATGACACATGTGTGTTATCTGTAAACAATGATCCCTTCATTGCCTCTCAAACACTCCAATCCCTCATCCTAAACCTTCAAGAATCGTGTCAAAAATGGAGAATCAAAATAAATCCCACCAAATAACCTTTACACTTCGTCGTAAACCTACGACCTTTTGTCCTACAGTATCCTTTAATGATATTCCACTAATCCCTGTTGAACAGATACGCTATCTAGGACTCCACATGGACAAACGACTAACTTGGAATCCACATACAAGACTAAAACGACAAGAAACTGCCCGTCGTTTCAGGTTATATACCTATCTTTTCATAGTAAGCTCCATAATCACTCAAATCCGTTAGTTTCTCAACTTGCTTCCCACTCCATTCCTGATAATCCTCCGAGGCGTCTGAAACGAAGATGGCCTAGAGACCTTCTAGTGTAAAATTTTTTAAAGTGCTACTGATGAGTAGTTCTTTCCAAGTTTTGACATTATAATCGTTGTTATTACATTTACTTGATGTATATATTCTGTACAGTTGTAAATTTCAGTAAGTGTGTATAAAAAAAATAAAATAATACTAAAAATATGCATTATCTATGATTTTTCACTATAAAAACATTACATGGACAAAACTGCTTTTAACAAAAACTTTTAATCCGCTAAATTGTATCAATGTGTGGTCATATTATTTACATTATTGGTCTAAAATAAAAACATTGTTTATTGAATGATGAATTTTTTTTAGCTAAGGTCAGTAAATATTATTAGCAATTATTTATTGATATAACTGAATTTTAATTTTTGGTATACCTTTTAAAGTATTCCCATTCTCTTGAAGATTTTCTCTTTATATACTACTTAAGAAATTGTTTTGTTACAAATTTATAAGTAAATGCCCAATAAAATATTGAAAATCAGTAAAATATAATAAAATGTACAAGAAATAAAAACGATGACAATGATCTGTTGCTTCCAATAAACGTTATCTTTTAGCCAAGTAGGTCTATCATTCAGTATCAGCTTTCCGCCTGTAGCTTGAAGTCATTTCTTAGGAGAGGTTGTTTATCTGTACTTTGTGATGGAAACTATTATTGTATTATAGTAAGTGTAGGATAAGATGAATAAATAGTTAAATTAAATTAATTTAAAACAATATCATGTTATAAATGTCTATTCAATTCTTGCGATAACTCAAATAAATAAAAAAAATGTGGGGTAAACCACGTCTGACCGAATTATGGTATTTAAATAAGAAGTTTAGTCTACTGCAATAAGCTTGAAATCGTTAAAAAAAAAAAGTATATATATCTCTTTCTTCTCTTGAAAAAAATATATTATGTAGTAATTTATTTTTCTACTATATTCAAGTAATCTTTTAAGTTATTAATTCTTGGTTCTTGCTGATTCTGTTTATATTTTTGTGTTTGTAATACTTCTTAACGGTTTTATTTACAAAGAAAAACAATACTAAATGTGAATATATGGTACATAATCTATAAGTGAGTTAAATACCCCCCCCCCAAAAAAAAAAAAACAAAGAAAAATTAATTTACCCAAAAACAATAGGATATATCTATATGTGATCTACTTCTTCTGATAAGGAAACTGTCGGTTAATTTTCGATGCAAGTAGCAACAACTTTTGACTTTTGCTCTCCTAAAATTGCCATTTTCCTCACTGTGCAACGCCAACAGAGCAAGAACATGTCAAAAAGTCCCCAACAATTAAAAATTGTAGAAAAAACTTAACATTTTTTATTTAAACCAATACAGTTCATAAACGGTAGGTTCATAAATTTTCGATTAACACCAACAGAGATAGAGCTTGACAAAATGTCACACGTTTTGAGGATGAAAAAAAGTTACATAGAAAAACTATAGACCCTAGAGAAAATATATAATTTTGAAAAATAAACAATAAACAGAAATTTTTTTTTTTCAATAAATGGTAATATAAATTATATGAATTTCTCGTATTTACACTTTTTATATAACTTAATAAAAAATAAAGAGATAGTTGAAATTCAAACATTGACAGCAATATCACTTTAATAATTTTGGTAATAGTAGCTGACAACCATTTAATTTCTGCGAAACTGGATCGTTTCTTTTAATTAAAACCTTTTCATCACTGATGCTAAATAATATTTAATTCAACTTTTATCATTATTACCTTTGAATCATTACGTTTTAAAGAAAATTAAGGATTTGTTTTAGGATTGATTCGAATTATAGTACAGAACGTTCGGATCAAACAGAGACTTTCTCTGGTTGTGTCTCCGTTCTAGAACAATTTCCGAGAAATAAATCGTAGTAATTCGACTATTCCGACTAAAATAAAAGCGTTCTCAAAACCTTTAATCCTACGTTCCATATAGGCCAATATAAAACCTTTCTCCTAATTTAAAGAAACTTATGCACCATTTAAATAAAATTAATATAATCTAAAAATACGATTATTATTGTGTTGGATATTAATTTACACAACACACAATTATTCAATGAGAATAGCTATTAATATGCCAAAAATAAATTTAATAATTTATAATACGCACGGTATAGGCATTATAAGTCCAAATAAGTTTAATAGTAAAATATTCAGCATAAAAATTTTCCAAATGATTTAGAAAAAGTTTTTGTCCATATATCAACTTTGAAAAAATATGCATTTGCATATAAATTCAGGCTTTAGTAATGTCATGAACAATGTTGACTTTGTGGATTACCTTTTTTTGACTTTGTTTTTTAACCCTAAAACCAACTATAAAGTCATAACTTTGATTATTAAAATGTTTGGCATTGATATATTATCCTTGTTATTGTGAAATGGCTTAAAGCTAGAAGTTATTTCACCATAATAGAGATTGGATTTTTATTACTTTTTCTGTTTTAAACGCACCTTAAAAAAGTACTTGTATGAATAAATAGTACTCATATATGTATAAGCTACTTAAAACAGGCTAAAGTAAATGAGTTTTATTTTTGTTTTCCTTCTTTGAAATTTTATTTCACACACTTTTTTCTGATTACATTAGTGCCCTGCTAGCGTTCAAGGTGCTACTTGTGCTCACAAGAGCTGTCTCGGTTCTGTTTAGGTATTGGATTCAAACTATTTTCGCAGTATAAATGTAAAAAAGGATCTTCATAAAAAAAAGGAGATCATTCAGCACCTTGTGGTACTCCGCATGTGAGAATGGTGAGATCAGAAATCTTTAGAAGATCTCACTGCTGATCTCTTGCTGAGAAATGATTGCAAGGTCGAATATAATTGTTTTAGACAACCAAGACCGATAAGTCTGTGGTTAATATTAGTAAATAAACAACAGTGTAAATTGACAATTAATGTTAATTTAATCTGTCGAGATGTACCACGATTTTATTTAAATATGAAAAAAATTGATAATATCTAAAATAAATGTTTACAATTTCACATGATTGGTTGATATCAACACCAGTATATCACCAATTATTGTTTTATCAGGTGCTCTTGATTATATTATCTCTCATTTCCTTCTTCTTCTTTTTTTTTTATTCTTATCAGTCTTAGTAATAACTATCCATTACTTTTTTTTTTTTTTTTTTTTTTTTTTTTTTTTTTTTTTTTTTTTTTTTTTTTTTTTTTTTTTTTTTTTTTTTTTTTTTTTTTTTTTTTTTTTTTTTTTTTTTTTTTTTTTTTTTTTTTTTTTTTTTTTTAATATTAATTTGTTTTACTGAATACATAACCCCAGCTGCCTCTCTAAAAGGAAATGACTAAAATAGGTGACAAAGAATCCATTCAAACAATATGTACAATAAAAATAACTAAAAAAAAAATTCTAACTACACGAGATACAAAATATAGTAAATGTAACTATAAAGTAAATTAGAAAATAATAGTATAAAGAAAGAAGAGAAAAAAAAATAAGAATATAATCAAGAAATTTAATATTTAAAAATAAATAAAAGCAGAATTACACTATATATACAATGTACACAAACTTCCCAGGGTAACCCTAAACATGAGAGGGCAAGCCGGCCGGGCCCAACATTATCCCAACGCTGTTCTCTCAGCCACATTACTATGGTTAAAATCCAGCGTAGGCTGACAAAGAGCGTTATATGACAATAACTTGTAAGTAATTATTGTTTAATGATATAGATTTATCTATAATCCTCTTGTTGGCAGGAAGTCATGAAGCTGCGGTAGACTCTGTCGCTACTAAATTGAAACAGCCAAAATGGTTAGAGTGGGTGTGTTTAAGTTGAATTGTATTCCCTGAAAGGGCGATATAACATTGCCCTATAGAAAGGGCGTTCTTTCAGATTACCGCTCGCAAGGGAACTCAAAGGTATACGGTTTCTGAATGGAACTCGGATGCTCTTTCATTTATAAGAGATAAAAGAATATAATAAAAAAATAAATTGATATTTAGCTCATGTTCGCTGCTAGCAGAGAAGAAATATTCTAAACTAACCTTAAAATGTGCATATTGCAACATAACAAAATTCCCCTCGCCGGAAACAACTAAAACATTTTTAAAATAAACAACATACTTCCATTCCCCATCGCAGCTTCGCCCGAACTGAGGCACTTAGATAATTTAAACTGATAAATGAGGTTTTATTTATTTATAAATAAAAATATTGTTATTGCAGAAAAGGAATAATTGATCCGATTGTGCTGTATTTCGAGTTTAGTCTTCCGATATTATGTGAATGATTTGATGACTAGAGATATCAGCTCTGAAAAGCCTGCATATTATTGAACGTGAGAGAAACAATGAAATTTCCACGCATATCTGTAATTTTTAACCTGGTGCCATTGCATGAATTAGGTAGTTGAAGATTTTATTAACTGCATAATTTTACATCTAATTTTTAATTTTAACGTTTGAGTTAGTAATCCAGACGGACAGAGAATATTTACTATATTATTAGCGATATCTTATGTATTTAAAATACACCACATATTTATCCCTTTTTAAATAACAATATAATTGAAAACAAGTAATTTTGTTTATCAATTTTAAACTTGATAGCCCTTTAAAATTGTAACCTCTCTTAGTAAAATGGCGCTTGCCTCCTATTAGTCGATTTTCAAACTTCACTGGAATCCCAATATTCGTCGTATTTTTATAACAATTTAATTATAAATTAGTAAATTTCATTATTGAGGAACCTTCCTTAAATCACTAAGTTGGTCTAGGTAAAATTTGGTACAGAGTAGTTAAGAAGTTATGGTGGTTATTGATAAAAAACTAAAAATACCTTATCACTTTATTTAAAAGTATAGATAAGTTTTTTATTAATTATATTTTAAGTTTTTATAAATATTACATTTTTCTCTAGACACATATTCTTTAAAATGTTTT
This sequence comes from Euschistus heros, assembly GCA_003667255.2. NCBI lineage: Eukaryota > Metazoa > Arthropoda > Insecta > Hemiptera > Pentatomidae > Euschistus > Euschistus heros. The sequence goes on from RCWM02000003.1 coordinate 5,097,745, forward strand.
TTTCATTTCTCATAGAAATAAGTCAGTAAATATAAATTTACATTTTTGCTAGCAACTTCATCCAACCATACTCCTTATAGCAATGCATACTTCGTGGGGTTAAAAGTACTTTGAATAAAACATGGTTTACAATTTTAAGATACACTAAATAAAAATGTTTAGTGAAATAAAATTTCAAAGAAGAAAAAAAAAATTAAACTAATTTATTTTAGCCTGTTTGGCGTAGCTTATACATATGTAAGTACTATTTATTCATATAAGTACTACTTCATGGTGCGTTTTTTACTTATAAGAAAAAAAAAAAAACAGGAAAAGTAATGAAACTCCGTTTTCTAGTACCGTGCAATTACTTCTAGCTTTAAGGTAGTTTACAAAATCAAGGATAATATACTAATTTCAAAATTTTAATTAAGTACTTTTTTATAATTACTTTTTTTTACATCTGATTATGTTTTATTAGACTAAACCTCTATTCTTCACAATCGAAAAAGCTATTATCGTAGTTCATCAAAACAGTAACAGTTGTAAAATATGAAAAATTAAGTTGAATATTACGCATGTTACGCAATGTTACATAAAGATTCAAAGCCCAGTAGTTCATACAAGATATCACATTATTACGTTAAAAATATCACCAAGAAATTCTCAATTTTAGATTAGGACTATTCGTTACTATTAAAATTGTATTCCTCAGATAGATACATATCTGCACACAGGTTTTAAAACTTATAGAATGTGCATAAATTTATAAACGCAAATTATCAGAAAATATGCTGGATTTACCACTACAAAATTAACAATAAGTTTATTACTGGATCAAATACTACAGGTTCCACATATCATGTTAGCATGAACCACAACAAGCGGCTTCACGAAACGTAGCATTGCTCATATTGTTTCTGTTGAAAAATATGAGGAAAAGCCGTGAAACTGCTGTCAACCAGCGAAGACTAAAAATGTGTTGGATGAAGGATGATGTTTCTTAACGATGCAAGTTTTGCTAAAGGTCAGAAGTAAGCAATTCTGACTTTTGTATTCCTCACAACACTCATTCCTTACAAATATTTTTTTGGTTTTTAGTACATTATTTTTTTTTAAATTACTTTATTATTAGAAATTTTCAACTTTATTATAATAATATATAATAGAATCAGTAAATATGCGGTAATCACTATGCAGAGTAATGACATGACAAAGACTTTTCATGAAAAAAAAAAAAAAAAAAAAAAGTAGTATAAAACATAAGTTAATATAATTATTTTATTTTTATATATTAACCAAATGTTTTTAACCGATTTTTATCATGATGAAATTATAATTCCTGAATTATTGGAGTCCACAAATAAAATTATTTTCAAAAGTGAGTCATATATATATATATATATATATACTGACTAGAAGAATATATTCTAATAATACGATTTATTAAAAAATTATTTATATACTATATAGTATATATATATATATATATATATATATATTTACTGACTAGAAGAATATATTCATACGATTTATTAAAAATTATCTCTTGAGGTAAGAAATTATCTCAATCCTAATTGTAAAAATCGCATCTGCTCAAAACAATAAAGAAATCCTTGCCAACTGGAATGTTCTTTCAAATCTTTGAAGAATATATACGTACCTAGACAAAATGCAATGGCAGAATAACTTAAGCCAGTTTCGCATTATTTTCCTTTAGGTGCCTTTCTACCTATGTGTCCTCTTAACTAAGAATTTCTAAGAGGATTTTTTCCTTCTACTAGATTAAAATACAGAAGCATGTTTAATAAAAAATATTTTTAATTTATTGACAACATTAGCTTTTGTTTTTAAATATGTTCTTTTCGATGATTTTTATGTCATAAACGTACCTGTACATGCTAGATTAAAATACAGAAGCATGTTTAATAAAAAATATTTTTAATTTATTATTTTTAAATATTTCGTTAATTTTCATGTCATAACCGTACCTGTGTATGCTAAAATTTAAGGAGGATACATTATTTTATCTAGTTAAACTTTTAACCTTAGATGTCAAAACCATATTGCTTAACTACGGTGATTATTTTTCGATATTAGGAAAAATCAGAACTTTGTACTTAACATTTTAATAAATTGTACAAAAAAAAAAAAAGAGACTTATTTAAAACGAAACAGTAATGAACTTCGTTTCAATATAAAACATACAAATATATGATTACATATACACTGGGCAAAAAAAGTCTATAAACACTTGCCAAAATCTTACGCTTATTCATTATTAGATCCTTTTCTGTCTAAAATAGGCTATCTCCTAAAGTAAAACTACTCTTGTTTTACATATCAAATATTAATCTTTAATTTTAACATATATATATCATTGAATGCCTATCAACAGCAGTCAACAGAAAACGTTGAAGTAAAAAATATATACCCTTATAACAAAAAAGTCTGGAAACACTTGTGTAATGAAAGAAATCAAACCATTTCAACAATAACAACTGATTATATTCGCTATGGGCTTTAAGAACAAATGTCAGAAACAAATTCTTATGATTAGAAATCCTTTTAGTCTGTGATTAGCATTCGTGATGGAAATGCCAAAAGTCATTTACGAGTTAATAGTTTCTTTACGAAATAAAGACAATACTGTGAGGGAAATTGGGCGGACTGTTAATAAAAACGTGGGTACAGTATCTAAAATTATAAAAATATATAAAGAATTGGGCTGTGTATCCAGCAGACCATGGATCAGGCGTCCACCCAAAATAAATAACTTGCTTAAGCGGAAAATTTTAAAAAGTGTCAATGACAAACCGTGAGCTAGTGCTCAGAATTGCTACTCTTGTTCTCTTGGCTATAGGGTATAAGTTACGGAAAAGTGATAAATTTAGTCGAATCTCCTGGAAGAAACCATTTATTAGCGTCATTTGGAGTTCGTTAAAGAAGATGTACTAAAGCCTCCATCGTTCTGGCAATCTGTTATTTTCTCGGACGAAAGTCGATTTAGCACTTTTTGCTTCGATGGCCGTCAAAAAGTGTAACGAAAAGCGAAAAAAAAGGTATAGGAGACCAAAAACTTGAGTCCCACATCACTAAACTTTGGTAAGTGTTTCCAGACTTTTTTTGCCGAGTCTATGTAGCCTGTTAACAAGAATAAGAATAAGAAGAATAAGAAGGGCTGCTGTTCTTTGCTCTCTAGAGCAACACTGTGATATCCTGGGTCTATAGCCGAGCGGAAAACATTGTTTGGGGTTCTCTGGGATGCTTGAATACATTATATTTTATTTTAACTGTTTTTACTATTTGTTATAACTTTTATGTTATTTTATTGTTTGCATATTCAAGGATTATTTATTTTTTGTCCATATTGTATGAACTTTAATTACAGTTTGCTTTTAATCGAGACAGATTGCAACATGTTAACAATAAACAAGTGTAAGCCCAAGTGTAAGAACGTAAAAACAATGGTGTACATTTTATATTCAATTTCTACTTTTTTCACAAGGTAATTTATAAGAAAGGAATTTGTGTTTTGTTTTGTTTTTTCTTTTTTTTTTACGGAATATAATCATAAAATTTCGTAAACAGCAAAGATTTAATTCTTCTACATCCCTCTTAACTAAATTTAATACATTTTCCTAATTATTTCTTGTTTTTACAGTTATTTGTTATACTATAAGTGGATCGACATTTGTTTTCATTAACTTAATATAACTTTTATATAATATAGCTTGTATTTTTTATAATTATTATATTTGAAATGATTTCTAAACTGCTTTTGTTTCAACAATACTGCGTTCAGTTGAAGGGGTGGTTTATGGTACGCATTTCCTATCAGTCATGCGTGTAGTGTATACTCTTGCGCCTGAAATTTCTTCAGTATTTTAAGTTTTGGTCAATTCCGATGCGGGTTTCAAAAAAATAATTTTTTTTTTTTATTGTCTCTTCATTGCTTCTGAAATTTTAATTTCTATAAACTGATTTGCATCAGTTTTGGAAGTTATTAGAGAATAAACAATAGAATAATGTAAAAATCTATAGTACCTACAATCTATTAGTTAAAAGCATCCTTGTTTCTCGATATTTTTATATAGAAAATTGTATATATACCCATAGTATGCATGTTATAAATTATGGTCATTAATAATTGAAAAATAGAAAAATATCTTTTATTAGACTGATAAGTATCCTGCGTATATAGCAGCCCAATAAAGTTTGACAGCAATGTTTTTATATTAATAAAGCATATGTCTCTCTACAGTAAATTTAGGGTTAAAGAATAAACTATTTCATGGTAATTTGTAATTCAGAATCACGTTTTACAAGTTAAAATACATCTAAAAAGACTATAAACTCTTTAATTTAAAATGGTGGGAGAAATATGACACTCCCTGTCTTAGGCGAGGTTTCTCCTCATATCTTAGTTATGAACAATATTTTTTCTATACTGATAAAGTGTGTGGTCTTGGAAGGTGTAACTGTTTGCATTTTAACAAAAGATCGATAAAAAAGTGAATGAGTCATAAATTGATTTATAAAATTTATTTGTTTATTTATTTGATTGATTGCCTCTACCCTTCAGGGTCATTGGCAGTCCATCTTCGATTATTTATCTCCTATATTCGTACATAAAACCTGATTGCCTTTTAGAAATCCAATAGAGACTTCACTGATTTGCTATCATCTTGTAAGATTTCCTGAAGTGTGTTTGAAATTTTAAATCTCTCCCTTGAAACAGTTTTCATATGTTTACCTCCCCCCCCCCTAATTAGAACCTACAGCCATTCTATATATGAAGTGTGAAATTCCAAAGTCGAGTTTCAAGATTTTTTATTTTATTTATTTTTTATTTTACTAGTTTTACTGCTAGACTATCATCAGGTGAAAGGTTCTCTCATAATAAGGGGTTAAATCACATTAAAAACGACCAGACAAACTATAATTATCCTTCCTAATCAAGTCGGAGCTCGTCCGTTCTTTTTACATTAGAAGGTCTCTTGGCCATCTTATTTTCAGACGCCTGGGATGATTATCGGGAATTGAGCGTAGGGCAAGCTGGGAGACAAGTGAATTCTAGTGGATATAACTAGTCTCTAGATCCTAGATACTAGATACTAGATCCTGCTGTTATTACTGTGACATCAATATCTGAGTGTTCCTAACTATGAAATGATATGTATCTGGTTTGGTCCAAGCCACAACATATTGGACATTAAGGTATTTTTGAATAAATTTCATTGTGGCGTAATAAAGACCATTCAGGATTTTCTAAAGGGTTTCGGATTGTAAGGATTGGATTTAAGAAGAGTTGGAAGGTTAAGTGGTTAAGCCACAAAGCTCCGTATGTCTAAGTAGGTCAAATTATTGTCATGTAAATCCGTTTTTTGTAATTTATTGTGAGCTTTGAACAGTTTCCTGGTAAATGTTGGAGTAGTCGGAAGTGACGACCAGTCTCTTGTCATTTAATTCTGGTATGTCTTCTAAGTTTTTATTTCTAGAAAGAAATACTATGGAGCAATTATTTAGGGATGAATATTCCTAGAGTTACAAGAATTTGTCCTGGTTAAGGTCAAACACATATAAAAGGAACGTTGGTATTTAATGTGTCAAGCAAATTCCTAAAATCTCTTTGGTTATAACAAAAGAACCACCTGGGTTTTGTTTATGCCAATCTAAGTTAGAGAGAAGAAGCCATTTGGGAAGGAGCTTTGAGGCGAGGCATTCCGTTCTGACTGTGGCTGAATACCCGCATTCCTTCCTTCTTAAACCTCCCCAGCTGCCCACATTCTCCCCCCACCCCTGTCACCATCCTTCACATCTGTACCCTGATCGAGGATGGTATAGGGGATCGGTCAAGCTTTTATTGGCTCCTTCAAAGTCTCGGTCGTACATCAAATTGCTTCTAGTCTGGCTAGGGGCAGTATTGAATAGAATCTTTCACTGTCTTCAAAGAGTATATGGGTCAAAAAAAAAAAAAAAAAAAAAAAAAAAAAAACGTAAAAAGAAGAAACCTACAAGTTTATCATGTATGACTGAAAAATAAAATAAAAATTTCGTGAACCAAATTAGATGCTAAGTTGTGTCCTAAGCTATGCGTGTCGTTATTCAGTGTCTTAGTACCTATGAATATCATAACAATATTAGATGTGCCATATATTTTGAAAAAAAAACCTCTTCATTCGTAAAATATTACAATTCTTTCTCGACTAAACAATGTTAATGAAATCGTTAAGTTCTAGGGGTCACCTGTGGTGTAGTGGTTAGCATAGCAACCTACTAAACCCAAGATCGCGGGTTCGCAGCCCGGCAGATGACCTTAGGATTTTTTAAAGGGAGTAACAAATCCTTAGCTATACCGTCATTTGGAAGGGACGTAAAATAGGGGTCCCAAGCCTTTGCGTTGTCAGGTACTCGTTAAAGATCCCTATCCTAATTATACCTGGTTAGGCAAAATTTAGGAATCCCACCGTAGCATCGTCTGATTAGCCATAGCAGCATAAAGTGACGTTAAACGAATTAAACAAACAAACGTTAAGTTCTTAATGACGAAAAAGTACTTAGCAAGCAAGACGTATCTAGAAAGAAGTGCATGTTTTCTATATCTGGAAATAAATCGGCTTCGTTTTATTGTTGCATGACTGGAACTATTTCAAGTCTTTGAGCACACAAACTATGTTTCCATGAAAATAATCAAGTAATCAGGTTATTCATACGTATGACATGTAGATCATAGATTCTGCTTATTTATATTTTTTTACACTATAAATAATATTTTGTAATATATAGGCTATACAATATACAATATAAAGCTATCTCGTTCAGTTCATAATATTTTCTGTACCACTCCTTTGGAATATGCTGTTTACAGAAAATTTCAATAGCTTACTAACAATAGCTAATTCTCATTTAAATTCATTTCATGCACTATTTCCCTAATATTTTAGTTACTACCCTTGTTTTTAAACCTCTGATGCATTCTAGGAATTGATTGGCATCGGAAAATAATATAGATATTTCATATATTTGAGGTTTTGAGCTCTGAATATCGATCTATGATAAATCAGTGAAACAAAATATGGATATATTGTAATGTATATATATATATATATATATTATATATATATATATATATATATATATATATATATATATATAATATATATATTTTTATGAAGTGCCATTTAAATATTCAAATCACGCTACTATGATATTCCTCCTTATTTTATTATTTCTGTGGATTTAGGTAACGATATCGAACTACTGCTCCACAAAATTCGTCAAACCCGCATCTATCTTGAAGATCGATTCCAATGATTCGCTTTTGGTTTCAGATTTATCGATAGCTCTTTCATATAACTTCACCTCTATCTCTATAGTTTTAAGTTGAATTATATTGTTTAGTGATTTATTTTGATATTTTCTTATTTCGATTTATCAAATGTATGATGTATACTTATATACATTTCGTTATATACTTATTTATATTTTTTAATCCATCCAATCAATCCATCGAATAGTAGTTAATGATCCGTAGAATATTTATTCTCAGCGTCTCCTTCACTTTCCCAGCCTCCGTTGCCTTTACCAGTGATGCCGTTATTGTGAAAAAAATATTCAAATAATTTATATTCCTACTATTTAAATATTTTTTGATGATGAATTTTTAGCAAGTGGACAGTTAGATATTTCTAATATAGTCAGTTTCCGTCAGTCTATTTGCACATTCTGACTTTAACATTAAAGATTGAAAATAAGAATATTTTTAATGTATTTTTTATTTCTAACAGATGATGATATTTTAAGATCAGTTGCAGAAGATTCTGAAAGCTTAGGAACTTTAAATCATATGAGTTTCTTGGAATCGACCTGAGAAGATTCGAACTTGATATCGCCTGTCCCAATATTTGCAGAGCACTACCTGAGATCTCTCTCAGCTATTGCGAATATTAAATCCCTGTCCCATCCTTGTCAGTGACAGAATTAATATGGAAGTCCCGGCAAGGTTATTCAGCTATTTCCATTAATATTATTACCATAAGGTGTTAGTCGACTTAAAGTTTCATTATACAATTTTATAATTGAACAACTTTAAGAAATAAATATAGTCATTTAGTATGTTACAATGTTTTACTTCAGTGGCGCGGCTGAGAGAGAAGAGCTGGGAATTCTCTGTACCTGGCTTGTCCTTCCATAAGTGGAGGGACGGGTCTGGTCGGGGGATCTCTAGAATGAATGTAAATTGTAAATAAAGTATAATTGTATTTTTAACCTTTAATTTAATTTTGTCTTATTTTCATTTACTGTTATTTAATTTTTATTTGATTTTTTTTTAAAATTTATATATTTCACCCAGATGTATATTTTATATTATTTATGTATAGCATAGTTTTTTTAATTATTTTTTTATTAATTTATTTTATTATTTCTTTTATTATTATTATTTTTTTATTTTTTAGTATATATCTTTTTTTTTCTCTTTTTACTGTAAATAATGTGTGAATGTACCATTAAGCCATCATCTATATTACTTATTGCCCACATTTGTGGCAGATTGTAATAATTACTCAATAAAATAATTTAAAAAAAAAAAATAATAATATCAGTATGTTACGAAATCGTAAAATAAATTATACTTTTAACTTCGTAACTATAACTAACGTATTATTTCTCATAACACCACTTATAGAACTAACCACAAGTACTAATTTTATTTAGAGTCAAACCTCAATAAGTCGAAACTCGTTAAGTCAAAAAAACTCTATAAGTGAAACCCATTTCCCGATAGCGTTCATCGTTACTGCGTTAACTCTAACCAACAATCGTTAACTCAAACTCTTTAAGTAAAATTGTTGACTACACAACTTCAGAAAGTCGAATTTTTTGAGGCGGGAAGCCCTCAAACAAGTCTTTCTCAGCCCTATCCTCAGTAATGTTTCATTTCGGGTACGGAACAGACATATATTATGTTAATTGTTTTTTATTAGCTATGGCTACCAAGGGTAGAAGCTGATGTCTTAGCAGTTTTGCAAATACTTAAAGATACTTAAATTTTTTGTCTATCTCAAAGCACAACCTGATATTAGATTTCTTTTGGTCGAGCCGTTCCTTTTTGAAAGCATGTATTTACTGTTTTTAATTTTGTGCCATGCCTTCCTAGCTGCCTTATCAAATTCCAAGAGAGCGAATTCTGAATTCTTTGGTTGATATATATATATATATATATATATATATATATATATTACAGATACTGTAAATAATAATTAAATTACTTATATAATAATTATTTTTGATGAAAATTCTAAGGTTGACTGTATGATGCAATATCAGTGAAATGGTCAGGGATGCAGTCAACTATAATTAACACATCGAAGATCTTAAAAAAAAAAGTCATTATATTTGGTTCTCGACGTTTTGACCTACCTTTTCAGTGTGATTGTGGTCCGGTTGAAGACTTGGCTAACAATCTATTTTGTTAGCCATTTTTAAACCATGAATTATTAGGCAAGTCTTCAACCAGACCCCAATCACCCTGAAGAAGACCTGCAAGGCAGGTCAAAACATCTGTACTCCAAATATAAAGTTTTTTTTAATTTAAAAACTTGGATGTGTTAATTATACTTCACTGGATCCCTGATCATTTGTCAACTAATAATTATTTTTAAGTCACTAAACAGTCCCACTAAAAACTTTTCTAATTAATGACTTTTTTGTGGTTTTATTTTAATGCTCACATTCTACTTTGACCATTATTTTGTTGCAATGAAACTATTAATAATTAATAATCGTGAATCAAGAATGTGCTTATGGTACCTATCTTAACTTTTTACTTGAATAGAAGATTTATTAATATATAATTAGTATTTGATGTTTTCAATTTAATTTACAGTAGCATGCAAATTAACCTTGTTAAATATATATTTTTTCACTTTTAGTTAAGAAAATATTTGAGAATGTTTAGGTTATTAAAACATTTTTAGCTTCCGAATATATGCGAGGTTGTGTCCTATTCCATGGCTGTCATCCTATAGTATCGTAGCAACAGTATATTATCATTTCGTAAAATATTATTAAATTAATATTAGGAAAAATATTAGAACCATCTAAAGATGAAAAAGAACTTAACAAGAAAGAAGTATGTCGAAAGCTGTGCATGTTGCCTATATCAGGAAACGAATCTGTTTCGTTTTCCTGTTGCATGACTGGAACTATTCCAATTCTCTGTGAGCACATAAATTGTGTTTTCATGAAACTAATAAATTAATCAGGCAATTCTTATTTTATCTAATTTAGAGTTTTTTTTTTTTTTTTTTTTTTTTTTTTTTAATTTATATATTTATTCACACCTGTCAAATAAATTTGACAATCAGTGAATTTGCGGTACGAATTTAAATGGTTTGAAAGGCATGAGAGGGAGCAGAACCCAGCGGCACCTCCAGTCTTTATTTTATTTTATTATTTTAGTCAAGGAGGTCTCTCATCCAGCTCCTTTTTAGTCTTCTATGTGTGTTGTCGGGAATATATGTTGTGGCCATGTTGTTTATTTGTGTATTAGCATGTCCATGTAGTTTTTTCGTGGAATCGTTTGTAGTAGGTTTGTATTTGTTCTTTAACTGTTGCTATGCGTAGGCCAGAATGTAAAGTTATGTTGCTTACGTACCATGGGGCTTTTGTAATTGTCCTGAATGTTTTTGCCTGGAAGATTTGGAGTTTGTTAATATGTGTCTTTTTAGCTGTCCCATATATCTGAGAAGCGTATGTCCAAATAGGTTTCAGTAAGTAAGTATAAGTGTTAATTTTTTGTTTAAGTTGTAGAGTTGAACGTTTGGAGAGGAGTGAATATAAAAGTCTTAGTCTTTGGTTAAGCGTTTTACTTTTTTTCTTTATATGTGGACCCCATGTCATTCTTCGGTCAAACGTAAGACCAAAGTAGTGTATTGTGTCTGAGGAATCGGTGTGTTGTCAAGAAAAACTGGTGGGCATGTTTCAAGTCGAAGTGTAAATGTAATGTGTTGCGATTTGTCGTAATTTATATGTACTTTCCAAATATTAAGCCAGTCTTGTAATTTTGACAAGTGATGCTGTAGAGTCAGTGAAGCATGATTCGGATTTTTATCTCTTGTTAAAATTGCTGTGTCGTCTGCATATGTCGCTGTAAGAATGTCAGAGCTAATTGGAATGTCGTGTGTGTATATGATGTATAGTAATGGAGCAAGCACTGAGCCTTGTGGCACTCCTGCTGACGCCAACTTAATAGAAGAAAGCTCTGAGTTTTGACGAACAGAGAAAGATCTATCAGAAAGAAAGGACTGTAGAATAAGATAGTAGGTCGGTGGGAGTATCGTCTTTGACTCTGTCAAAAGCTTGAGCAACATCCAGAAATACTCCAGTTGCATACAATTTGTGCTCTAGTGCCGTGCATATGTAGTCAGTAACTCTGTGTAATTGATGTATGGTCGAATGCTGTGTTCTAAATCCAAATTGATGGTCTGGTATTACGTTTAGTTTTTGTTAGTATATCAGAGAGTCTTTTGTAAAATAAATGCTCGAAAATTTTGGAACAGACAGGAAGTAAGCTAATAGGTCGGTATGATGAGGGGATATTTTTATCTTTGTTTGGTTTGTGAATCATTGTAATATGTGCGTATTTCCACTGTAGAGGGAATTTAGTAGTCCTTAGTATTGCGTTGTAAATAGTAGTTAAGAACACTAGAGCTTTCCTAGGCATTTGCTGGAGTACTCTAGCAGTGATCAGATCATAGCCAGGAGCTTTTCTTTTCGGTAACTTTTTTATTTGTTCGGCAACTTGAGCTGGTGTGAAGGGAGGTGGAGGTAATGTCAGTTGAAGGGGTACATCTAAAGTGCTGTGTATATGTTTGTCATGTTCAATGTTATTGCAGTTCGTATGTGGTGTAAACACAGTTGAAAGATGTTTAGCAAATAGTTCTGATCTTTCTCCATCGGTCACGGCCCAAGAGCCATCCTCCTTTCGGAGGGGTGCTTGGACTTCACGAAGCCCGGTAAGATTTCTAGTACGCCTCCATAAGCTTCCATCATCAGATTTAAGGTTACTAATGTAATTATCGTAATTCGCACTTTTAAATTTTAGTATCTGTCGCTTGAGTTCGTTATTGAGTCTATTAAAAGTTCGTTTGTCTGAGGGAAATCTGTCAGTCTGCCATATGTTCCGAGCTCTTCTCTTTGCTCTGATCAAATCCCTTATATATTGAGGGTTAATGGGTAGCTTTTCTGACTTTCTATGCGTGGGAACTGAAGAAGACCACGCAGCTTCTTGTATGTTCTGAGTGAAATATTCTACTGCATCATCCAGTTCATTTTCAGTCTTGATAGATAAAGGAATTGAGAGAGAGTCGTTCAAAAAGGTTCTAAATGCATCCCAATCAGTTTTGCCGTTAGTAAGAGTCGGCTTTTTTTTTTTTGCTTCACAGGGTTCTTCGAATAGTAATAAATGCACAAGGGAATGATCAGAATAAAGATGTGAGCTTGTACTTATGCTGTAAGGTATAGTTCTAAGTCCTCTGGTAATGAAAAAGTCTAGTAAGTCTGGTGTTTTTTGCCTCGAAGTTGGCCAATAAGTAGGTGAGTCAGGTGATATTGTATCCAATGAAAGCTCATGGAGGGCACATTTTAGGTTTCTTCCTCGTGGAGTACTCAGTCGTGAACCCCAAAACTGATCCTTGGCGTTGTAGTCGCCTCCTGCAATAAAGCATCTACCAAGACGTCTGAAGAAATCACTGAACATAGTGTGCGTCAGAGCATACCTCGGAGGACAATAAACCGCAGCAAACGTAATGCTGTGTTGTCGGGTTAATAGTATGATGGCTGTTGCTTGAATGTCTGGTGTTATGGGTAATTGTATAATTTAGAGCTTAAAAATCAACTTTTAATAATTATCCTTGATCTCTCTCTCTCTCTCTCTCTCTCTCTCTCTCTCTCTCTCTCTCTCTCTCTCTCTCTCTCTCTCTCTCTCTCTCTCTCTCTCTCTCTCTCTCTCTCTCTCTCTCTCTCTCTCTCTCTCTCTCTCTCTCTCTCTCTCTCTCGATTATATGTTAATAAACAAAAGCTTAAATGGCGAGTTGCACACTCTTCGAAATTATCTACTAAATGCTAGGCCAGTGAAAGATGCTAGGTTATCTGATTAAAAGAACAAAATATCAAAGGGAATAGAAGTAACAATGCTTACAGGAAATAAAATAGAGAACTAGCAAATTTGATTGAATTCTATTAATTTTCCTACATACAAACTTTACAGTCCAGGAACCATCACAGTTGCTTTTATTTTCTTCCGTTCTAGTTCTGAGCCTCTATGGATTCTTCACTCTGACTAGGCTATAAATTTTACAAAAGAATATTAGCCCTAAAGTACAAACCATCGAAGTTTTTATGACAACAAATACTACAAGGTGGGAGACTAAGTTAGAAATGACTCATCGAAACCTGCTCTTCAGTACCTTTTCACCACTTGTATAGGATATTTGTGACGATTTGTTGATATCAGAACATTCCTCACTCGGACTCGTAATTTTTACGAACATTTGTGAAATTGCTGCTCAATCAAAGTACACGATCAAATCTGTTTTTATTTATTATCTATATACTTATAAATTGATATCGTTTAGATTATTTGATTAAACTAACTATTAATAAAGTAATGGATGGAGAATCGGTTGAATTTGGTAACCATGAATCACGTTCAACAATAACTTCTTTTTTGGGTACTGAAACTTCATCTGCTAACGAAAAACTGTGTACGACTCAACAGAAGCGAACGATTTGTTACATTTGCCCATCACGTAAACGACGGATGACCTCATTATTCTGTCCTTGCAAAAGAGCTTCCTGCAAAGAACACCGGTCGAGTCTTTGTATAAAATGTTCCATTAATTATATTGAACTCTAGTTTCATAATTTTACCATTTTGTTATTCATTTAAAATATTTTATAATAATGATAACAAGTTTTAAAAAACATTTATTATAGTATCCTTAAACTTTTATATACTATATCCCTCTTTATATATATATATATATATATAAATATTGTATGTATCATTGTATTTTTTTGAATTGTATGTATGTTTCTAATTTAATAAACTATTAGTTTTAACAAATCCTGTCTCATTTCTTTGAAAACAGATTTTACTACATTTTAATCGATGAGAAGGAAAGTGGTGTAAGTTAAAAAAAATTACTGATCTTAAAACTGCACGTTACCAACCGGAAATTTGGTAGGTTTAGGTGGAAAAGGGGAGGCAACAGTCGATATCACGCTGTTCTGTTGAAACCAATTAATTGTAGGAGATGTATTAATTGTAGGTAGGCAGTCATAGATACTCAGCAGATCAAAATAAAATTGTTATTTTATTTTATACAGTTAAAATGAAATAACAATTTTATTTTGATCTGCTGAGTATCTATGACTGCCTACCCTAAATGTATTTTTTTTTAATGTACGACGACCGAAAGCTACCACTGGAACTTAATTTCACCTGATATTTTTAGCATGAAATTACTGTTAACGTTAAAGTTTCCTCGATAGTGGCTTCGTTCTTTTTAGACTATTTCTAGTCGGGAATTCATATTTCTCAATCAGATAAATTAAGGTAGAATAGTATAAATGTTACTGCTACTCTGTAAATTTATCAAAGTTGGTAATCTGAGAGTAAAGATTGTATCTATAGCAGATCCCGAAATTAATATCATTTGAAAGATATTTATTCTATAAAATTTACATATACATTCACTTCTGTCAGTCATATAAATGGACGACCAGTAGATTATATAGGAATGGTCTATATTAAAGTTAAGTTTCTTCAAAGAAAAACAATAAAAAAAAAGGAAAATAAGGGACGAAATGACACACACGGGTACTGGTAATAGACTAACTTTATTGTCTGGCAATCCTCTTTATATACATTCTGGTGGTTGTTTGGGATTAAGTTGGGAATTAGGATGTATATTATTCCCCTATACACCTTAACTCCCCCCCACCAGTTTACGAACAATCCTCGTAAACTCGTAAACCTACACAGGCCAAACAACCAGCCTCATTAAAATATACAAAAAAAAAAAATCAATGTTACAAAATCAATACAAAAAACACTTCTGTCCGTAACTTAAAACTTTCACCATACTTTGACAGATCTTTACATATCTCCTCCAATACAAACTAAAATACAACAAAAAAACTGTTACACTTCTCAATTTTCCTTTCTTACATTATCTACTATTTACACAAGTTCTCTTGCATAGAAAAGAGGATACTCCTCGAACCCCGTCTAATGACCACAAGAAAGAGTAAAACGAGAACGCACAATACGAATGAGAATAAGAAACGGTAAAAATGAAGCACAAGAAAAATTAGGGATGATAATCAACTAGAAACGACTCAGCGCAAAAAAAAGAAACGAGAACAACCACTAAACATATAAAACGATAGAAACGAGATAAACGATAGGAATGAGATAAACGACAGAAACGAAATAAACGATAAAAACGAGATAAACGATAGAAACGAGAAAAACGATAGAAACGATAGAAACGAGAAAACAAAAAAACGAGAAAATTACTTTAACGGAATCTTTAGTTGTTCCAGGTGCACCGTCCTTCGCTTCCGGGGATCTTGCATACTCTGAATGGTGACAACATTATCTTCCCGAATGGCAACGACTTTAAAGGGCCCATCATAACGTATATCTTCCTTGCTCCGGTTCGACACTACCTTCCGGTACACAATAGTTCCAATTGCGATCCTTTCCATCCCATCGCGAACCCTGAGATTTTCCGGAATCACCCTTCTACTTTTTTCCTCACTGAGCCTCTTACGCGCTCTCTCCCATCTGTGTCCCAGTGCCACTTTGTTTGCCACTAACGTCTCCGCGAACTCTCATCCACTACTGCCCCGCGGGTATCCCTCCTACGTTCTCGAAGACCAAATAGCATTTCAAATGGCGAGAAACCCGTAGCTGCATGAATGGAATGATTATACGCCACTATTGCCTTAGGCATTGCCATACCCGCCTCGATTCCCTTTTCCGCGTAGAAAACACAAAGGTGGTCCCCCAGCGTACTGTGTAAGCGTTAGACCGCCCCTCGGCCCTTCGGGTGTCCTGGAGTATTCAGATGCCATGCCACATCTAACTTTCGCATCTCCGACCTGACACTGGCGTTGTCAAATTCCCGGCCCCAGTCCGAAGTTACCCTCTCCGGTACTCCATAAAATTGGAACCAAATTCGGAGGGCGTCAAGCACCGCCTCAGCCGACCTATTCTCTACCGGGTATGCCAAAGCTATTTTACTAAAAATATCTACAACGGTTACCCATTTATAACCTTTCCATGTGAAAGTGTCTATTTGTAAGTCCGTCAGTGGTCCTATCGGTGTTTCCGTGTCTTCCTGTCTTCCGGTTGGAGGGTGTCGGTCGTATTTCGTCCTGTTGCAAATTTCACATGATGGTATCACTTCCTCTATCGTCTTCCACATTTTCACCCAAAAATACTTTTCGCTTTAATGCCTGCAAAGTCTCCTGTTCTCCCCGGTGATTTGTTTTGCCCTGGTGATACGCTACCGTGACCTCCTTTTGCCGATCCAACTCCTTTACCGTCTCCACCATAAGTTTACACCGTACAAAAGTCCTGTCCAGCCCTATCCTCTCTGTCCTCCACAACCGTTTCACCACATTTCCAATATACAAATAAAAAGTTTTCCCCGGTCGAGACTCATCTTTCAGCACTTTACTAATCATTTATTCCGAAACTCCTGGTTCCGACCAAGACCGTGGTTATATGAAATCTCCCCTCCTTTCTGTACTCTGCCTTTTTCAGTCCTGTCGTTTTCGTTTTCCAAATTATCTGGTTATGTTTGTCGTTAATGATGTCCTCAACTTCTTCCATTTCTACTGATCTATCCCCTTCCGAACTCTCCTCTCGCACTGCTTCCCCTTCGTCTTCCGTAACTTCTGACTCCCGCTCCCCTTCTCCTTCCGGTGTCCACTCCCGAATAAAGCGCTGTATCCCTCCCGAATACTCCCCGCCTTCCTGCTCTATTGCATTTACTTGTAAAGCCCACGATAGCCAGTCGGCACAATATTCTCCTTTCCTGGCTTATACACTACCTCCATATTATATTGATTCAGGAACTCCTTCCACACGCGCCGACGATTCTTTTAACTTCCCTACCCACATTAGGGGACGGTGGTCCGTGTAAACTCTGAACTTCCGCCTGAACACATATGGCCTGAAGTGCTCAATGGCCCATACTACTCCTAGCAACACCGTCTTCAACGCGCTATATCGCGCCTCCACATCTGTGAGTCGCCTACTAGCATATGCCACCGGTTGCTCACCTATTTCGCCCTCCTGTGACAGTACGGCCCCCAATGCGTATTCACTTGCGTCAGTTGTAACAGTAAATGTCTTGGAAAAGTCCGGGAACACAAGTACCGGTTCTTTTTGGAGTCTGTCCATGCATGTCCGTATGTTTTGCTCAATTTCCGGGGTGATAACTATTCGTTTTCCCTTCTTCAGTAAGTTGTTCAAAGGTACCAGGTGTCGTGCCATTTCCGGGACAAACCGTCTGTAATAGTTAAGCGTCCCAAGTAGTCTCCGTATGCCTCTCACGTCTGTCGGTATGGCCATTCTCCTAATCGCTTCTACTTTCCTTATGTCTGGTCTTACCCCTTCTCCCGAAATGGTGTGTCCCAAGAAGTTAATACGGTCCTGCCCGCAGGATTGACTTATCTATTGACAGTTTCAACCCGAATTTTCTCAGCCGCTCCAACACCCGTCTTAAGTCCTGTACAAGTCCAGCGACGTCCTTACTAAATATGAGTAGGTCGTCCATGTATACCTGACAACTGGCCTCGTCCAACCATCGAAGAAACTCATCCATGAGCCTTTGGAACGTTATAGGCTCGTTTTTCAAACCAAAGGGCATCCTCGTGAATTCATAATGACCCCTTTCGAAGGTGAACGCGGTTTTATGCTGATATTTTGGGTGCATTCGGATCTGATGGTACCCTGCCTTCAGGTCTAGCGTGCTAAACACTGTCGCGCCTCCCAACCGATCTAGTATGTCCTCGAACCGCGGTATGGGGTACTTTTCGTCTACAGTGTTCTCATTTAGCTTTCGGAAGTCCACCACTATCCTGTACTTTTCTCGAGTTGATCCCTCTTCGCTTTTTTCTTTACCGCCCACAGGGGACTGGTATATGGGGAAGCACTATCGACTATAATCCCTTTTCTTTTCAAACTTTCTAATTCTTCCCTGATATGCTGCCGCAACGCCTGGGGATACCTTCTTTCCTTTACATATGTTACCCTCTCCTGCTTTAGTGGGATCTCATGTACCGTCTCCCCTGTCACACTCAGTATCTCCCTTCCTTGAAAAAGACATCCGAGTATTCGTCTCTTAATGATTGCCGCCAATCTCCCTTCCGATCAATTGCTCCGACCATAGCATGTTCTCCCGATTACTTTCACATTTATAGTCCCTTCTCCCTATCTGAACCCTCCATTGATCGCCATTCCCTTTTATCCTAGTCCCGATCTTCCCTAAGAGATCGCACCCGATAATACTCCCGTATTCGCGTGGCATGCTTTCCACCACATGTACCGTTAGTTTTTCCCCTTTTTTTCCCCCACATGCCTAATCCTATCTGCGCCTCCCCCTCCACCCTACCGGGGCCACTCAGAGTGATCACGGTTTTACTCGGGGTATCCTCTCCTCTTTACACAATTTTCTTACCACCTCTTTGCTCATTATGGTATTCGAGCTTCCCGTGTCAACTAGACACCACACACCCCTCGCAATTTTAATAATAGGCAACCCTCCCCTTACACTCTTAACGCTATTTATCAACACTCGGTTGCCCCTCTTTTTACACTCACCTCATTCTTCATCGCGTATTCTCCTCTCCGCCACCGTCCTTCGCTGCCCTCTCTTCCTGTCACACCCTGTTCCCCTTCTTCTTCTCCTTCCGTCTCTGAAGTTTCCGACGACCTTGTCGATTCCGACGGCCGTCTGCTCCTCCACACCCCTGGGCGTTCACCTCTATCGGCTCCGCCTGGTTTGCTCCTCTGCGCCTATTGATGTAAGGGCACTGTCTCGCAATGTGGCCTTCTGTGCCACATCAAAACACCTTGTTCGGGGGCACTGCGCCACCAAATGACCTGGTTTTCTGCACCCGTGGCATTTCCTTTCCTCCTTCTTCCAGATCTTCTTCTCCGTCCCTGGCCTCCTATCCCGTCCCGATGGTCGTTCACGGCCTCCAAACTCCCGTCTTTTCCACATATCCACTCGGGGCTGCGCGTGTCTTCCGCCGTCCGTCCGCCTATAGGTCACCTTGCTCCATCCGTCTTCCTTCTGGACTTCCTCATCCCTAGCGCTCGAGTCTACCATCTCTCTCGCGCATTCCAAAAAGGTCTTTTCTCTTGGGAGCCCATCCTTCTCCCCTGTTTCCTTAGCGAGCTGCACCTTTAAAATTGTCGACAAAAAGGCCATCCTTGCTTCCACTTCTGCAGCTTCCGTTGTCTCCCTCATCTTCTCCGTTATTTTGTTGAAGTGGGCCAACAACGATCCTGCATACTGCCCGTTGGACTGGTTCGGCTTCCTCACTTCGCGGAACATGCGAAAGATATCTTCTTCCGGAGTCCATCGACCGCCTCCAAATGCCTTCTTCAGTCTGTCTATTACTACCACCCATGGAGTGTCTTCGTCCGCCTGGATTATGTTTAATACCCCACGCTTGACCCGGCATACTAAAACCGCTCTTAAGGCACAAGCGTCGACTGGATCCAACAGACTTTCGGCCGCTTTCGCTTCTATTCGTGCCATTACTCTGTCTCCTCCCTTCAGAAAGCGGTTCAGCTCCCCGACCTCACCATCGTACCTTTCAATGTCTGCAATCGCTCTCCTCAAATCCTGAGACATCGCCGTCTTAATGTTCAGTAATTCTAGCGCGTTTGCCCGCGCCGCTGCCAAATTCGCGTGGGCTGCTGCTAGTGTCTTTGGTGGTCGAGGCTGCATTTCTGGCTGCACCTCAAACGATGGCGGTTTTAAAATGTTGTTGCCTTCCATTTTGTATTTTTCAAAATTTGAAAAATGAAAATATGAAAAATAATATAAATTAAAACAGAGCTACGACGAATGAGACGGGTAAAAACTGTTTGGCGGGAAAATAAAAATAAACTGCTTACCCAGAAATATGCTTGAATGCTCCCGGGTTTCGGCACCAGTTAAGTTTCTTCAAAGAAAAACAATTAAAAAAAAAGGAAAATAAGGGACGAAATGACACACACGGGTAATGGTAACAGACTAACTTTATTGTCTAGCAATCCGCTTTATATACATTCTGGTGGTTGTTTGGAATTAAGTTGGTAATTAGGATGTATATTATTCCCCTATACACCTTAATTTAAAGATGGATGTCATCTAGGAAATTGAACAATAACAAGGATATCTCCAACGTGGCATTTATCTTGAGGAATCAATTATTGGAATTGGTCCGATAACCGTGATCAGTGAAAAGATTTAAAATACATCTTAATTGATGAAAGTGGTATCTCGTGCTACTCTGACCTATTCAATACCTCAAAACGCTCGTCCATCTTTTTATGAACCTGTAAAACAACAATTATTGTTTTTTTTTTCTATGAAAAATTTATTAAATGTTTCTTGATCCTCATACTATATTATGTGTATAATTAGATTCCACAGTGCCTAAAAATCAATCTCGAAAATTAGAAAATGTCTTATCGCTGGCTCAAAATTTGATGCTTGATGCACCTTGGGTTCTGAAAAAATAATACAAGAAGGGAAAGATGAAATATGAGCCTCATCCATCAAGGCCGTGGAGGTGGAGCTCTAGGAATACCTTTCTGCTTTCCAATCGTTTTAGCTATGACCAGCATATTATTGGAATAAATAATCCTCACTGCACCAATATTCACAAATGTTTGCAAGAAATAATCAAGAGTTAAAGGTAATAATACAATTTTAAATCGAATTAATTTGACGGTCTCAAGAATTTTTTTAAGAATAACTAACTTTCTTCGTCTTGCCACGAAAATTAACTCTAGACAGACCTTTTATTCCAAGAGAAAGAAATTCACGAATTCCATCAACAAAATGGTACATTTAAAAAAAAAATTTGATGGACAAGTCATTATATCATAGAGTTTTTTACGCATTCGAATAGCAAGCACAATAGATTTCTTGAATTTTTGCACAAATTCTTCTCCAATAATACCATTCACAATCAGTATATCCATACTTTTTAAAGTTTGCACGTTGTTTGAATGTGCGATAAAAACGTTCTATGTACTATTAAAGTCGATTGGGGGAGAGTAATGTTTGTTTTATCAATACAAAAGATAAACAATGAAACTTTATTAATTTGTATATTGCACACAGATTGGTCTAACTTATCATCTAATATGGTCTACTGCAAATGTTTGCTTTCGATTGCAGTTACGTCCAAACGACCACACCTGTTCCATCGAAACAGCCGCTGATAAAAGATCACGCAGATAATATTATGATTAATTTCTTTACGTTTGTTATTCTTCATCGTAAAATTTTCCAATTTGATTTGAAAAACAAATCAGAGGTTCTGTAGATACTTCAGTTGGAATACAAGATAAAAATATTTAACTAAAATGAGATAAGTGGGTTTTCTATTTAGATAACATTTAGTACTTACTAGATAACGATAACTCTTATCGAAATCACCCCGTTCCTCAAAAGCTCTTTAAAACGCGATTGATAAAAGACAAAAGGATGGAATCAATTCAGTTAAGGCCAAAAGAGTAAAAATCGTAACATACGGGTAGTTAAACAACGATTTTTTAAACAAAGATTCATTTTTTTGTTACATTTTTAGGTAGCGTACACTGCAACATGAACAGAATAATAATCTTCTAGTATTGAATTATCAATTGTGTATTGAATAAGGTAGAAGATCCGGATATGTTTTATAAAGTTTATGACACTACCTTGATGATTTTAGGAAGGTTTTAATTTCTTTGTTGACTCGAAACGCAGGCTAGTCATTACCACTTATTCCCCTTAATGCCGCAGAATCAGGACAGGTCTTTTTTACTGTTTTCATCTGTTACCCTTACTCAATAAGTAATCCAAGTCTTCTTGCACTGCTATTTGATGGCCACTGAAAATAGTAGGAAGTCGGGAACAGAAGACTTTAGCACTAGAATATGCCTTTTCCAATATGATTCCTTACACAAAGAAATCATATGAGTTAACTCACTGTGGTTAACTGTTCTTGTATCATATTTAATTTTGGGTTGTGTAAGTTTTGTATTTTTTTTTTTTTTTCAAATTAACATCTTTTCTTAAAATTTAACTGCCAAGTGGGTCGAAAACAGTTCGCTAGAGATAATATGAAATATGTAAAAATGTTTGGAGGGTTAAGCCAGAGAATTTAAGAAATTTTTATAACCTTAATAAAGGATATTTCCCATCCATTCAATTCTACATTTCACAAGTAGCACCGTTGAGAAGCATAGATAATAAATATTTAAAAGATCACCTCAAGGTATAAGGACGCCATTTCTACCATATGTTGAATATGTTGTGGACATCAATATTTAAGGGAGTAGCTATTTTCAGTTACGAAAGTTATAAATAAAGAAGAAATCCTATAATCGTAAAATGTTTTTTGTTTTTTTCTATTTTTTTTTTTTTTTTTTTTATGTTAATCTAATATTTCAGTCAAAACCTTCTCCTACTACTCGTTTGCATTTTAAGGAGATGTTTTATTTATTATATATTTTGTTTTTATTTAATAAAGAAGCATACTTAATAATTAGGTGACGGGGCTCACCCTTTTTTATATGTATACACCTTACAAACTAAAATACTCTTTTTCTATATTTGACATTTACCTTATAATTTCTTACAGGATATCTCAAGTGCCACATAGAAAGTATATGTAACATCCCATTAGGTTGATAGCATTAGATATGTATGTTAATGGGACTGCTTAAGGGGAAGGGTTCACAACACTATAAAATATGAGCATTACAATGTCCATGACTCTTGTAATCTGAAATGATGTGACGCTTGTTTTATATATCATTCTATTGCACGAAATAGTATAAGAAAATCTTTTACTTTGAGATGATAAAAATAAGAAACAAATCATTTTAATATCAGGAATAAATTATGTATTGAACGGTCTCGGAAATGTCAGTTCTCTTTAATAGATTTTTATTAATAAACTCCTTTGAAGAGAAACCTTAGATATTTAAAAAAGTAATATATTTTATGAAAATAGACCTATATCAAATAATGAAGAATAATATAATAAAAGTTTAATTTAAAAATTTGATGGCTTATAGAAATTTTATTTTACGTTAACTAGTAATTATGGTATTCCTCTTATATATAGAGGAAAAGGTGTAAATATGGACACCTTCTTTTGTTTTTGATTTAAAGTTACTTTTAGCTAGAAAAAATCAAGATTTTTGTCTTACATTACCAGCTGTAACAAGCTTCTTAACCCGTAACCAGTATGGTCCAAGAATTGTTCCATAACAAATATTAAAAAAATATATTAAAAATTTAATTTAAGACATAAGTACATGTAACATTCTCAAAACTGGTTATTGATTTCTAGTAATAAATATATTAGGAACATAAAAAAGTTGGACATAAGATAATTTAAAAAAATATTATACAAATCATGAACACTATTACAGACAGTCTTCACAGACACTCTTGCCACAATCCGTGCGTGTTGGTGTACTGCAATGAGCACAGTAAACCTTCAATTTTATTTATCTCTGCTTTTTGGGCAATTGCCACTCCTTATTCTTCTCCCAGCAACAGTTGAGGGCTACAGTGAGGGAACCCACGCTCGACTAATAGTTAAATAAAATTCTTAAACCGCTTACCGCAAAAAAAACAAAAACACTTTTGTTGACCGCTCAAAAGCTACTGGCTGAAAGGTAGTGTGAATTACAGCTCCTAATAGCAGTGCCTATGACAATTACAGAATAAACAAAGCTCTGTGGGGCTCCCAGGACCCCACCATACCGGTTACGGGTTAACTGCGAGAAAGCAAAACAGTGATTAACATCATTTATTTAATTTCGAAAAAGACGATTTACATAAAGCTTTCAAAATAGTACCAGAAAAATTGGGGTGTAGTTATGGGCCCTCTTCAAAAAAGTCACCAAAAATAGTTTAAAACTGGATAAAACAATTCGAAACGGTAAAGATTTTATTTATTATAGGAAAATAAAATATAGAAATTGTAATCACAATTTGCTCCTAAGCCCCGACACGATCTAAGTTCCAACATTTGGAACATTTGAAACCCACATATACCCGAGTGATTTCAGAGAACTTTCCATTACAAAAGATGCTATTTGTGATATGTCGAAATTACCGGGAGGAATGGCAAGAGAGAGAGAGAGAGAGAGAGAGAGAGAGAGAGAGAGAGAGAGAGAGAGAGAGAGACAGACAGAGACAGAGACAGAGAGAGAGAGAGAGATCAAGGATAATTATTAAAAGTTGATTTTTAAGGTCTAAATTATACAATTACCCATAACACCAGACATTCAAGCAACAGCCATCATACTATTAACCCGACAACACAGCATTACGTGTGAGAATTCTTAAAGAATCCTTGGATTAAACCCTAAGTCAAAATCTCACAGCCTGCTTCATTTTCGTTTAAAAATCTACTAAATACAGTCAAACAGATATGTCACCGGCAAGAGTACACGCAAACCGTATACGATATTGAAATTTCAAAAATCTGCCGCTAGATTTTGATTTTTGACTAATTTTTTAACATCCCTATTCACTATTTACTTCCACCAACTTTCTCTTATCATCGAAACAATTCAGATTGACTCTATTGGGCTCAACCAAACCATTCAAAGGATGAATATATATAAATCTAGAAAAAATATACTAACGGCTAGTTTCTGAGCTGGATTCGCACGTACAATTACCTCATATATTTTCCCTACACATTATTGTCTTGTCAATAGTTTGTTTTTTATTGATGTTTCTTATAAGTAAGGATGTTTGAAGTTTATTCAAATCGTTAGGTGGAATATAAACATGCTGATTGAAAAAAAAAAAATATGACTTAAAACATCTTGGGTCTCGGTACCCGGTTCTATAAAAATGAATCTAATATTAAAACTGGGCTTTTTAGTTTATTTTCGATTATTTTATGAAGTATTGAAGGACAAGCGTTAGAAATAAAAATACAGTTGTATGTTGTTGGTGTATGCAGTTATTGATACACTACAATTAAAAATAAATTTTAATCTTTAGTGCCGATGTTTCGGACTACAATCCTAACCTCCTGCAGGGCTAGAAGAAAATCAAACAAAAATATATGACAAAGAGAGTGAATAAATTAATTAGATAAGAAACAAACAATAGTGTGAATTGAAACTAACAAAAATTCAGCATTACAAATTAAAACTTATTTTTAAATACTGTGTATCTATGTCAACATACCCCTTAATCTACATCTTCATTAACTTCTCAGTCAACAAATATCCCATCAAACCGAAATAATAATAAGTTTGGCAGGGTTAATGAGTCGTTTTATGATTGTTTCTTTGTTGGCGATTACTATCGATTATGGTTCATAAGGAGGTTATTAACTGCTTCCTTATTTCCGAAGTGGTTACAAAAGCTATATAAGATATAAGTGCCTGTGGAGCAACTTTTAACTATGATTACTAGAGCGAAGACACCGCCCCTATCTAGTATCCTGGCACAATGATTTAGCGGCCATCCCAGCTGAAGGAAGCACTAAGCCCGCTGTCACCTGCTGACTGATTTAGCTCTGTAATTAAGCGGAGTTGAGTAAAATTTGCAGTTGGAATGAACTGGGGACTAATCAATCAATCGGGAAATAATTAATTCAGTTCTTAGGGCTCCTCCAGATTTGATTGAGATTCTCAACCGGCCCCACTCTCCCTACCCAATCACTTTCTGCCTACATTTATTGATTGGGAGGAAATTGCTTCAAAATATCGCTTTCATCAAGAAGGAATTTCAATGACATTTTAAATCTCGATTGAAGTCAGGGTAACTTTATCTCAATCCATAAATAAATAATTACCAACTGACAGTACTATAGTACCCAATCGTAATACACAAATGGTGTATTTTTATATATATATATATATATATATATATATATATATATATATATATATATATATATATATATATATATAGTATAGTTAGTTGTTTAGTATTATCTGGGATAGTATCTTCTTTTATAACGAAAAATATTACCAATACGACATACTAAGTCATCCTTCACCCGCAAGGACAGAGCTGAGATTTATTTTTTCTAATTCGTCTAATCTTAGCCAGCGGTTCCTTACCGGGTTCTTTAGGCAACGCTATCAAACATAAGGTTTGTTGTTTGGTTGTTAATTGTCAATATGTACCCCAATTAGAGCAGGAACGACTGGTTTTTCTATGGTTGCCAATATACTCCAGCCAGGTCAAGATCAAATTTGCGGGTCCGCCACGACATAACTTTGAACGCGCCTATGTGGGATTCGAAACCACGACCTTCTGAATTGAGCGCTCTAAGACCTCACTGCAATTTTTTTAGTTTCCTCTCTTATTTCCATTTGCTCTGAAAACGTGTGCTTGGTATATGGGGGACTGTCCGGTGATCTCGATATGAGATTGCGACAGATGAGTGGCTTCATTAGATTTATTATTGGGATCCCCAGGCATCCACATGTTTCGTGTCGGCATTTAGAGCTTGGGTGGCTTTATCCTGATTTCCGACAGCAATAAATTTCTCGGTACTTTCCAATTCCAATTATTATAATCCAATAAACCCTCCTTCATTATTGACCTAATTATTCTGTGTTCTTCTATCCACCTGCTGAACACAAGATGCCACCCTTTCAACCTATTTATTACCTCCCATATAATGGTTTCCTTTGAAATATATATTATCATTCGTGCTACCTCCATTTAGAATTACCTACCCATTCCTATTGATAAACCTTCTTCCTTAAGTTGTTTAAAATCTGATTTATCTTTTAACCTCCTAGATAATTAATCATCCGCTATCTTTTTTATACATTTTTCTGGCAATGGAAAATGTTTTAAATGAATTTATTATCTCTAGTGATTTGAAAATGTTACTTTTACTTTTTTTTTTAATTTTGCAGGTTTTAACCCTCAATGGGTTGCCTGGTTAAGTCAGAGCGTCTCTTCACTTCTCTCTATCCCACCAGTCCTCCTCCCCAATTCCCCTGCCTGCCATTTCCTCCTCTACAAAGTCCTTCCACCGGGTTCGGGGTCTTCCTCTACTCCGTCTTCCTGGTTGTTTCCACAGGAGAATCCTCTTCGGCCACCTACGTTCTGGCATCCGCTGGCAGTGTCCATACCATCGTAGCCTGCTTCTTGCAATCCTCTCCGGGACTCCTTCAGTCGCGCCCAGCCTGCCCCTGATCTCATCATTCCTGATTTAGTCTAGGCGGGTAATCCTTAAGCATCTCCTCCAGAAATCCATCTCTGCCGCTTGTAGTTTTGAGTTGAGCCCTCGGTTAAGTGTTCAGGTTTCTGCGGCATAGCTGAGGGATGACTCAACAATACTTCACATTTGATTGATAACATTTGAAAATGTTTAACATTGAATTATTTTCTATAGCCAAGTATTTGTTGAATTTATGATCGGAATTTCTCGTGAACTTAAAATTCTTCGTCTTATGATTGTTAATATAAATATTTAGGCTTGAAAATAATTTTCTACTAAGCAAACAATAGCATCCTTAACTAGACCAGGAAGATTAAATGAAATTTTCAGGTATTTCAAGAAAAAAAAAACAGATATAGACACTAAAGTACAGCACATACTTCTTACATAATCTTCTTCCTATTTACTACTGTTTCGATGAAATAATTTGCTTATCCTCAGGTGAGACCTTAAATTAATACTGTTTTATAGACACGAACTTTATACGAATCACAATCTGATTCAAATGAACAATAAAGTTCTCACCAATATTAATATGTTTTTACATTGTCAATTTATTTAAAATAATTCTAACCAACTCTTCATTATAATCACAAAGGTCTAAAATCCTTGCATTATAATTGGTAGAGTTATATTGTTAAATTATAAACTTTTAATATTAATTTGACTTAAATTATTTTATTTTTCAATTTTCTTTTGTATTTGCTACTTAGATTTAATTTTATATTGTCAATAAAATAGTATTGGACATCGGGCAGATGAAGAAAGAAACGGGGAAATTGGGGATTTCAAGTCAAGACTGTTTCGATAGGGATAGATATCGGGAAAAACTAAGGGAAATAAAGGTCCTTGTGGGTACCTAGGAGGTGAGGGGGAGGAGAGTATGGAGTGAGGAAGAAAGAAAAATACAATCTGAGAAAATGAAGAAGAGGTGGGAGGAGAAGAAGAGGGAGGGATGTGTTAGGAGAGTTGGGAGGAAATGATATTCACGTGGTCTATAAGGCCGTTTCGTGTAAAAAAAAAAAAAAAAAAAAAAAAAAAAAAAAAAAAAAAAAAAAAAAAAAAAAAATAGTATTGATTTAAGGCCTGACCTGAGGATGTTGTGGAAATTAGTAAATTTATATATGGAGAATGCTTTACCAATAGTGTTTACAATTGAACCTCCGTTGACATAATTGAAATCAAAACAGATATTTTAATAACTTGCGAAAGAAATCCATTCGTTTATAAACCGATTCTTATACTGACTAAGAAATAGGACTGGATAAAAGATATAATTAATGTACTCAAGAAACAGTTAATACTAATTATGCATAGAAAAAATCTTATAAAATAATTAGAGTAGAAATTTGAGATAAATGTACGTAGCTAGCTGAATACGTGAATTGAATTTGAATGAAATTCAAAAATATGAATATACTGCAAAAAAAAAAAAATAAATAAAAATTTAAAAAAAAAAAAATAAAAAATTCAACTGAATATTTATTTTTTTTAAATAACATGCTTACCCATCTTTTCTAATATAATAATAAATGATGTGGTTGAGATCCATGCATGATTATATAAACAGTGGTAAATTTATTCATAATATGGGAAGCCTGGGTATGATCTCTGAGAACTATGCCGGTGTCCGGGTAGAAGACCTACCTACCTCACCTGTATACTTAATGTTGACCAACATCGCTCAATACTGGCTTTTCATGTGCTGATTGAATTTTTTTAAAATGTTAGTTGTCGGTTTTGAAAAACATATAATGTTTCCATTGTTGGTAATATAGGTATTATTATTAGTATAATAAAAATGAGCTCGATTCATAGTTTAAGATTTTCTCCATGACAGTAATTTTGCAATGGTTGCAAATTACTAATAGTTCAATATATCATCATAAAGCATATTTAAATACGTATGTTTCAATTTGTATACACAAATTTTTTTAAATAAATAGTGCATGTTTTTTAAAGTTTAGTTTCGGCCTAAGCAAACTTAAAAAAACATTCTTGCGCCAGGAAATGAAAAAAAAAAAATATATATCAATTTTTTTTTTATTTTAATCTATTCCACAATAGATTTACTACTGTATAAAAAATACATCTAATAAATAAGCGGTTTACAATCAAAAATTACATGTTTAAAACTTGTAGGGGGACTACCCATTAGTAGTACTCTAATGAAATATTTACATAAGAAGAAGATCCCAAGACTTCTTTTTAGACGCCTAAGAGGAATGGGATGGGAAGTAAGTTGTGCAAGAAGTGGATTTGGATGAGGAGTAAGTTTATTATGAAAGAAAAGGTATCTGGTTTGTGCCAAATCAGCAACATATGGTATATTAAGGTCATAGTGGATCATTTTATTTGTAATGAAGTAGGAGCATTAACGATTTTGGATTGGAGAGACTGGACGCGGGATAATTTCGATGGTTTGGTAGACCCCCATAACTCAATACCGTCCAAATAGGTCTGATAATCGTCATATAGATTAGTTTTTTGTAGTGAATCGAGAGATTTGAACGTTTGTCAAGTGTTGTAGCAGTCGGAATCGACGCACAGCTTCATGTCATTTCAATCTTAAATGAAGGTTCCAGCTAAGTCTCTTGTCCAGATAAAATCCAAGGTAATATCAATATTTTAAACCCTAAATACCTGTTAATAGTTGTGTTATTAACTTCAAGTAAACTTTCTTATATAAGGGAAGTAAAAATTAGGAAGTATTGAACTTCTCTTATTTTTTTTTTTTTTTTTTTTTTTTTTTGGATAGTAGTGTTTTATTGAAATTATACTATAATCAGCCTTACACTATGGCAGTAAGGCATACAGATGAAAAAAAATCCATTTACACATGTAATGAAATTTCTTACATTAGGGAAGTGGAAATAACAAATTATCAATACTTATTATTAATAAGTAACCGAAAAGGATAAAATAAAAAGCAATATCATTATAACAGGAATGGTATATTTAAAATAACATTTTATAAAAAAATATATCGATATTTTTGATCACCCAAATATCGTGGATCGTGCATTCAGTACTCAAAATATCGTCGAATTGGAATATCAATATTTTTCTTATTGCAATGAATTTAATAACCTGGCAAATTTGTCATATTTAAGGTTACAGAATAAGTCAACTCAATAACAGCGGTTTTAGTGTTCCAATGAACACACTAGTTACTGAATACATGAACATTCTTCTACATGAAATAATAATGATATTAGTAATATTTGGTTTACTGAACTAAAACATTATTAAAGATAGTTTCTATTTTCTTTATTATTTTTGTTAGTTTAGGAAGTGTAAAAGGAAAAAAAGGGAAGAAAAGTATATACAAATATATACAGCATGTTTATCCTAGTTGTTATATATGTAGTTATACATATTGTTACTGTACCTTAACTACATAGTTTTATATTAATTCTGTATAGTTATATTTTGTATTGTTATCAATAAGATTATATGTTGTCTTTTTAATATTTCAAATTTGTTTAACTGTAATTTTATAATCCGCATGGGGTCGATCATTTTAACATGTAGATTTTTATATTTTAAAATAATGACTATTATTTTTTTTGTGCTATATTTATTCTGTAATTAATATTGTCAGATTTCAGTTTGAGATTGATAAGTATGGTGTGTATTTAGAAACCCATTTAAAATGGGCAGCTCCTTTAATTAATTTAAAAATATTGTTAAACACGAAATTAATTTTTCAGGAATCTGATATTTCAACCAAAGGCTTTGAGTGGGACAACCAAATAAAAATATATTTTAGTGTAAATTTATGTAAATTACCTGATGCCTAGCAAAAGTGTGTGCAGCCTAGCTACCCAATGATAAGGAGTTAGGTATTGGAGTGTAAGAGGGGCTAATGAGGGAAGCGGCTATTGACCAGGGGAAGGGTTTATCGAAATGGATTTAAGTCTTTGAGGATTGAAGGCTTTGAGACGGAGAGGAGTGGACTGATTGCCACTGAAGGCGGGTAATGAAGGCGCACATCACTCCCCAGCCAGGCATTAGCCACACTAAATGGCCCCAGGTTAAATCAATATATTCTCTCCGGCTCCTTCATGTCCTCAGCCCACCTCTTCCCGGCTTTTCTTTTTACGGCCAGGCTAACAGAAATAAATAAATCGATGCTAACATTATGTCAATATAATGCTAAGTTAGATCTACATAAAGTCTATAAGGTTAGACTGGGATCGAATGTCGAACCACTTGGGTAAGCATGATGGTATACCTGAGTCAATAAAATTAGGATTGATGGATTTTTTTTATTCGAAGACAAGTTTCGAATGTTAAACATTCATCCTCACTTCTAAAAACATATAAAAAAAGTCATATTCTTAGCACTTTGCTACACATAATATATATTTCTTGACATATTTCAATCTAGCAAGTGGAGGACACGCTTAATCGCTCACGGATCTTGGCAATTTCTTTTAGAGGTTTGTGGCATTTTTCGGTTCTGACTAATGGGCTATAGAAGAATGAGAATGAAATAGCATTAAACAAACTTTTTTTTTATTTCTTGTTTAAAAAATGATATATAATTGATTCTTGAATAATAATTTTTATTATTGACTCCAAATTTACGGAAAAATACAGCTGCTTCATAGATTTTGGTTTAGGTCAATTAAATAATATTGACCTATTATAAATAAACCCAAAAAAATCGTAACATCCGAAATTAGCCAGACCTCGACAAAATTTGGTAAGGAATTTTTTTGTTTTTAATTGAAACAATCTTGAATTATGGTTGAAATGTCTTAGGTTTCACCTACCTATCTGGTTTCAGGCTCAAGTTGATAATAAAAATGATTTTATAACTTTTAAAATAGCTTTTTCTTCCTCTTTTGTCTATTATATTGCATTTATATTCGTCAAAAGAAAGCTGGAGCTCTCCTTTTTCCATCAATACAAATAAAATTCAGTAATATTCTAATTCAGCACCTTCTACAACTCAGTAAAAACAAGAAATATCGCTTTTTCATTCTTCAAGGGGATTGGAATTTTCAAAACCGATTATTATTAAATTTTCTTTAAATCGCCATCACTTTGTTACACGTCACGCAAATTCAACTTAATTGGTATTGCTGAAAAGAGGAGAGCCTTGTATTCTCTCTATAGTCTCCAACAAACCATTGAATTACACCTGTACTAATCAATGGATCTATCTAGTAATATTGATGCCGGTTCTTTTTTTTAAGTCGCAACGAAAATTAACAATATGAAATTTCAACATGTGACTTTCTAGTTTAATTTCTGTCTTTACTAGTTTTATTTGTCTCTAAATTAGGATTTTCGTTACCCATAAAATTGCAATTTCTGTATGAATACTTGCAATTTTTATACCATTTCCTGGTCTTTCAATGTGCATTTCATATAATCTGGCACTAATTGTTGAAAGAAAACGCTCAAAACTACGCGCTCTAACCTTCTGAAAGTTCAACAAAATCATTTTATATTTTCACTCTTATATCTCTTCATTTCTGCAGAAATATTCTGCAAAGAACTTTTGTATTTGTGTTCGATATTTTGTAGAATATGTTCCATAGATACTTACTGACTCCTCTTTTCAATTACATTTTTTATTTAGATCCCATCGATCCAATTACTTTAGTCCTAAATCGTCTGAGACTTGTAATAACAAGTTCATCCATTTGTACATTAGTAAAGTGTATATGAATCATCGTTAAAAAATACTTTAAATCTCACTCAGCCAAAGATCTTTTCCAGTGTCAGAATTATTAGTCACGGAGTATTTTCAGTATATTAATGATCCGTCAACTTATCACTATTCCAAATAAACGATAGAACAAACAGTTTGAGCCCTTATCACAAAAGCTTTCACTTTTCTTTAACGATGTTACAGTAAGCTTGGGAAACACAAAGCTGAAGGTAAGGAAGATTTAGTGTTGGTTAAAACAGAGACTGGGGTTTTCGCAATGGTGGAGAGCCATTTTTTATACCCGGCTGTATAGAAACTGCCATTTGTTGTTTCCACCTTGAGTTATTGTTTGGATAAAGTTCCAGTTGCGAAGTAGGTTTTGAAAGAATTTTTTTATAGCTATTAAAAAACTTACTTTTATTCCATGGTAGAATTAGTGATTATTATCTTAGCTCAAAATGGTGTCGTGATCCAAATACTAAACATGAATTCATATATTTTCTCTATATATATATTCCTAACATGTGGGTAGTGTACAATCAGAAAATATATTGACATACAAATATAAATATTATGTGATTTGTACTAATAACCATGTTTAAATATAAAAAATTACTTGTAATTTATAACCATGTAAAAATGTACATAGCTTATACAGAAAAAAAAAAAAAAGGTCTGTTGATATAGAAATATACAATAATTAGCTTTATCTGGTCAGTAGAAAATTACAGAGAATAATCCCTAATCATTCGAAACTCAGAGAGTATTTCAAATTACCGGGATTTCAAATTAATATGTGTTCAGATATAATCGTGTGTGCAAACATAATGATCGAAATACATTTATGGAAAAAAAAAAGAAGTTAAATGTTGATTTTGAAAAGAATACTTTCATTTTTTTTCTAAACGACTTCTATCCTGTAAATTTTGTTTATTAATAACAGCTGAAAAAAAAAAAATTAAGCTAAGAGGGTAAAAGGTCACGGTATTGGCTGAAAGTTCAGTCCGCCTGGGGTCGGCGGTTGGTTTTTGTTTTGTTTTTTCAATATCTCATTTTTCTTTTATATTCTCATCACTACAGAAAATCAAATTCAGCATTGATTGGAAATAGTAGACACTGCTTTTATCTTCAATACGAAGGAATGCCATCGATACTTCACATTATTGAGGCTACAAAACATATGCTAGAAAGAAAACACTAAATTGTTGGAAGTATTTAAATAATCGAGAGACAAACTGGTGTAGTTATATTAATTTTATTTTTACTGTTTAGATTTCGTTCATGTGATGGCTGAAACCGAGCATGTTCAATATTTGAACATTCGATTCAATTAAAAAAATAAACGCGCGTAATGAACGAACAAAATATCTCTAGATTTTTTTAAGGTATCCGTACCCTAAAAATATCCGTCTAAAATTGCAAAAAAAAAATATAAACAATTTAAAGTGAAACAGCTCGTTAATGTATTTTGGGACGTTCAATGAATGCGAAACGATTGATCCGAAAACCCTTTGAAATCCAAATAAAAACAGAAATGTAAACATTGATGGCCAAAACAGTGAGGTTGCAGTTCACTTCTATCCGTTTAAAATATTTTAGACTTCAAAGTTTCTCCAACACATTACTTTCCTCTTTTTTTTTGTTTTGTTTATCTTAATTTTTTATTTCTTATGCTCAATTTTTTTTATTCATATTGCCATCTGAATAAATATATGTTAGAGATTAATGTAAAATTACTTTTCATATTAACTATTATGAAGATTTCGTAATCAAATATTATATCACAACTATAACTCTAATTATTTATATAAATAATTACAAATTCTAATAATTGATTTTAACATTTTTATTATATTTTAATGTAGTTATAGTACTTTTCAATATTTTTTAGATACAGTTGTGAATTTCAATAAATAAACTTGAAAAAAAAGTATATATTTATCCATTAACTTCTAATCATATAGCATTTTTTTCTTATAACGATCGATTGCAAGAAATTTCACAAATGTTTCAATTACTATATACCTATATGTATTTTTAAAAATTAATTTTATTTAACTCTAATCATATCCTAGGTTTAATTAAAAGTTATAAGATAAATATTTTCAAAGTTGAAAAAAAAAAACAACATAATTTAATAACGCAACTTTTAACTTATTTAATTAAATATCTGTGTTGTTTTGATTGTTAAGTACTGAACTTTAAACGCCTTTTCAGTAGTTTTTTTGTTGTAAGCTATTATTCAGTAAAGATAATCTGTCTGGTGATAATTCTATTCGTACAATGCTGTTTCATGTTCTGGTACGCGGACTATTTATTTATTTATTTTTTTAAATCGCGTTTCTTTTTTTTTTTTTTTTTTTTTTTTTTTAGTATGTATTTATTTTACGTCGCGGTGGATGTTTATTTTAATGTATTAAATATTTTTTTAATCGTTCAGCATGTTTCCTATACTGATACAGTATTATGATTATTTTTTGATATTGCGTTTCAAATGGCTGTTTACAAGAGGCTTTATTGATTGGTTTTCGGATACCGATATCGGGTAAAACCGATACTAAGTATGTTTCGTTAATTTCCAACTCTCTAAAAGTATTCATGGAATTCCAGACTTTAATAAGAAAGTTTAAATGTAATTTTCTTTTATATATACATTTTTTTTTTCAATTTAAAAAGTTTAAGAAGTTCTTGAAAATATCATTAGGTAGAGATGCTGCCTTTTGGGTCTAAAATTACAATAATTTTACAAAGAGCAATGTTTTGGGCTGTTTCCTACAAAGACTACTCTTTGTTATAATGAAGATTTGATTACAGAATCTATGAAGACTGTGGTGTTTAAAATTTTGGATTAAAATATGATCTTAAATAAACCACAATTAGTGATTAATTCGAATTATCATACAGCTACCAAATTACCTAGCAACAATTAATTATGTTCTGATATATTTTTTCATTTAATTCATCGTTTATGTTTAGTTGCTGAGAGAGGTTTTCCTACCGCAGGTTAATACTCTGAAGGCCGTACTCTGTGAACTGTAAGCCTCCCTGCTAACTGTGTTAACTCCTCCAACCACGGTCTAACGTCTTTGGGACACTTTCTAATCCATTTATTCCAGGAATCGTTCTACATAACTCTCAGAAACTCCTTTTTCCTTAGTGTAAGACGGATATTAGTTTTAACTTGAGCTAATCTGAATAAAAATAATTCAAATACGTAGTTCTATAATACGAGCTAAAACTTAGTGCCGTATTTGAGGTAATTTCTGGATTAAAATTGGGAGATTCCCTTTCTCCGGTTTTAGTACTTGAACACTTCATTGAAGATGAGATACCTATGATTAGTTGGGCTAATGATTTTGTTTTTGTCAATAAGTGAAAACTATTTACAAATCATCACCAAAACTAATAATTATCAAATTTACAAGTAATAAACATTGATAATACAAAATATAACGTTAGAAGTAGGGACAGTGATAATTTCGGCTATATAGATATACCAAGGAGTTAATTAATTTGAATTCCTATACAGCTAGATGTCTACAACATATAGGGAAAATATCGTCCCTACAACTGCAAAAATATTAAAAAAAAAAAAAAAAATATATATCAAATGTAAAAATATGAGGTTTTGGCATTCGATCATAAGAGGTTCATTACATTGATCAGGGATAATCGAATAGTTTTTATAATCGACCCTTTGACAGGATTATCCTTTTCCTTTACAGAGTGAATTTAGGTTTAAGAATTCGCTAAAACGTATTTCAAACCTAAAACAATTGATAAAGTAATACGAAAACGTGTTTATGACATTTAATACTTTGCAGTTGTAGGGACGATATATTAAATAAAATAAGGGCAACATCAAAGGCAGAAAACGCTTTTTATTTTAAACAACTATTTAGTTCGAGCCTACTGTCCAGTAACTTGAAAAATAAGATTTACAAGACTACAAACAGATCTTTATGAGAGCGAAACATGGACCCTTACGTTAAAAGAAGATTGACGAAAAAATAAATCCAAAATTGAAAAATATATATATATATATATATATATATATATATATATATATATATATAACTATCTCATAATATGAAAAATGAATAATAATTAGGAGATCACATTTTAATCATTAATCAAAACTAACTGTTCGACACATAATTCACTGGAATCTATCACCTTTAGTCATGATTAAATCATTCTGTTGATTTTTTAATTGAACTAATGATTATTTGACTAAAAAATCGATTGTAAGATATTTTCATTATTTAATTAGGTGATTCATTCAAAGAAAGTAGTTGTCAAATATTTTTCTATGATCAAATTTTACTTAAATTTGTCCAACATACATAAATTATTGTTCTGTCAAAAAAAAAAAATTAAAACCGACTTATTTCTCTCCACATTATACACATATATAAAGCGAGCGTAGTCACTTCCCTAATATTAGGATTAGATGTAACGAAAAATTCCTGTTTCTTATCTTGCTCGATATTTTCTTTCTCCGAATATCGAAATTTCTGCTGAAAAGATAAGCTTCTTCCCGATTTTCACTCTATCTAATTCATCAAGGATAATCTTAAAATTCATTGGGATCAGTTCTAGCAATATTATGTTCGTTCTATATATCTAAACAGTTAATTATGGCATTAAAATATAATAATTATGACATTGTTTGAGCGTTACATTAGTCGGTAACAGTATGAAATATACATTTTTTTTTGTGTTTATTTTTAGTAATATTTTCGGTACTTAATCCATTATAGAATGTATATTTCAAAAAAAGAATGTATATTTACGTATGTATTTATTGTATATATGTATATGTATATATGTATGAATATATGTATGTATCTATGTATGTATAAATATGTATATTTATGTATGTATTTATTTATGTATATTTAAGAATGTATATATTTTATGTATACAAAAAAGAATGTATATTTCCCTGGTTCGGATACGAGCACGCTAGAGAAGTGGAGACTTGGGTTCGAATCCCAACCGGGTCAAATCTTTTCTCTTCAAAAATGAAAAATATATTTAAAAAATAATTATTAACAACCAAGAATTATTTCATATTTATATATATATATATATATATATATATATATATATATATATATATATATATATATATATATATATATTGAAGCTGATTGTTTATTTGAATGTTGCAATACATAAATTAATTTTAAAATTATTATGGGTGCTCGTTAATTAATTTTGATAAATATTACTCATCTAAAAGTTAGATTATTTTTTTTTACGATAAGTAACCGTGGTGTAATGACAAATTAGAGATGTTGTTGTATTTTATGTATAGTCAGACGTTGCGCAACCACGATCGGATATAATAAATATTTGTAGAAGAGAACAATAGATAACATCCATTTTAAAATGAACCTTTTGATCTTTTATAGAATCGTCAAGAAAGTTCTGGATTTTTTTCTTAAAATTTATAAATTGGATGAATCGAAATTCAGTAGTTATGGAGAATTATTGGTTAAAATAAACAGTTCATTGTTTTTATAAATTTATTTTGTTTTCCTAATTTTTCTGAACTTCTGATCTTTGTCAACAAAACTGTTTGAACCCATACAATTGATGCAATATTTAAATAATTATTAATAA
Source organism: Euschistus heros (assembly GCA_003667255.2). Lineage (NCBI taxonomy): Eukaryota > Metazoa > Arthropoda > Insecta > Hemiptera > Pentatomidae > Euschistus > Euschistus heros. The sequence continues at coordinate 5,136,545 of RCWM02000003.1, forward strand.
TTTTATTTTCCTGCTTAAGCGTATCCTATCCCTACTTGATACATCCAGTTTCCCCTCCCATCAATTTGGATTCCGTCCAAAGCACTCAACAGTTCAACAAGGCCTCCATATTGTTGACCATGTGTCCTCTGCTCAGGAAAGAAAGCAATACTGCTCGGGTGCCTTTCTGGACATTGCTCAAGCTTTTGACCGGGTTTGGCACACCAGAATGCTTTTTAAACTTAAGAACCTACTACCACAAACCCTCTACCTCATCCTTCATTCCTATCTTACAAATCGCTCCTTCCGAGTCCAATGCAGCTCTGAATTTTCCGACTGCTATCCTATCCGAGCCGGAGTTCTTCAAGGCAGCGTTTTGGGTCCTGTCCTTTTCATCCTCTTCACAGCTGACGTTCCTACCACTCCTGGCACGTTCCTTGCGACCTTCGCTGATGATACAGCGATACTATCATCACATAATGATCCCAAAATAGCCTCTTCTAACCTACAAAATCACCTCTCAAAGATTGAACCATGGTGCAACAGATGGAGAATAAAAGTCAATGAATCCAAATGCACCCACGTGACTTTTACTCTACGTCGTAGTTCCTGCCCAACTCTTCTATTCAATAAGATCCCATTACCCAGATCTGATACAGTGCGATATCTTGGTTTCATCTTGGACAAAAGACTCACTTGGAACCCACATACTAGACTTAAAAGACAAGAACTTGACAGAAGATTCGGCCAACTATACCCCATACTATGAAAAACTTCAAAACTTACAATAGACAACAAGCTTTTAGTTTACAAGACAATCCTACCTAAAGCCTATCTGGACCTACAGACTAGAAATTTGGGGAACAGCAAAACACTCGAACATCAAACGTATCCAATCCTTTAAATCCAAATTCCTGAGAACCATAACCAACGCCCCATATTATGTCTCAAACAAAACCTTACATAACGATCTTAATATACCTTTTGCCCTGGAATCCATACCTGTCAAATTTTCAAAATTTCATCAAATACTTACGCATCATCCTAATCCATTAGCACAATCCCTATCCACCTCCACTCACCCCTATAATCCTCCTCGCAGGTTAAAAAGGCAGTGGCCTCGTGATCTATTATAAAGTTCGACATGGAGTCCTGGCAATGGCCAGCTTCTCTACTCATGCTCTGAGTGACTGTAGTTTAGCGCTCTCACTCAGCCCCCACTGGTGTTATCTTATACTAGTGACGCAGCTGAGAGAGAAGCGTTGGAATCTCTGGGGGCCTGACTTGTTCCTCCACAAGTGGAGGTACAAGGCAGGTCGGAGGGATCCCTCAGATGTGTATTAATTGTAAATAAAGTATGAATGTATTTTTAAGATTTAATTTAATTTTAATTTTTAAATTTTTTTTCTCTTTTTTTTATTATTATTTTTTATTATTATTTTTTTTTTATTATTATTGTTTTGTTATTATTATTTTTTTTATCATTATTTTTTTTTTTATTTTTTTTTTTTTTTTTTTTATTTTTATTTTCATTCTTATTTCACTTTATGTATTGTATAGTTTGAGATACATAGTTTATTTAATTTTTTTTTTGTAGTACATATTATGTGATTCTGTACTTATTTTTATTTACTATTCACTTTTATTTATTGTTCACTTTCTTTGTTTTTATTTCATATTGTACATATTGTGTGAATGGATCCATTGAACCATCCATATTACTTATTGCCCACATTGAGGCAGATTGTAATACTTTCCTTAAATAAAAAAAAAAATGAAAAAAAAAAATTTGTTTATTTTAGTAAGCAGGGAAAACAAAGCTGGAAAATGTTTATAAAAAGCATTATTGTTAACAATAATGCCCCTGATAATTAGCTAGGTTATAATGTGATACTGTGTAAAATTCCTTACATTTTCTAACTAAAAGGAATAGTTATATCTATTATGCAAGGTATGAAAATGAATTGTTTATTTGCTAATTACGTATTTATTTAATTGTCCGTTCTCTTTACGTTGAATAATAAGTAGGCACACAAAGAGCAGATAAGCGGGAGATATGACGGATAAAGACAGGGAGTGGAACAATCCCCTAATTACGAGGCTTATTAGTAGCAGAGTCCCAGCGGACTGTGTCTAATTTCATTCGAATGGAAGCTGATACCCCGCTTACACAATCTTTACGGCTGGTTAACTCCATTTTATCAGTTTAGATCTCACAGCCTGCTGCTTTTCTGCCATTCCAGTATAGCTATTAATAATTAAAACTTTGTTTTTGTTGCGTAATATTGTGTTATATCAATCTGGTATTAAAAACAATAAAATCTGAATTATCATATAATAGAAATAGTTGAAGGATTCGGTGAATAAATGGGTTATGTTAAAAAACAAAATTTGAGTAATTTTTTTTTATTTTTTTTTTTACGTTTTCCTATAAGAGGAAAATGTTACATAGCCTCTTTTTCTTCTTCTTTTTATAGTTGCTTTGTAATATTCGGATTTTGCTACCTAACACATCCGAACATTAATTCTTCATCCAAAAAAATAAATTATATAATATATATATATTTTTTTTTTTTTTTTTTAAATGATACATAATCATCCACTAAAACCTAAACCCAAAAAAAAAAATAATAATAAAAGCATGATACTAGGAACACATCATCGATTCAGATCTTCCTGTAAGTTTAGAAATTAATTTAAAAAATAAGTAAATCTTTTAAAAATAAGAAATAAAACAAATAAATATAGAAATAATGATCGAGACGAGTATTATATGGGCAAACATTGTTTTAACTTTATTATCTTAAAGAATATTTTAATTTAACTGTTATGAAGTCAGGATATCAGTATATATTTGTTTTTTTCCGCATTTTATATGGGTGGAACTTTCATCTTAGGAGAATGAATATTTTCATTTATAAGTAGGTTTTTAATTTGAAAAGCCAACTTACTTAAAAAAAAAATTTTTAATTTTTTTAAATAAGTCTTTCAAAGATCAATAAAGAGTCCCTAAGCTGAGTCAATATGCCTCTAGATTGATAACTTTTAGGACAAAAGTTGCGTGAGCTTAGAATTTATTTTTGTTATACTAATCGGGAATCGACTCTGAGGTTGAGGAGGTTCTCTCCTCGTTGCCTCCCCGCTTCTTAAATTTGAACACTTGATCGGTCATAAGTGAATGAAAACAAAGTTACAATTACGCTGGCCGTGTACGGTTGATAGGGACTGCCCATAGAGCTCTATTCTTAGGCCAATCCACTAAAAGCTAGTTTTTGATAAAGCGTTGGAAGTGCTTCATAAAAATGGTTATAATTATATCGAATATATTGCCGTTATCGCGATCGCCTACATAAGAGCCCTACCGAAGCAGGAAACAATCTAGCTTTCCTAGCTTGGGTGTTAGATGATGAGATTTTAAAAAAAATTCAGAATGGGTGTTGCGAAGACATAGATTATTACTACGAGACAAAACTCCCTATTTACTCTAGTAACATCCTATTTAATTGGAGCTCCAAAGCTCAACTCCGTATGTCCAAATGGGTCTATTTACTGTCATGTAAATAAGTCTTCTGTAATTTATTGGGGGTTTTGAACGCTTGTCTAGTAAATAGTAGAGAAATAAGAAACAACGAGCAGTTTCTTGTCTTTTAAGTTTGGTAAGTAAAACTGAATATAACATTAGTATTCAAGATGTAGGTAAGCAGTTAGAGTGTGCAGTCATGGAAATACAAGAAAATATAATTTGAAATTTATTGTTATGATGTTTCAGCTAGCAATAATATAATAATAATTCAAATGCATTTCCGGTAAATGTTGGAGCAGTTTATAGTCTTTTAAGTCTGGCATGTTTTATAAGAAACAATCATTCCCTATTATATGCCGAACTTCTCCTCAGGTTGCATATTACTGATTTTTTATATGTTTTTCATGGCCACAACTATGATTTATAAGGTTTACCTTAGCGCTAATTTCGATCCTTTTCTAATCAGGTTAAATCTCTTCAACCGTTAAGCTACGCTGAACCCTAATCCAGATAAGAATAGATGTTACCCCAGGCAGAGAAACAAAAGCGCGTTATTCTTACCTATCAGAAGATCCGGAGGGTAAATTACGGTCCGGAATTGTGCTCCTAATACGCCCTAGCTACATCGCCTCATTTGCCTTCCACTAATTCAGTGCACCTCACCCTCAGCGAGAGCCAGCTCCCCCTTAACCATCGAATGAAAATTTAATTTTCCAACGGAGCGAGAACAAGTATGTGAAAATAAACCACCTGGTGGGGATTAATTTACCGTGAAAAGGGCCAGGTATTAACTTCTTTTTTCCTTTATAAATTACTTTCAAACTTCCATTTGGCATAGCTAGTGAGCCCTTTATGACCCGTTTAATTACTGCCTTGCTTTAAGGGTACCCCCCTCCCCAGGAGTACAAAATGGGAGCCTTTTTTCCCAGACAGATATATAATTAAATATGGCTCTGGAAAAGTGAATATAAATAGCTATTCAGAGGGGAGGAAATGTTAAACATTTTATGTATATTCAAAATTTAAATTATTAATATAAAATAATGTATTTATATATTGTATAAATAAATATTAACCTTTGCTTATAGTTGAAAAATATATTAAAATTACCGTAAAACTGGGGAACGTTGCTACGCCTTTTGTGAACATATTTTGGGAATATGTAAACATTCTACTATCTTCGTAGTTTTTGTACGATCGCCCTGAAATAATTATAAAATGTTTTAGTTTTCTTGATTTGAAACTGTTATTTGGATAAAAGGCTAGGAGAAATTGAGAGCTTAGTAACCGATTTGAGTGAATTTTCCTTAATATCAACATGTTTTGGACCCAGATTTAAACATAATAACATAAAATTGATTTATCATAGACAGGGAATTATTCAAAATAGATATGTAGAAAAATAAATGTTATTTAAATGGTTTGTCTTAAAAGCAGTCGCGTAGTTTTCTTGATTTAGGTGACAATTAATTCGGTTACTTTCAATCTGCAGCAAAGTTTCACCATACCTTGGAGAAAAGTTCTATTCATGTTGTTTATAGGATCTGAATCAGAACTTCCTTTTAAATATTTGTACACAAGCAAAAGAGAATTACCTAGAATTAATTTAAATAAAACGTTGGAGAAGTCAATTTTCCTAACACCAAAACGGCTGTACAAATCACTTCTAAAAAAAGGATATGATAATGAAAAAGATTCTAAACTTCGAGCAAACTTGTTACAGAAACACTTTATCCTAATTTATATATCATAGACAGTGGAATAGGTACCAAAATAAAATTTTATTTAATCTGTAAATAATATTTTCTTTTTTTTATTCATTTATTGAAATTTAAAATTGTACAAAATATATACTTCTAGTAAATGGGTTGATTATGATTACAATAACATGTCAAAACTTAAAAAGAACTACTCATCAGTAGCACTTTATTAAAAATTAAACACTAGAAGGTCTCTAGGCCATCTTCTTTTCAGACTCCTCGGATGGTTATCGGGAATAAAATGGGAAGCAAGTTGAAGGACTAGTGGATTTGTGTGGTTATGGAGTTTACTATGAAAGGATATGTATCTGGTTTATGCTAAATCAGCAACATATGGAACATTAAGATCTTTATGAATAAGTATTTGTAACAAAGTAAGGAGCATTAAGGATTTTTTGAAGGATTTTGGATTGTGAGGATTGGATACGGGAAGAATTAAAATTACAGTTTATACCTGTTATTATTTATTATATAAATAAGATTGAAATAATCTTCTCAATCTCCTGCTTCCTTGAAAGAATACATTGATTTTTAGAATGGAAAATCGTATGAAACTTATTAAATTCGTAGCGATCGTTGCAAAATCGTGGAGTGTATAAAGAAAATATCTTGTTTGGAGGTACAGGTTGTCATGTGTAAATTTATAATGAACGCCTAACAACCGTGGAGCAATATCTAAGTGAAGTGATATCTAACTTCTCAGAACTTTTTTTTTTTTTTTTTTTTTTTTTTTTTTGCCTTGTATTCCCTTCTTTTCTGAAACTCGGGTATTTGTTCAATGTAATCAGTTTTTCACACTTGTAAATTTCTTTTTCGAAGCTCATTCCATAATTTTTTCCCACATTTATAATATAATTCATTTTATATTATATAATAGAGTTATCATATCATTTAATATTAATTTTATTATTTTTTTATTTTATTTTTTACTGTGGGACTAATGATGATCTTAATGATGAAGATAGTTGAGTGGTTTGCAGTAATAGATAACCTATCAAATATAAAATCTTAAAGTTATTGTGCTGATGCTTTGACCTACAACGTAAGCCTTTATCAGGGCTAAAAGAAGAAAAAATTTATAGCTATAGAGTGAACATTAAAAACAAAAGAAAAGAAAAATATTATGAAAAAAGTATTTAAAAAAATAACAAAGTTTGAAAAGTCTAAAATTAAGTAAGAAAACAATTTAAATGAAAAATAAGAAATTGTAGCCCAACGAAGGCTGAAACTTTATAACAATAATTCAAAATCTATATTTTCTTGTGTTTCCACGACTGCAAACCCCAACTACATACATATATTTTCAATATTAATTTTATATCAGCTTCACATACCAGACTAAAAGACAAGAAACTGCTCCAACATTTGCTTGACAAGCGTTCAAAGCTCCCAATAAATTAAAAAAGACTTATTTACATGATAGTAATTAGACCCATTCGGACATACGGGTTTGAGCTTTAGGGCTATATTAAACGTCTCAATTCGTCTCGTTTCTAATCCTTAGGCCCAATTCATACAGAACGGACGTGGCGGAGACGTGGCGCTTTTGTCTCTTCGGACATAAAAACAACATTAATAAAATTTGATAGTGGAGTTACATACATATATACCAACAATTTAATAGGGGTGAATCAGCGCATTTAATTTTTTTTTTTTTTCGGGGGGTGAGGGCGAATCGGACATAAAAACAACTCAACCGATTTTCGTAAAATTTGATATTGGAGTTACATAAATATATATCAACAATTTAATAGGGGTGAAACATTACCAATTTAATTTTTTTGGGGGGGGGTGGCGGGTTTTTCGGGAAAATCTGTTGAGTTTTTTATGTCCGATTCACCCCCCCCCCCCCCCCCCCCAAAAAAAAAAAAAAAAAATTATATCAGTGATGTTTCACCCCTATTAAATTGTTGATATATATGTATGTAACTTCAATATCAAATTTTATCAAAGTTATTTTTATGTCCGATTCACCCTCGCCCCCCGAAAAAAAGTAAAATAAAATCAGTAATGTTTCACCCCTATTAAATTGTTGGTATATATGTATGTAACTCCAATATCAAATTTTATTAATGTTGTTTTTATGTCCGATTCACCCCTTACCCAAAAAAAGAAAGCTAACTAAACAAAAAAAAAAAAAAAAAAAAGAAAAAGATACGTGGTGGAGACGTGGCGCGGACGTGGCAGAGACGTGCGCGCGGACGTGGCAGAGACGTGGCGCGGACGTGGCGCGGACTTTTGTCTCTTCCGCGCCTCTCCTATTAAACAAACGTTCCAATTCACACAGAATCGACGTGGCGGAGACGTGGCGCGGACTTTTTTTAATAGGACTAATGTGGAAGAGACAAAAGCGCCACGTACGCGCCACGTCTCCGCCACGTCCGTTCTGTGTGAATTATGCCTTTTAATCCAAACTCCATCTTAAAATCCCAAGTGCTCTCTATTACGTCTCAAACAAACGTATCAAAAAAGATCTTAATGTTCCTTACGTTGCTGATTTAACCCAAGCCAGATACCTATCCTTCATAGTAAACTCCATACCAACTTGATTCCACTAGCCTCCCTACATCCCTTAAGATCCATCCCATTCCTGATAAATCTCAGATGAATCTGAATAGATGGCCAAGAGACCTTTTAATGTAGAACTATTTTAGTGCTACTAGTGAATAGTTCTTTACATGTCATTGTAAACATTTTCCTCATGACATGCAGTTAATTATTTGTGTACAGTTACTAAGAAAAAAGTAGGTATTTGTAAATATTAATATAATAATTTTACGTTTTTTTTCCTTTCATTGCTATTTAAAAAAAAAAAATCAATAATTGGCTGTTTAAACCCCTTTTTTTTTAAACTTTTATATAAAGTCTTTAATTATTTATCAAATCCTAAAATGAAATACTTTATAATTTATTAAATTAATTCATTAATCCAAAATTGCTAATGTTGATTATTTCTGATACATATATTCTGTCACGGGTAGTTAAGAATTTCTAGGTACACAAAATAAACAAACACAATACATGAGAAAGTTTCATATCATGTTAGAAGAAAAAAAAATCCCAGCCGTAAATTAAAATTGGTTCTCAGTCTGGTTTTCTGAGTAAGAATCAGTTTGGATTCGTTCCATTGTTCGGGAATTCTTTCATATTGTCAGATTTGTTTTCCCCAGGCAGATGTATTTTAAAAATTTCAGCTTCACCATGTGCTGAAGCTGATTGTTCATTTCGTATATCGTCTGCTATATTCGATATTAATATTCCAATCAGTATTCGACATTCCTTTAGCTGGGTGGGCTTTTTTATCAACGTTCCCATTCTAACAGGATTCTGCATTCGTTCCAAATTATTCAAAATTTGAAAACGATTCACCAGGCTTTTTTTCCTAGTTTAAAAAAAAAAATCAAAACCAAAGCGACAAAAAACTGCTCGTCGTTATAAACTAAATTTACTAGACAAACGTTCAAAGCTCCCAATTAATTACAAAAGACTTATTTACATGACTGTGATTTAAAGTTGTAAATTTCAATGAATTGATATAAAAAAAAAAAATATAAAAAGGACTTCTCACTCGCAGACTATCTCTTAATTATTATCAGCAGGTTATTCAGTTATCCCAATTAAAGTATGAATAAGAAGCGTTGAACTTCAATCATTAAATATAAAAAAACTATTATTTAATTTTAATTTATAAGAAATTATATAATGTGTGTGTTTACATGCTCAAACGATTAAAATAAGAATTGCTGACTTTCTAATTTTAAGCTGGCTTTCCTAATATGTATAATAATGATTACATAAATATTATATATTGAAAATTAGTTCAAAAAATAAGAAATTCAGGTAGATAGTTGTTAAAAAATAAAATTAATTAGTATTATACGCTTTTGAAGTAATATTAGCTACAATTTATATTATTATATTTGCGTATTCATCAGTTAGAGAAATATCACTCTGGATGGATGTCTTATTTCTTGTCATGTTCTATGTATGAATGAAATAATAAATGCATGCGTACTAAAATATCTCTAATTCTTTAAGATTTATTTAACTATTTAATACAGATATTTATTAAAATATAAAAATAAATAAATCGTAAGTTCTAGCGCCACCGACCCGAGCCTTACTTAGGTCCTCTGTTCAGAAGTACTAACAGTGCTTCTAAAAAAGTTGTCACCTCCTTAAAGTAGCTGAATTTTCTTCTCAAATGTTGAATTGTAGTATCTTATTATCATTCAATTATGTTTAAGGAGGTTTATTTATTAATATCTAAATTCAGAGTTTTATTCCATTTTTTTTTTCAACGTAACGGTCTTAGAGACCACGCGAATATCATTCACTTCTTACTACTTCTCTCCTTCCTTCTTTCTTCCCACCTTTTCTTCATTCTTTCCGATTGCCCCTTCCTTCTTCGGTCCACGCTATTCCTTTTCTCGCATCCTTCCTTCCCACAAGAACCTTGATTACATTTAGTTTTTTCCTATATTCATCTCTATCAAAACAGTCCTGGTCTGTTATTCCCAGTTTCTCAGTTTCCTTTTTCATCTGTTTGACGTATCACCCAGAACTCTTGTATCCTCTGATTTTATAGAAGATTTCTCTATTTAATCTATTCGGGCCCATCCTCACCATATGCCCATAGAACTTTAATCTTCTCATTCTTATGTATGTTTCCAGGCCATTTATATCCTTGTAAATTTCTTTATTAGGTCTCAACCTAAAGCCTTCTTTAGTCTTCTTTATTATAAGTATCCTTATAAGGAGGGAAGATGTTTCCATTCCATATAGTATAACCGGTTTGACGACTGTATTATAGTGCCTTATCTTAGCGTTTATTGAAAGGCTTCTTTTATTATACAGATTGCTTGTCGCGAAGCTTAGTCTTTCAAGTTTGCTAATTTTTTCTTTTACACTTTCCTTCTCAGACCCATTGCTACTTATAATTTCCCCAAGATACTTGAATTTATTTGTGACTTTAATGCTCCCGTACTTAGTCTCTACTAATTTATTTTGAAAATTTCTGTCGGTAGTCATGAATTCTGTTTTCTCAAACGATATTTGTAAGCCTGCCTTTTCAGCAATTTCCTTTAAAGTGTTCAATTGGTCAATTGCTTCGCTTTCAGTCTCCGCCATTAAGGCAAGATCGTCCGCACATGCTAGGCATCTTACTTTGATGTGTTTGTTTTTTGTTCCTATCTTTGCACCAGTATCGTTTCTCTTCCACATTTCCTTCATGACTTTGTCCAAGACTACGTTAAACAGTACCGAAGAGAGGCTATCGCCCTATCTGAGTCCTGTCCTTATTTGGAACGGTTTACTGATGGATCCCTGAAGCTTCACCCTTGATTCCGTGTCTGTCAGTGTCAGTCCTATCAGTCTTCTAGTTTTCCCATCCACTCCATACTCCTCCAACACTGCGAGCAATGTTTTTCTGTCCACCGAGTCATATGCTTTTTTGATGTCAACAAAAAGTATGTAGAGGTTTTTCTTTCCTTTTGATCTGTAGTAATTAATTAACAGTTTTAGGCTCAGAATTTGTTCGGGACATGATCTACCCTTCCTGAAGCCTCCTTGATATTCGCCTATTTGTGGATCTATTTGCGGGTTCAGTCTGTTCAGTAGCGCTTTTGAGAATATCTTATAACTGACAGATAACAGGGAAATTCCTCTGTAGTTGTTGGTATCATTTTTTGATCCTTTTTTATGCAGGGGATGAATTAGAGCGGTTTTCCATTCTTTTGGGATTTTTTCTTCTATCCAAATATCCAACATTAGTTCTGAGATTCTTTTTCTGAAATCATCTCCTGTTAATTTCCACATCTCCGCTATTACCCCATCTTTCCCTGATGCTTTGTTGTTTTTTTAGTGCTGATGTAATATCGTCTATTTCTTCATCATCAGGTGGATCTGAATCAATTTTTTCGGTGGTATTTCTTTGTATTGCCAGTCTATCTTTGGGCTCCTCACAGTTGAGTAGTTTTTCAAAATATTCTGCTAAGATATTACTGTTCTCCTCACTAGTCTGTGCCAATGTCCCATCTTCCCTTTTCAGTACTATACCAGTGGGAGTGTATCCTTTAATTTTTTGTTTGAAGGATTTGTAAAATAGTCTTGTTTCGTTCTTTTTGAAACTTTCTTCCATCTCTTCTATCTGTTTATTGAAGAATTCTCTTCTCTTTTTTCTTAGTACTCCATGAGCTATTTTTCTTTCCAACATATATTTCTGGTATCTTTCTGATGTTTTGTTTTGGTTCCAGTCCTTCCATGCTTTCAATCAATTCCTCATTGCTTCTTCGCATTCCGTATCCCACCATTCCTTTCTTTTGTTTTTCCTTTGGGCGGCTAACCTTTCTGCAAGTTCCACCATATTCTGAGTAGCCTCTTCCCAGTTTTGTGGTATTTCTAGATTTTCTCTGTACATCTGTCCATAGTTCTTAACCAAAATTTCCCCATCTATTTTTCTTAACTTTTTTTCATTTGTTTGTTGGTGTCTTTGGGCTGGTACCAATTCTATTTTGATTTGTGACGGGAAATGATCCGATGTTACGTTTATTGCTCTCTTCACCCTTACATTCTGCATTTCTTTATGGTATCTATCAGAAATCGCCACATGATCTAGTTGAAATTCTCCCAGAAGATTATTTGGAGATACCCATGTTTTTTTCTTACTGGCTTTTGCTCTGAAATATGTGGACATTAATTTCATTCCTGCACTTTGGCATAGTTTGATTAGTCTTTCCCCGTTCCTGTTTGTCCTATTGTGTGCTGGATATTCCCCTACTATTTTCTGAAATTTTCTTTCCTTTCCCAATTGCGCGTTGAAATCTCCCAATAGTATCTTTATGTTATTTTGCGGTATCTTGCTTATCTCTTCTTCTAAACCTCTCCAGAAGTCCTCCACCTTTTCCGGATCTTTTCTGTTATCATCGTTTATGGGCGCATGTGCATTAATTATCGTGTACTTTTTGTTGGTTGCCTTAAATGTGAGTACTGAAAGTCTATGACTGGTGCTCTTGAAATCGACTATTGTGTCTAAAAATCTTATATCCACCATTAACCCCGTCTTAAGGTGGGGAACATTTTTCATTATCCTTCTCCCTGGCTTCCCTTTAAATATTCTGTACCCGCCAAAGTCCTTTATCGCAGTATCAGTGAATCTTGTCTCTTGCAGTGCCATAATGAATTTTTTAATCTGTGTAGCTCTGATGTGAGCGGTCTGAGTTTGCCCACCTGAATGAGGGAGTTTATATTGTATGTCCCCATGTAGTAGTTTTGTTTCGTTTTGAAATTTAGTTTTTGGTCCTTGTGGTGCTCCGATTCACCACCTATTCGCTTCTCACTGTCGGGCCCCCTGGAATCCGATTGCCCGACTTTGTCTTCAGGGGAGTTGTTTTCGTGTGAAGCTCTTTTCATGATATTGTTAGTTTTTTGGTCAGGTTTCCCGGACAGAGTACAACTAAGGTAATTAGCCTTAGAGGGTTTCGTTTTAGTTCCTCTATTCCTAGCCTTTAATCGGAATAGAGTAGTCCAGCCGCACCACGTGGAGGCACGCATTCCTTAGGAGTTTTAGATGGAAATGAAAGGCACTCCTAAGAATGCCGAAACATTAGCGGCCTTTATTCCATTTTATTATTATATTTAACTTCAAATACTTCTTCCTTAGGAGCATTAATAATTTTAGATGGAAATGAAAGGCACTCCTAAGAATGCCGAAACATTAGCGGCCTTTATTCCATTTTATTATTATATTTAACTTCAAATACTTCTTAAACTTGAAGAATGTTTAAAAGAAAATAAGTTTGCCAGAAACATGGAGTTGAATTTCAATAAATTAATAATAAAAGAGTAAAATCCTGAATTTAGATATTAGAGAATTATTTTTGTTATATTGAGTGCTACAGCCATAATCTTACTTATGTTAAAAACAACAACAAAAAATCAACAGCCATTCTTGTTCATCTCCCGCCTTTCTGTTCCAACCTCTCACTCCCAGTCGTCTGAGGTCACTCTCGATGTTATCCAGCAACCTCAGCCTTGGTTTCCCACTAAATATCTTTCTTCCCGTTCTACATTGTCAAAGGAGCACCGCAATCTTCCCGCTTAGACCATAGAACCAAAATTAAGCTAACCAAACAGCTGTCCATGATTATCCTGATTCTCCGATTTCCGTAATTATTTACCAATAATATTTGTAAAAACCATTTTCTCCCACCTCAGTATTCTCCGTTTATTTGACTCAGAACCCCACACTCACAGCTGTAGGTGATTTTTAAACTATAGGAAAATTTTTAGCTACCAGATACTAAATGTCGATAAATCTTGCTGCAAACATTGGATACTTCCTGAAGGCTACCTGTGAGATTATAGGTGTTGCAGCAACACATGAATCACTTAACTTTTTTTTTTTTTTTTTAATTTCAGTTTATAATTTTAGCCCTTGAAAATCCACTAAACCATCCAATTCATCTCTTATTTAATCCTTACAATCCAAAATCCTTCATAAAATCCTCAGTGTTCCTTACTTTGTCACCAATAAACTTATCTATAAAGATCTTAATGTTCCATATACTGCTGAATTAGCCCACACCAGATAATCACTCAAATCCGTTAGTTTCTTAACTTGATTCCCACTTCATTCCTGATCATCCTCCGAGGCGTCTGAAACGAAGATGGCCTAGAGACTTTCTAGGGTAGAAGTTTTAATAAAGTCCTACTGATGACTAGTTCTTTTCAAGTTTTAAAATGTTTTTATAATTGTTGTCAATACATTTACTTGATATATATATAATGTCCCACTCCAATGTGAATGTATCCCCCACACCAATGTGACTTTATACATGACAATGTGAAAAAGGGATCTTAGTAGTTTAAGGTTCTATAGTAAAAAATAAATAAAACATGAAACATTCCTGCTCCATAATGAATATTAGTCTTTATTTAACGTTAAAGTATTTTTTCATCACATAATATAAATAATATCACTGCAAATATCACATCAATTCACTTTCAATATCAATATAACACTCAATTTTGGTCACAGTTTTTTTTTTTTTTTTTTTTTTTTTTTTTTTTTTTTTTAATTATTTAAAGATTAATTTATTAACAATGTCGTGGTATCTCAACATTTTCATGAAATATAAACATACCATGACAATGTTAAATGGCCACGCTAATGTGAAAATAAGGTTAAAAATATTACTGCCGAAATCCTATATTATGAGGGCCGTAGCCTACTATCAAAACGCATTTCAAATAAACTAAAATTTCTACCGAATACCTTTCCATCACTTTTTTAGTAATGGCACACAAATGTTAAGAAGTCACGGGGACAAGAATAAAATAACTCGGGGATTGGTTACTTGGGCATTACATTCCTGAAAAACACTTTTTCACTTTCTCCACCATCATAGTTTAACATTACTACCCATTAGTTGAGTATGTTTCGCCTTATCAAGTAATAATTATTTACATAATTGTAAATAAAAGCATAGGGACAAGCCACGACAATGTTAAGCGAGGTAGAATAGCCTAAAAATGTAACCCTAAAACAATAAAATTCCAAATAATTTCAGTTAATATCATAAATTCACATAACATGAATCGATTTGCCAACGGTATTTTCAACAAGTTTACTTCATTGAATTTTTAAGGGCGGGGGACTGAAATTTGCCTGTAGTTTGAGAATCAGCCTTATATGTCACCACTGGTGTTATTACTAATTTATAAATAGGGATCGTTGCATATCAAGACAATGCTCGTGACTTTATGCTGTAATATATGATATAAATATTATAAAAAATATACTGCTATAAAAAAGGACAAGCCATGCCTTGTTTGTGACAACTGACTACTAAAATTTAAAAGTGCAAATTCACTTCCATGGCAAGAAATTATATCCATTATATTATATTTATGCAAGAGATAAATCAATAAAATTATTTCTGCTATTTAAAAATTATTACTAATACAAAATGTCGATTTTTTGCTTTTAGATATTGTGAGTAAAAATATGATTCATCGACTTTAAGTTCTAAGCACTAATAACGCAGTTTATTATCATGCTTTTCGCCAAAGGTTCTTAAGAATCTCTCTCCATCTCGATTACCAACTTATACATTAAAATTAAAAATTAAATGTCAAACTATGCCTTTATTTAATCTTCAAACACCTTATTATTGCAGTTTTAAACAGGTTTATTTATTGTATTACTTATCGCTTCTACTCATTAGCGGCCTAATACACATATTAAATTTTGTCAAACAATTTACGAAATTTCAGAAATCAAATTTCAGGCATATCCACGACGGGAGATGCTAGTATTAATTTTTAACTAGCTGTTTTTATTGTTAATAATGCGTATTATCAAGAATATTGACCATGTTTTGTTATTAATAAACATTACATTATTTAGGAAGCGAGGTTGAAAATATAATTTTCTTATTCCTGATGCTAAGAGGTTACCATTGCAAACGGTAAAAATAAAAGGGAAAAGGTTTAATTTTGCTGTACTAGATGATATCTGGGATGATGTTCTAATGTTCTTGGTCTTGAACTCCAGGAAGTTGGAACAGCACGGCTTATAAAGATAGGAGCGGAACGGGACACTGTCACGCATGCAGGGCGAACCATTAAGGAGTAGTGCCTGGAACAGCGATAAAAGGTTTCCCGAGGAATTATGAACGAGCTTAAAGGGGATAAAGCAAGCTTTTCCTACCCAGCTCCAGGAAAACTCCCAAGTTTTGTCGTTGTTAGTAACTAATGATGTTTCACAGTTATTATTCTGTTCCTGAGTAATGTTTACTACAACCCTTTTTTATAGGTTATTTATTATCATTTTAATATTCTCATTCTAGAAGTTATTTAACTTGTTATTAGAAAGTGGTTAATTTTATCTGTATCCAAAAGTGAGTTTTAAAATAACAGAAAAAAAATTCTTATATTTTTTATTGGGGCAGATTTTTTTTACACATATCTCAAATCAGGGTTGATAAATTATTTTACAATTCTATTGGTATTCGAAGACTAGTGCTAATGCTAAACATCCATTATCAATTTTGAAAAACAATTCAAAACATCAGTTTTTTTTCAAAACATCATATATATATATATATATTTTTTCCTACATATAACGTATTACGATATATCAATATATATATATATATATATATATATATATATATATATATATTAATTTTTTTAAACAAGTTATTGATATTTACAACAACATATATACATTATATACACAAGTAAATTTGAGAGTAATGATTAAAATGGCATGTTAAGAACTACTGAATATTAATTCTTAACATGTTAAGAAGGTCGGTTGACCTTTGATGCAAAGCAAGTTGGAAGAGTAACGGATTCGAGTTGTGATAGAGTTCACTACAAAACGATAAATATCTGGTTTGGACCAAATCTGCAACTTATAGAACATTAAGATCTTTATGGATAAGTTTGTTTGTGAAATAATAAGGTTCATTGGGGTGTTTCACGATGGATTTTGTATTAAAAGGACTGGTTAAGAGCAGAATTGGAAGGTTTAGTGGAGCCGTATATATATATATTGTTTAAACGTAAATTGATACTTATCTTAGGAGGCAAAATAAGAAGATCATCTAAAAGCTATTAGGGCCTAGATTAAACTGAGTGTAAAGGAACGAAAGGATAAGGTCAGAGGGTAGTTCTTTAGGTTATCCCTATGATTGATTGTTTTTATTTTCTATTTAAACAAATTTTTGAATGGTTCAATTGGAAATACTTATCTGTCCATTTAAACAAAAATTGGGATTGGTTTTGAAATAATCTGTAAATATTTAATTTAAGAATATTTTATTAGTGATTATTCGTTTCACAACCGACTCTTATTTGGATTTATGGTTAATTTGAATGGATATCGAAGTAAAAATTCTCTGTCTTATTATTGTATGCCGTTTTTTATAATCTTCGAGTTACTGATCATCCAGTTTTTCCTCGCATTAAGTTTCAAAGTCATTAAATTTTAGTTCATATACACTGCTTTTTTGGAAAGGGTCTATCTTTTTTTCAGGTGAAGGAAAATGTATCAATTTAAAATACGGAATGCAAACTTAATTTTCTTAATTGCTTTTCGGCTTTGGTGGATATCGAAATCGAAACTCTGGGGGTTAGTCAATATACCATATCATATTCTTATTTATATAAAATAAAGTTTTTTATTGTAGTTTTTAAGTGTGAAAAGTTTAGTTTTGTTTTACTGCTATCCTGATGTGAATTTTATTGGTATAATTCACCTGGAGTGGATTTTATTTATTTATTTTAAAAATCTATTGATTTGCTAGCTCGTTCTTAAGTTATATAATTTTTTTTTTTCGTTTGATGAAAGTCAATTGTTCAGTATACAAAATAGAAAAAATATTTAATAGTATTTGTGATATTTATAAACTAGTAAATAAACGAAAAAAAAAAGTTTAATACTGTAAAATACATTTACTTTCTAAAGCTGTTAATGAAGTTGATCTATATGGAAAATATTTATAAAAGTTATAAGAGAGAGCAGGGTAAACCAAGAACAACTTGGAACTACAAAAAATATCAAAACTTTTCCAATTAAAGGAGAAAAATTCATCATGTATACTTCTAGCAAACAAGCTCCACTGCAAAAAACATCTAAATATTCTAGACTGATAAAAACGAGGAAGAAGAATTGAGAGCGCTGGCGTAAACAGGCACGTCTAGCTTTGATGAAGCGGGGTGGACTTTAGTTCTCTCTGTTTCAAAGATCTATTCTAAAAATGTTAGATTAGCTGCGTATATATGTTTACATTTAAAAAAAATAGTATAATAAGTACTCCACATATGTATTTATAAAAAAAAATATTTAGGTATCACCGATTTAGAAGTATAGAGATGTAGAGATGGTAGGTAACAGAATTATTAGTCACAGGAGGGTGCACTGCAAAAGGTGTTGGAGGTGGAATGGAAATGTTATGTCGTACCTCAGTATTTCGTTTTTAGAGTAAATGAGTATTCAATGCCTGCCAGGTGGATTAATAATACCTTAAGTCATTGCGGTCAAAGCAATATTAGCTTTGATAAAACGAAATTTGAGGGATGGCTGTTTATGAATTGCTTCATAAAGATAAAAGCTTGCGATATGAAGACTCGAACTGATAAGTTAATGGGCGTGGTGTTCCAATATCGTCTTATTAAGAAAGGTCTCTCTCTTAAAAAACTCTTCTTGTTTTTAGAAAGTAGAATAAATCATCGGTAAGCTGATACACGCTTAGCTTCTGGCCGAAGCTTCGAGTACGGTTGTTTAAAAAAAAATTGAAAAAAATCTATATAAAGTATAGAAACGTATAATCTGTCTAAATCGTCGTTTTTATTGAGTATTTAACCTTTTTTGGATATTTTTATATCTGCACGCAATTCAAAATTCCGCAAAATATAACCAATTGAATGACCATCTATAACAAAATCCAGCTCACCTGAATGCGATTCCTGGTGTATGGTAACAAAATGTTTATGTTATAATACAAAAAGTTTCAGATAAAAAAATATATTATTGCACGGAATTGACCTTATAAGCCAGAACAAATTGAACCGTGGAAGCTATGTGTCATAACTTCTACTGAAGATCAACTATTTTAAACGGGTCCTATTTTATGAATATGAACTACGGGGACATGTAAAACAAGACTTTATAGTTATGAGAAAAAGGTCTACGAAATTTGCTTAAGAATAAAAAGGAGAAGAGGAAATGGAAGAGGAAAATAAGAAAAAATATGTATCGGAAAGCTTTAAGCTAAATGCTAAAAAGAAGAAACAAAACATCTCATATGAAATGTTAATTTAATATCTGGAAATAACAATATTTTCCTTTATTATCAATATTCCGTGATTATCTTACAGAAAACTGCTCTGAGCAATATGAAGTATTTTTAAGCATTGAATTTATTTAATGAATAATTAGTAGATATAGGTCTAATTAAATAGGAAATTTTACCTGACTAATTTACCTTATTTTATTTCCTTATAACCGAACAATTAACTAAAGCAGGAATCAGACGCATAAGTTGAATAATTATATGATTATAGATAAAAAAATAAGGATGTTCTAAGGAATGATGGAGAGAAAAATAAAGATTTTCGCAAGCTAAAGCAATGTTACGCCAAGCAATACTGAACATAACAAGAGCAAGAACTACTGAATATGTAGGAACAGAGTAACTTTTCATTTATTGGATTGATGGTTAATTATGAGTTTTTATTGGCAATGTTATTGTAATAAAACCTTTTGTGGTTAGAATATTTGTGATTGATACAACGAATAGAATAGCGTAATGTATTCCATTACATCTCGCGACGCAAAGAACTTGTCTTAAACATTTGTAGTGGATCGAGTTATGACCATCTGCATCAGTCTGTTTGTTTAGACTTGAATTTATTTATTTATTTATTTTTTTACGAATACTAGATATTTAGATAGAACTATGACTATCCATTCAAATCATAATCATTAGTGGCTCTCCTAATATTTGACCTTTTTTTTGTTTTTATTAATTTTATGAGTTTTTCTACAATTACTTCAAGACTAAAACTAAGGTAACTTTTAAAATTTTTCAAAATGTTCTGGTGTATTTATTTTTTATAGAACATTATGATATAGTTGTTACATTTTATAAAGTTAGGTCAAATTTAATTAGTTTTTAAATGTATCTCATTCAATGTCTCATCAAATTTAGCTAATTCAAAATAATTTTGAAAAAGAAACGTAATGGTTTCACTTTTATTTAAATTTTATATAGACTGATTTATATTTCAAACATTCATCTAATACGCGAATTATATATAGCTAATGGAATGTCCATATTTCCACTAATACAAACCTTCCTCTGCCAACACCGTCTTGTATATTATTTTTCTTTGAATTACAAATAGATTTATTTATTAGAAGCCATATTATTTATTAACAATTATATATTTTTTTATTAGTAGATATAAACTATTTCAAAATAAAATGAGTTTTACAATTTTTATATTAAATGAAAGGCTTAGAAATAAAAAAAAAAAAAAAAAAAAAAAAAAAAAAAAAAAAAAAAAAAAAAAAAAAAAAAAAAAAAAAAAAAAAAAAAAGTGATTAAACAAAATTATTCTATACCTCATAACGGGAAGGATAATAACAATTACACAATTAAGAACATGCAACATTATTATTAATCTAAATATAAAAGCATACATATTTAGCCTATAAAGCATATACATATGCCACCCAGACACAGGTGGCACAAACTTCCTTTTAGAGCACTAGACACCAACTGGTGGCTCCTTAATGTTTACTTATATAATAATTATGTTGCTTAAATAAAAGAGTACGTAAATATAAAGGATATAGCTTTCTCAGGATTCGCACAATTTTTTTGGATTGGATATGTATTTTGGCTGAAGATCTGTTTACCTATTTTTTTAACGCTCTAGCCCTGTTGTATATTACTCGGATCGGAGATTGCGACAGTTTCCTCTACAGAACTTTTATGGAAAGTATTTTGTCTTTAATAATATTTGTCGCTATTATCTATCGTCAAAGAGTTATACTGGTTGGAATGCAAAAAGTCAAGCCGTAACTGTTTTTCACCCTCAATAATTTGTATCATTTTGATTCGTTTTCCTAATCAGAAATTAAGATAAAAACCCTATTTTCTCTTTTCTTTGTTTATTTAGAATAATCATTTCGAATATAATTGTTAATATATTTATTTAAATATTTTGGTATTTTTAATTCTAAAACATAAGTTAGGAAAAGGAAAATATGATAGGTAGACATATCTATGATCAATTGTTTTTCCAAGTCAGGGAGAATACGAGATATATATTTTAATTCATATCCTAAATTTAAATGTTTTCACTTCATTGTGAAATCTTTATATTTATAAATAATTTACTCAATTTGCATTACAATTGCTTTCCAAGAGAAATATGAAATAGTAAGCATTATAAAAAAAAAGATAAACTAAAAAAGTGTAATAATAATAATAAGAATGTATTAAATATTTTTAGAGATTTTCTAATCATTGTAATTGAAGTTTAAAATATTAAAGAAATGCAAGGCAATGTTTTAACTAAACTTAAAATGTTTAGATTCGTTACTTGAATATGATAATATAAAGAAAACAAAGGCAATGAGGGCAGTTTAGTCACAAATGTTACAGCGACAGTTTCAATTATTTTAATAATAATTACTAGCCCTGTTCCGTTTGTAATATTTTATGTAGACTATATATCATTGTTAATAAAACCTTTTTACTTGAACCAACTAAATATATTCAGATTATGTTTGCTTTATCTGCTAACCGAAAGTTTTTTGTTTTTTTTAATGATTGAAATTGACAACTGTATTTACAATATAAACATACAATACATCAAGTAAATATGATGATAATGATAAAAATGACACGTCACTTGTTTTTAAAGGAGCTACCCATTGGTAGCACTTTTACAGGTTCTATATAACGAGGTGCTATGTTAAAAGGTCTCGAGGCCATCTTCTTTTCAGGCGCCTCGGAGGGTTATCTGGAATGGATTGAGAAGCAAGTTGTGACACTAATGGATTTGAATGGTTGTGGAGTTTGCTATGAAAGGATAGATATCTGGTTTGAGCTAAGTCAGAAACGTAAGGTATATTAAGATCTTTATGGATGAGTTTGTTTGTGACGAAGTAAGGAGCATTTAGGATTTTTCTAAGGATTTTGGATAGTAATGATTGGATGCGAGATGGATTGGATGGTTTAGTGGAGCCCCAAACCTCAACTCCGTATGTCCAAATTGGTCTAATTACTGTTATGTATATGAGTCTTTTGTAATTGATTGGAAGGTTTGAACGTTTGTCAAGTAAATGTTGAAGTAGTCGAAAACGACGGGCAGTTTATTGTCGTTTTAGTCTAGTATGTGGATTCCATGTAAGACGTTTGTCTGAGTGGAGTCCTAGGTAGCGGATCTGTTCAACGGGGATTAGTGGGACACCATTAAAGGATATTGTAGGACAGGAAGTCGTAGGTTTACGACGAAGGGTAAAGGTTATTTGATGGGATTTATTTGGATTTATTTTGATCCTCCATTTTCGACACCATTCTTGAAGGTTTGTGATATGGGATTGGAGTGTTTGGGAGGCAATAAAGGGATCATTGTTTACTGATAACACACAAGTGTCATCAGCATACGTGGTGAGGATGGTGCTAGGATTTGTCGGGATGTCAGCTGTATACACCGTGTAGAGGATTGGACCTAGGATACTTCCTTGAGGAAAACCTGCAGATTGGGTAAAGAGAGAGGAATAGGAAAAGTTATGATTAACTTTAAAAGTTCTATCACTGAGGTATGAGCGGAGAATAAGGAAATATGTAGAAGGTAGGAATTTACGGAGTTTGTAAAGCAGTCCTGGGTGCGAGACTCGGTCAAATGCTTGTTCTACATCGAGAAAGGCTCCCGTGCAGTACATTCCGTGCTCCAATGCGGAGGAGACAACGTCCACCACACGATGACATTTCTGGATTGTGGAATGTGATGTTCGGAATCCAAACTGGTGTTCTAGGATTATGTGGTTGGAATCTAGGATAGGATACAAGCGTTTTTCTAGGATTTTACCCATAATTGGCAAGAGAGAAATAGGACGATATGAGGAAGGGTGTTCCGGTGGCTTTTTGGGCTTAGGTATCATTTTTACTATGGATAATTTCCAAGGATCAGGAAAATATGTTGTTCGGAGTACAGCGTTATATATGAATGTTAGGAATAGGATGGCTTTCCGAGGAAGGAGTTTTAGGATATGGGATGTTATAAGGTCATGTCCAGGGGCTTTCTTTTTGGGCAATCTTTAGATGATACTTGATATTTCTGAAGGATGGAATGCTTTAGGAGGAAGGGACATTTGAAGTGGGATATTTAATTCTGTTTCAATACTTTCAAGGTGATTTGGGTTAAGGATATCAGGATGGGGTTTAAAGGTATTAAAAAGGTGTTGACCGAAAATTTGTGATTTTTCATTGTCAGATTGCGACCACGTTTTGGATTCAGTTAGAAGAGGGTGATTACAATTTTTATAGTTAAGCAGTTTTTTGGTGGCCATCCATAAGGATTTGTCAGTCGTGTTAAGGTTTTCAGTATATTTATATAAATTTTGAATTTTGAATTTTTTTATTTCTGTTTTTAGTTTGTTAGTCAATTTGTTGTAGTTATTTTTGTCTGATGGATATCTTGTTCTGTGCCACCTGGTTCTTGCTTTTCGCTTTTCTCTCAAAATGATGCGAAGATGTTGTGGCAAATTACTCCGGAGAGAATTGTATGTTTTTCTTTTTGTGGTATTATCTATTATACTATTGCGTATAGATGTCGTTAGTATTTCTATAGCAAATGGTCTTGTTTTGTTTTAAGTGGAATTTTTAAGTCTATTTTCATTTCCAAATCATATCGAAAACTGTCCCAGTCTACTCGGCCAGTAATCAACGAAGGATGGGTGGGTTTAAGAACAGAAGTTGAATGCAGGGAAAGCAGTACCGGACTATGATCGGAGGAAAGGTCATTTAGGGATTTTATTGTGAGCTGGGATGATGAAACCTGGGAAGTAATGCATATATCGAGGATATCGGGTCGTTTTTTGAGGGATGTTGGCCAATATGTAGGGTTCATAGGTGGAATGATGGAATAGGTATTGGATGGTCGGATCTATAAGTGATGTAGTCACGTATGTGGAAATGTGATCTGTTTGTGAAGTGGGTATCCGTCAGGAAGGCTACATCTATGTTATTGTCATGAAGAAATATGTCAAGTTCGTCTCGATGGTTATGCAGTCCATTCGCGTTCCACAAAATGATAGTCAGGGGCTTTGGGCTCATTGTGGAATATTAGGTGGGACTTGATAAAGGACTCTGGTGAGGAGTGAAATGAGGGGTGCAATCGTTTCTTTTAGCTCTGAAAGGAAGGACGAAAGGATGTTATTAATGTCTACTGGATTCGGAACAAGATTTAATTAGGGGAGCTGTGATGGAGGATTATATCTAGGAGTGCTAGGTGGGATTTGGACCCGTCTTAGGATATTAGGAACAGTATCGACTTTTGTTGATGTATGGGTTGGAAGGTTTGCTGTAGAAGTTTGGATTGAAACAGGGTGCTGACTTTGTGGTGGTAGTTTTACTCGGAGAGGAAAATGATATGGAGGAATGTCCTGGCTGGGACGTTGAGGAGGAGGTTGAGTTTTGGATAGGACAGGTTGTGGTTGGGAGGTTTGAGACGCCTGATGTCGAGCCTGAGGATTTCCTATTATGTTAGAGAATGTTAAACGAATTCTCTTCTGAGGAGGATTGATGGTTGATGAAGTTGACGACTGTGGTTCTGTGGTGAAAAGGTGATCTTCATGGTCTTGCTCGAGGGAATTCGGAGGATCTATAAGTTCTGTTTCAACTTCATGAGAGTTTTGACGTCGATTTTTCGACGCTGCAAATATATATCTTTGTCTTTCTTGATTTTTATGCACGACACACCCTCTATAATTTGCAGGGTGATCTTCACCGCAGAGGACGCATTTTGCAGGTGTTTCTCTAGTCTTTAGGCATGTTCCTGTAGCATGGGGTCCAGCACATTTGACGCACCTGGCTGGATGGTAGCAATATGATTTTGTATGTCCTAGACTTTGACATCTAGTACATTGCACAATCGCAGGTTTTCGTTTGGCTGCTCAAATCGCACAACTGAGTAGCACAGTCTGGTGATTTTAAATATTTCAATATTGTTGCTGGCAGGTTCCAAGTCAACATAAAATAACGGTAGCGGAAATTTTTGTGTAGGGTGGAGCACGGACGAGATGTTTCTAACGTTGTAGCCGATCTCTTCTATGTCCTTCTTGATATATTCGGTTGGAATGGTATTATGAAGCCCTCTTAAGACTACTCGTTACGCTTTATCTTCTTTTAGTTGATATGAATGAAAGTTGTAGTTTTTGGTGGTCAGAGAATGAATGAGTTTTTTATAATAGTCTTTATTCACGGTATTAATTTTAATGTCTCTTACACGTGAAAAACATTTGAAATTTGTCTGACCAACAAGATTCGATATTTCTTGACAAAAAGGCCAGAACTCCTGTACATTGGAGATAAAGACTGGTGGTGGTGGAGGTTCAGGAAATTCTTTAGATTGTTGAGCTGGTTTGGTGGGATGTTTGTCCAGGGCTGCAAATTTATTGCTGGTGGGAATGGTGATGGTTGTTTGATCTACTTTTGTGTTTGCAGTAGTTTTACTGCGAGTTGTAGGTGGTGATACCCGTTTCCCTTTGTTTTGTTTTTTTTGTTTTTTTTTTTGTTAGGAGAATTTCCGGCAGATCCGGGGGCAGCGTTTCGATGACGTTTTTGTAACAACCTTTGAGAAAGATATTGAGAGTCTGTCTCGTTGATTTCAGACATTGGGGTCTCTTCCTCCGATTCAGTCTCCATGTTACAATATTAAATTAAAATAAGGTAATATAATTAAATTAAAAATACTCTTACTAAAAAAAAATAAGCAAATAAGATATACGGAAAAATTTAAACATTTTCTAATATTAACTAAAAAAAAAAAAAAAAAAAAAAAAAAAAAAAAAAAAAATGTTATGAAGACGTGGACTCGAACGCAGGAATATGAATTACCAGTCCAGAGCCTAAGCCACGACATACCAGTCCAGAGCCTAAGCCACGACATACCAGTGACTGTAGAGGTGGGTAGCTAAAGTAATATTTAGCTCAACCTGGAGTGCCAACCAGTAAGAGACTGTCACTCGTGGATAGCTTGTACCTCACGTGCACCAGTTTTCTCACATGTAATTGTTAATTTAGCACTAACCTGATATCACAATTATCACAAAATTGTTCACTGTAATATATAGCGTTAGTGCAGAAGTTTACAAAGCAGCAGGTTGCTTAATCCTATTGAGAAAACAGTTTAAAGCCAGGGCGATAACGTGTTCTGCTGTTTCGGCCATGACACTTAAACAACCGAAAGTTAGTATAAAAAAAAAGCTATATATAAATATAGCTTCTAAACAGAAGGTACTAGTTACAAATATTATATAAAATTTTAAGGATTAAAATCGATTAAATTTCTCACTCGGACACTGTCACCAAATTATCGATACGAGTAACACGAATAGAATTAGAGTGTGTCAATATAATACATTTTTGAGGTTGAAAAAAAAACTTTACACCAAAACAGTATAGACCCCAAACTAAAAGATATATCTACACCAATAAGCAATAGTACCTTAAGTCCAGATGCTGTACACGGCACCTAGAAATATAAAAAATAAAATAATATGAGCAACCTTAACGGGGTTAACGGGAAAAAATAATTATAAAAACAATATTCCGGAAAATGCTGTATACAATAAGTAACTCTGGTCACGATTGGCACCAACGATCACTTTTACAATAAAATCCTCCTCTTTCCTGGATATTGCCTTCAACAAATCAAATTCAATAAGAAAAGAGAAAAGCTTTAATTTCGTAGTCACTCAAGTCCTATTGGATCATCGCCGTCTTTCCGGTTGGGTTTCCTCAGGAGGGCAGAAAAGACACCGGAATCGAATAAAGCACTTCCCTAGCCGAGGGTAAACTCGTTAGGTTTGTTATACGCCAAGGGTAGAAGATATCGACCAAGGTCTCAGAGATTTTTTTCAAATCCTAAGGGTAATGTTGTATTTTTTTTCTTCACTTGAGTTACCGAAGTTATTTTTTATTTATAATTTAACCCTATATGGGACATCACTACTTATTCTCAAATTTGAAAAATATTTTCAATGAAACCGTTCTAGAAACTTTTACCGATCATGAGATAAAAATATTTGTTTACTTATAAAAAGTGTTTGCTAGCAAATATGAGGTGGACCTATTAAAATACTAATAAGAAGCTGTTTATCAGTACAAACTACTTCAACATTTACTAGACAAACGTTAAAAACTTCCAATTAATTACAAAAGACTTATTTACAGGTACGGAGTTGATATTTGGGGTTAGGTTACGTATCCAATCTTTACAATCAATTTTTTTTTTTTTAAACTCCTCAAAGCTTCTTACTTTGTCACCAATAAACTTATCCGCAAGGATCTTAATGTTCCATATGTTGCTGATTTAGCCCAAACCATATACCTATCCTTTCATAGTAAGCTCCGTAGCCACTAATTTCTCAACTTTTTTCCCACTTCGTTCCCGAAAATCCTCCGAGGCTTATGAAAAGAAGATGGACTAATTTTTTATTGAAGTGTTACTGATGAGTAGTAGTCTTTTTTAGTTTTGACATGTTATTATAATCATTATCAACACTTGATGTATATATTTTGTACAGTTGTAAATTTCAATATTGATATAAAAAAGAAGTTTTTTTGAAAAAGGGATGAAAGCGAAGATAAAGTTGAAACTTTATTACTTCTTATATTAAACCATATATTAGATTAGGAAAAGAATGAATAGGATCCACAGGTTAAAACAAAAACCGTGTTGTAGCCTACTCACGGCGAAGGGCAAGAAAGGACTTCACATGGATTCCACTTACGCTAAAATCAGCTAGTGCACTCTACCTTCTCCTACAGCTAACAAATTTTTATTTTCCCCTACCTCTAGAAGTTCTATAAAAACAAAATAGGATATGGCGCGGGATATTCGATTGCAACTTTACAAGCGGAACAAATATCAACTATTGTCCTAAAAAGGACTAAATGTTTTCCTCGCGTCATTCGCATCAAATTCAACTCAACCTCAAAAGACAACTACATAAATCAAGCCAAACATTTTTCAAAAAAAAAAAAAAAAAATGACTGTAATTATCACTTAAAATATGATAAAGTTGATAAGCGTGTAGCATAGAGAATTTTCTATAACATTACTCCTATTTAATGTGTTCTCTGACACAGGTTGGATTGTCGTAAATTTTAAATCTTTATCATGTTCCTATTGACTCTATAGCCCATAACTATAAGTATTTAAGTTATCTGATTGATTGGAGTGTTTTCCACCCTCTGATTTAAATAACTCTATTCTAATTAGTAGCTATTTGTGTTATTATTAATTAATCAGGGTATTATCAATTAAGTCTCCTAACATTCCCATTCGTTTTCTTAACCCTTAAATGCGTGAGATAAAGATGTTTCAAGACCTTCTGAAATAGAACTTTTATTTAAGAAATATATTTCGTAATGCTCTCAATTCAATGAATTCATTGACATAGATGGTAGATTAACGCTCAGGAGATAACTGTGCGTATGCGCCTTTTTGTACACCACCTAACGTATCTGGGCTCTGCTTTCTTTCAGTCTAATCTAAATAGATACAGTACTATAAAGCGTTCGAATTTTCTGAAACATTTGGCTGTTTCACATACAAAGCCTAGCATGGAGCGAAGGATTAGGAATAAGAGATTCCCAAATCTTTTGCTGGGTGTTTTGGGAAATATGACACCTCAGAAGGCCAAATCCCTAACAATACAAACTATTCAGAAATGGTGGACTTCAAATTGAAGGTATTCTTTACGACCCAGTTATTTTCCTTAAAAATGCAAGATCCAAAAGGACACATGCTGTCATAGAAACAGACGGAATTACTAGGATGAAATTACTCAACAATAAGATAAGTTTAGGTTACAGAAAGCATTGGGCTGAGGACTACTTGAGGATCAGGCGATGCACGAACTGCTGGAGTTCCATCACTCTAAGGAGCGGTGCCAGGGTCAAACAACATGTCCTCAGTGCTCAGGTACTCACTCCATTAAAGATTGTAACCAGCAAACTATAAAATGTCCAAATTGCTCAACTTACAACCGGCATCTCAAACAAGATCGATTTCAAATTGACACCAACCATTCGGCTTTTCATAAAAAGTGTCCCTCATTCATCAGAGAAGTAAACAAACTAACTCAAAACACAAACTACTAAATTAACAAAACTACAGACTTACTACAAAACTCCATCATCCATTCATACTCTAACATGGACTTAAAAATATTACAAATAAACACACATCATTCTAAAATTTGTACGGACTACATAAATCACTTTATTCAAGTTAAAAAATATTGATATAACCCCTCATACAAGAACCTTATACTAAAAACAGCAATATTACAGGTTACAATAATCATATCCAGATTTATCAAACACATGTTTCCAAACCAAGAGCTGCTATATTAATAAACAATAAATACGTCGACGCAATCTTACTTACACAACACAGCGACCCGGACTTATGCACAGTTGAAATTACGATTAAGCAAAACAAATTCCTATTTATCAGCGCTTACTTCGATGAAACCCTAGACATTGACAACGACCTCGCCAAAATTTTACCTATTATAAATAATTATAAGAACCACTACATTATTCTCGGAATAGACTCCAACAGCAGATCATTCTTCTGGAATGGCATCAAAATCAATCCCAGAGGTCGAACCTTAGAGGCATTTATCATTTCCCAAATTTAAGCTTAATTAATAAACCTTCAGAATTAACAACATTCAACGGACCAAGAGGTAAGAGTAATATTGACTTGACAATAAGCAACAACAAAACGACAAGATTACTGACGACCTGGAAGATACTAAACGACTGTAACTTTTCGGACCACAATTCTATTTACTACGAAATTACCTGGCAAAAAAACGGACATCACCAAAATATAACTGTTTAGATAGAAAACACTACAAAACCAAAAATGTAAACTGGGAAAACTTTGAAAAAAATCTTACCTTCCAACTTAAAAAACGATTTAATATACTCGAAAACGGACTCTAATACACTAGATACAGAATCAGAAATCGTCGACATTATCAACAATTATGAAGTGGACAAAATTATCGAAATTTTTAACAAAGCGATTACTAAAACTTGCAATATGACGTTTAAATTAACCAACACTAAACTTACAAAAAATAGACCTCACAGAACAGTACCCTGGTGGAACAACAACTAACTGAACTGAGGAAACAAACTAACAGACTTAGGAAATCTTACCAAAAAAACAAAAACTAACAAAGACATGAGAACATTAAAGAAACAAGTATATTTGGACTGCAAACACAGATACCAGGCACTTATGAAAACATCAAAATCGAATCTTGGAAAAATTACTGCTCTGAAGAAACTAACCCCTGGAATTGGTCTTATAAATATGCAGCAAATAAATTGAAAAACCAAGACATTCTACGAACTGTACAAACAGACAATAACGAACACACAAAAGATTACCGGGAAACGATTACGAACCTACTTGATAACTTGATTCATGAGGACAATTCGATTGACATTACTCAAGAACAGGTTACAATGAGGACTAACGCAAATACACCCCCTGCTTCAAACAATGACCATCTCCTTGAACGAAATGAAATCCTACATTGTATCGAGAATTTAAATAAAAAGAAAACACCTGGACATGACAAATTCAACACAGACATCATACAACAAGTTACAAATATTTATCCAAACTTAATTACTAAAATTTATCAACTGATTTGGCTTAAAACAAAAATTCCGATAACCTGGAAAAAAGGACTCTTACATATAATACCAAAGAGAGACTCTAACAAGTTACGCCCAATTACAATCCTCCCGATCATGAGCAAAGTCCTAGACAAAATAATCAACAACCGACTTACCCACTTTTTACTTACAAACGACTTACTCACAAAAACCAATTTGGATCCATTCCCCAAAAAAGTACTGTCGATGCTCTCTATTATATATAATTCATTTATAGAATCAGCAACAAATAATAAAAATAATTGTTTAATGCTGAAACTCGACATATCGGGAGCGTTTGATAATGCCTGGGTACCTGCCATAATGTTTAATCTGAGGAAGTACCAATGCCCCGAGAAATTTATTTCAGTTGATATTAAGCTTCTTTCAGGATCGATCAGTTGAAATCAGATCCAATAACTTCATAATTTCAAAAAAACTAACTATTGGCACTCCCCAAGGTTCTTCTCTCTCACCGACGCTCTGGAATATTTTGGTCAACTCTTTATTCGATTTAGTACTTCCAGAGAATGTAGAGATAACCACGTACGCAGACGACATTTTACTTCTCGTCACTGGTAAACGTTTCCCCCAATTACAATTAATCACCAATCAAGCTCTAATTATTTTGGAAAAATGGGCAACAGACAATAAACTCGAATTTAATACTGACAAGACAAAGTACGTAATTTTGCCAAGAAACGAATTATTCCAAATTTAAATATTAGACTCTATTCCAAAACACTTGTACAAACGGAAACCATGACATATTTTAGGGATAACATTCGACAGGAAACTTAGTTGGAAAGCACACACAGACTACGTTGTTAACAAAACAATAAAAAACAGTAAACGGACTAACTATCGCTGCAAGAAAACACATAGGGCCTAAAGACAGAGGCACTAAAAATTATCTATGAAGGGGCCATCATCCCAAAACTCCTTTACGCCATACCCGTTGGGAATCAGGAGCAGTCAAACCAATCAATCTGAAAAAGCTTCAGCGGGTTCAGAGACTGATGGGAATAAGGATAAGCAAAGCTTTCGCACTATCTCTTACGACGCACACTGGGGCCGTCTCCTCACTAACACCGCTCAAAACTCTATTTTTGATTTTTGGGTATTTTTACTTTTTTTTGTGGCTAAAATAATCTACATAATATGGCAAATCAACTAGTAAACAGCACTCGCTTCTGTTTGTTTTCCTTTCAATGTTTTTAATCCGGTTTATGTCGCGGAATATTAGAGAGCATTATTCAGTCGATTGTAAAGTGCAAAAAACCATTTCAATACGCTAATTTTTTTTTCTTTTAAAGTTTTATATTTCAAGTCATACTATGTGGTGTTCAAGTTAAGGTATATAATATAAAATAATAATAAATAAAATATTAAGGATGAAATTCAAAATTTAAATTCTTAAAACTTAAATTTGATTCATTCAATTTTGCGCAAGGGAATTGCAAAACTGTCATTGTGATATGATAATAGAAGCCTTTTTAAATATAGATGTGACGGCAAAAGTGCAATTCCCTTGCGCAAAATTAAAATATTGAAAAATTTTGAATTTAATGAAAGGCCTACAACAAAGATTTTAAGGCTTAGAGGAAAAAATTTAGTAGAAAAACTTCTAGAATTAAACAGGTCTGTACTATAAAAACACTAATAAATAAAATCTTATGAACAAAATTAAAAATAAATCTTTAAATTTTAAAATTTGAAGCCTAAATCTTTGAATTTGATTAATTCAATTTAGCGCTAGGGAATTGCAAAACTGCCATTATAATATGATAATAGAGGCTCTTGTATAAATAAATGTGAAAGCGAAAGGGTAATTCCTTCGTGCAACCTCAAGATATTGAAAATTTTGAATTTAGTGAAAGGCCCGCAACAAAGATTTTAAGGCTTATGGTGAACAATTTAGTAGGAAGATTTCTAGATTTCATAAAATTAATGACGGTTTTAATCGGCTGCTATTATCTAATAATTAGCCTGATCTAATATCTGATAATTGATAACTAACCTCAGAAAAATGCCAACATAAAAAACAAAATTAATTAATATTCATTCGACCCCGATGTTTGTGGCAAGTTAACAATTGGACCATCTAGCTGAAACAACATTACATGTCACATTACACCTAGCTATATATTACGGATTCGGATAATTCTGATTAGACCCATAATAAAACTTTTTTTTAGGGGATCAGGTAAAGCTAGCATTGATCCAATATTAAAATTTGAAATGATTCTTCAAAATTTACGTGAATATTAAATAGGTAACTAATTTAAAGACATCATGTAAAAAAAACATTACATTGTTATTCATTAATTATAATCCTAAAAATAGGATTGATACTTAAAATATGTTAAATGCTATTTGTTTATATTTTATTGTTTTATCTGTAGATATTGTGCGAAAATATTTGTACCTACAACAGTTTGATTATTTTATACTACAGGTACATATTATGTAAATTTTATTACTTTTTTATGTATTTATTAAATTGTTCAATATGTGGTTCTACACATTTTGTTTATCATTAAGATAATTCTGCCAAAAAAAGTTTTATATTAAATTTATAATATAATTACATTATTAAAAGTAATGCATTTTTTATTAAATTAAAACCTACCATTAATAAAAATATGCCTTTTTTAATTCAATTATAAGTTCATCTTTTATTTTATTATTTAAAATAAATTTATAAAACGAAAAAACCGCTTTTTGGACTTTTGAGCGCGACCGCCCTATATATGGCCCCAGTGTGCGACGCTGCCAGTGTCCTAGCAGGGATAAAACCAATTCACTTAAAAATTACAGAACTAACGACATTATATAAAATAAGAAAACAAGGACTAAAGTACAAGGACATGGAGCCAAGGGACATTGAAGACGAACTAACTACCAAATACTGGATACATCCTGCTATACACGCAAAACTAACACAGCACATAACAGACACAGGAGCTACAGACACAGACACAGGAAGTATTGACATTTACACGGATGGAAGCAAAGACGAACAGCACACAGGATGCGCACTAACTCTATTTCACAACAACTGCTACTACGATGACAATACAGACTAGGCCATAACTGCTCTAATAATCAGGCAGAGAAATTAGCTGTAGTTAAGGCCACAGAATATATTCTAAAGACAAACGTACGTTGCTCAACACAAATACACCATTTACACGGACAACAAGACATTAATAGACTCATTTAATAACCCCAAATCCAACGACCCACTGACACATCAACTCAAGACAAATTTGATTGAACTAATGAACCGTGGAACACCAACTAAATTGATCTGGGTCAAAGGCCATAGTGGAATCGAAGGGAACGAGCGAGCAGATTTACTGGCAAAGACAGCTGCTCACGATTCAGAACTAGCTATAGACTACAATCGCATTCCTATTTCATTTATTAAGCAACATATTAAAACAGACTCACTTACTGAATGGGACAAACTTTGGAACACTCGACAAAAGGACGACCCTTGCACAAATTCATCCCAACATCACACTACAAAATCACGATACACCAAAAAGTACACATCACAAATTTACACAACTGCTAACGGAACATGGACAAACTAATCATTACTTGAAACGATTTCACATCAAAAACACAGACACATGTGAATGCGACGGACAGACTCCACAAACATTTCATCATTTACTATACAACTGCACCCTTTACGAACACAACAGATATTTACTGATAAAGACAGTACTGATGAATGGGGACACATGGCCTTCTCAGGAAGCAAGCTATATAAAAAAGATAAGAAACATTTAGTGAAATTCGCTACATCAATTGGACCGTATTCATGAAGAAAGAAGACCACCCCTCATCAAAATCTAAGAAAAATACCTGAAGACACATCAGAAAAATCAACTTGTCTACTGTTTTTTTTTTTTTTTTTTTTTTTTTTTTCTTCTTTTTTTTTTTTTTCTTTTCTCTTTTTTCTATTGTCTTAGATTTATTTATTTTTAATTATGCCTATTAATAGTTCTTTTTGTTCATGTTTTTTTTTTTCTCTTTTTTTTTTATTTTTTTTTTTATTTTATTTCCTTTTTTATTTTTTCCCCGTTTGTTCTAATTTCTATTTAGAACTTTTACAATTGTAATTCATCTTAATTAAAAATAATATCACACCTGTTAATTACAGGTAGTATGCAATATGCATGGAACCTGTAAAAAAAATATCAAAATAAACGACCTTTTCATAGGGTTACTATGGAAGGGAAACAATTAAAAAAAAAAAAAAAAATTATATATATATATATATAAATGTATATATATATATATATATATATATATTATACTATAAATATATATATATATATATATATATATATAAATATTTTTATCAATTGCTTCAAAGTATAAACTTATATATACTTTATATTAAAGTATAAATTTATACTGGGTGAGTACCTCTTAATTTAAAACAAAAAAAATTGCGTGAAACTAGATCAAAATGAAGAAAAATGCCGCAAAAACCTTATCTTTCTACCAGGTATGCAAGTTTAAAATGTCGTTTTAATTCCAATAGAATGCGCTCTTAGCCTATTGAAGGATTTGCTTATCTCTAAACGCTATTTTGTTTGTTAGTCATTTGTTTACAAAAGTCAGTTGTTTTAAGTCGTTTACGTGGATGTATCATACCTTTCTTTGGTGTTAAATATGTCTAATTTTAAGCCAAATAACGAGCATTTGCGGCATGTCATGATTTTCTTATTAATCAAAAGAAAAAAGGCATCTGAATGTCATCGAATTCTTGTTGAGACTTATGGCGATGTTGCTCCAACCGTCAGGACATGTGAACGTTGGTTTCAAAGTTTCAAACGTGGTGATTTTGATGTTACTGATCAAAAACGAAAATCGACCAAAAAAGTTTGAGGACTTTTTCGAATTGCAATCTTTATTAGACGAAGACAATACCCAAACCCAACAAATGATGGCAGAACAGTTGAATATTTATATATACTCTCTAGTCCGTTCGGTTCTAGTTCAAGAAGAATTAAATAGTCACCTTTATCTAGTATTATACTATTTGCATGTAATCACTTATTAATACATTTTTCGTTACTTATTCGATGTATGTTTGTTTTAAAATAAATAATGATTTAGAAAAAATGATTATTTATTATGTAGTTATCCTTATCACAACTAAATTTCATAAATGTATACAATACAAGCTAAAACGCAATTTGTGTGGTTGCATTTGATGTGTTATTAGTTCACGTTGTCTCCGGAGGGTTATATTAATTACCCCTATAAGTACAAAATTTATTTATTTTATACGGTTATAAGTATTAATAGATAATAAATAAATAAAAAATAAAAGGTTTTAGACGATTCAATTTTTTCTTATTGCCAATACCTCTTCAACTTAATAAGTTGACAAAATGAAATTAACTGTATGTATCATCCGATAAATTGGACAAGATGTAAAAATTACAACATTTCATCACAGAAAGTATGGAGGAAATTATTCCATTTTTAGAGAGCAAATACAACAATAAAACTTAATGGACGATAAGCTTGTTGAGGCTTATTGCTGATACAGGCTCTCTAGCACCCACTCACAAGGGCTAAGTAGGACTTTCGGTTGTAACATAGCCGCTTATTGGTTCATCTGCGAGGAACAAGATACAACTTCACTAATCAAGGACCAAGATTAAAGCCTCTTCCTGCGACCGACTTTAATAACTTTTCTCATTAGCCAACCGCCATCAGAATCCTTTTGGCCAACTTTTAGTTGTAAGTCGTTTCGTTCACTTAACACGGATCAGTAATACCTGTAACACCAGATCAGTGTCAATAGTATTTTTATGGTATCCCAT
Organism: Euschistus heros; assembly: GCA_003667255.2. Classification (NCBI taxonomy): domain Eukaryota; kingdom Metazoa; phylum Arthropoda; class Insecta; order Hemiptera; family Pentatomidae; genus Euschistus; species Euschistus heros. The sequence goes on from RCWM02000003.1 coordinate 5,173,164, forward strand.
TATGCAACGAAAACAAATGTATGTTCCCCAACTAAATTTTATTTGGATAGAAATTAATTTCTATCTATGTGACATTTAAACAAATCTAATGATTTAAGAAAGTTGATAAATTATAATAAATGGTTTATTCAGAAATATTTTGCTCAACCATCAGGTATTTATTTAGGCTTGGTGTGCCTCAGAAGGGTCTCTCAACCTCGAAGTCAAGCCACAGTTATTATAACAGAATATAAAAAAAATTTTCTGCTCTCAGTCGTATTCCAACAATAACTCGGAAGCATGCCGGTCAAGTTCCCACTGAGCTACCGCGGCCCTCATGGTGCAAAGTAGCTAAACCAAATTAAATATATTTTTTTAAAAATAATTAATTGATTACTATTTTCTTCTCGGAGTTTTCCGTAGTTAAGATCATTTAGGTATTTATAAAACAATGGCTATCTAATATAATTAATTAAATTAGTGGCATGCATCTGGTAATTACTTTGATGTTAAATTAAAAGCAATGTATATGGCTGTCAAACACAACGGTTGACAAATAAAATTACAACTAGAAGGAAGTACCATTTTATAATTTGCTATCTTACTTGGTAACAAAACAAACTTAATTTAGACTTATATTAATGAATGGGAGGTGCTATTGTGGGGATACGGCGTCTTCAGTGGAAGTCGATGGTCTCAGATCGGTCTGAAGTCTACCAGTTCACATGGTGGTTTCAGTAGAGTGTAACAAAGCTAGACCTACATAAATAGTCCAGTCAATAAACGCATTGTAGAGTGCATGAAATATGCGATAATTTTTTAGTTAATAGCATAGCTACTAACTCATATAGGAGTAGCTAGAAGGTAAACATACTAAAAGTTTCCACCCCTAAGAGATAATGGTGGGTGGGGAGGGGAGAAGGTCCAAATTTTGTGTTTCTTTCGATTATATCTCGATAACTCTAGAAAAATATGCTACAAATCAAAATTAGAGCTAATTTAATTCCCTATACATATTTGTCGAAGTTCCCACGGGTTTCGAAATATACGTTATTAAAAATCGATAATTTAATAAAATAAAATTAAAAATGTTTACCTCACTTTTTGTTTAATATTTTTTTCAAATTCCAGAAACGAAAAAAATGAAATTAAAGTAAGTTATTTGCTCTACAATTTAGATTCTAACATTTGTTCTTAGAAAGGTCCTAGAACCGTGGAAGATCCTGGAAGCAAAAGTTTGCAAAAAGTCAGGTAAAATTTATTTTTTTCCGAAAATCACCGATTTTTAATAAAACATATCTCAAAAACCGTTGGAATTTTGACAAATTAATATAGAAGTAATTATATAGGAAATGTAATTAGCTCTAATTTTGATTTGTAACATATTTTTCTATTGTCACTCTATAAGTTCTAATCATTACGCCTACTGATTATTAGTAGTTTGATGTTGGATGTTAATTTAAGCAGTTTTCGGAATTGATCAATTTCCATGCAACCATAGTGTTTACCCAAGATATTGTAAAGTAAGGGATCGGTATAAAAAGAAATTCTCCTTTGAATAGGGCCCAACTGCAATATATTTTCGAGAAGGTTTGACCATACTCATGCACAGTACATGAGAACATAAAGAGATAGAGGAGAGAAAAGGGAGCACCGTGCCTGAGATGAGAAGGAGAATTAAAGACAGAGATCATAGAGCAAGAAAGGCAGAGGCTATTCCTTTACAATGAATGGTGGTACGGCCTCAATGAAAGAATAAATCTTTATTTTTTATTTTTTTATATGCTTATTCATATAAACAAAGGGGAAAAAAAAGAAGAATCATAAAGTATTTGTAACAGTATAGGACTATTAAAGGTAAGCAGTATTAATTTTTTCTGACCCAACAGATCCTCTAGATGCTTATGAGATTTATTATGTATCAAGTATATACATCAAGTATTTCCGTTTTATTTGAAGGCCTATTAAATGTTCAATGAAGATAAGTAATATTTTTCTTAAAATATTAATTTGATTTAAAATACTTAGTACCTATTTACTTTTAATCTTAACTGATCCTCAAGAAACATTTAAATTCTTACCTACCACCTTAATAAAATTTGACTGTCCACAATACCATAAGCTATGCCGGAATTTCATGATTTGCAATTATCAACGTGATGTAGATTATCAATCCAATTATCAAACCAAAGAAGCTAAATTTCCATAAACTGCCCGTACATGATTTCACCTAAATTTAAAGTTTGAATCTGATTCGAAGCCTACCTCGCTTATAATTGCTGTTAAATTGACCAAGAGACCATTATAGGAGCAGCACCCTTTACCGCTGCATATATTTTATTTTATGTGTATGATAAAATGCCTGATAAAATATATCTCATCGTATTCGTGATATGTTATTGTTACCAATATTCCTTGAAATGACCACACCTTACTCAAAAATACAGGGACAGGCAAAATACTTTTTCCCCAATAATTTGTTTTATTTCCCAGGCTAAAAGTTAATTTTTTGTTTAAGGTTTACTTCATCATATTCTTTAACCAAAGCATGATGTAACGTGTAAGAGTAATTAGAAATATGAATTAAGTAAGAATAAGCTGTATTAACACATAAATACCTAGCACTTTTTAACTTATGATTCTAATTTTTTTTTCTTTTTAGTACTCTATACTTTTATTTAATTTATATTTTAATAATGACAATACGTTTAATATGCATTGATTAAAGTTTGTGGGGACAGTGACATAGTGCAATGTTATATATTCATTATATTAGAACGTAGGACACGGACGCTGATCTGAATTCGCAACACAGTATACTGTTCCACGATCATCCCATAAAATTCTCAATATATTTATTTGAGCAAGAAAAAACATAATTGTTACACAAATATCCCTCTTCATGTTTAAAATCGTTCCATCCTCTTTCGTTTTGATAAATTTTAACCGAAGACTAGAGATTTAATTTAAGTATTCAGACCTATTTGGACATACGGATTTGAGCTCTGGGACTCAACTAAACCTTCTTATTCTTCTCGTATCCAATCCTTACAATCCAAAATCCTTCGAAAAATCCTCAATACTCCTTACTTTGTCACAAACAAACTTATCCATAAAGATTTTAATGTTCCATATTTTGCTGATTTAGCCCTGTACATCTATAGTTTATAAATATCTTTTCATAATAAACTATATTAACCACTTAAATCTACTAGTCTCTCAACTTACTTCGCATTATATTCCTAGTTATCCTGCGAGGCAAGTGAATAGAAGATAGCCTCAATATCTTTATTAAAGTGTCACCAATGGGGGGGCTGCTTTACAAGTTACTGCTATGCTATATTCATTTTTCCACACACTTACTAGATGTATATGTACGATACAGCTGTAAATATCAATAAAATAGATAAATAAAAGAAAAAGATTTAGAACAAATCTAAAGAGTATGTTAAAAACTTATATAATTATGAAATATATAATATAAAGTTTTCTAATTGAATGAGCTACTATGAAGCGATTAATCATCAAAGAAGGCCATACATTCATAAAACCGGTTGTTGGTGATTGATTATTTTCAGGCCATTGTCATTGAGCTACTCCATCTTATTTGGATCCTGTGAAATTTGTCAACGTCAGTAGCAAGGTGTTGCAACTCCTGGGCTCTAGGATTCTACCTCTGCGGCGGCTGACAGCAGAGAGCCCTCGACAGGTTATTTTAGGAATGGTGCTGTGTTTTCGCAATGTTAGATAAACGTAAATTTCAAGTCTACAAAACATTTAGTTATATCATATAATATGACTCCAGGTCTTTGTGTTTAAGATTAAATTAAGTTAAGAAATATTTACATACAAGATTTTTCATAGCCTTGTGATAGCTTGTTAGTCCAGTCTATGAGTGGTGTAGAGTGCATGGAATATGCGAAATTTTTTGACTTCATGGCTTCGTTAGGAATAGTTGGAAGATAAACATACTAAAATTTCCCGCTCCTGGGGGGTGAGCTAACGGTGGAGTGAGGGAAGAAGGTCTCATTTTTTGGGGTTTTCGATTATATCTCGAAAACGGTAGACTCGAAAAATAAGTCTCAAAATTAATAGACGTTATTAGAAATCGATAATTTCGAATACAAAATAATTTTTACCTCACTTTTTGTCAAGCGCCAAAAACATGTTACAACATGATGCTGACATTTTTTTTGAGAAACGATCGAGAATGGCACTAGAAGCAAATGTTTGACAAACAGTGAGGTATTTTTTTTTCGAAAATTGCCGATTTCAATAACGTATATCTTAAAAACCGTTAGAAGTTCGACAAATACGTGTAATGTAAATTTTATAGGAAATTTAACTTACTTTTATTTTGATTTAAAACACATTTGCCTAGAGTCCACCGTTTTCGAGATAAAATCGAAAAACTCCAATCTCCCCATGGATGAGTGGGGATCTGCTCCCCTCACCCCACCGTTAGCTCACTTTCCAGGATCGGTTTCTAATTTCTAATTTCTAATGACTTAGATCCTTCTCTAGTATCAAGCATATGTTGATTGATGGAGGTTTTTATCTTCGCGATAGTAAAATTATGTATTTGATTAATATTACTTTTTTTTGGTTCTGTGAGATTAATTTCCAATAATGTATAATAATTGCTTATGTAAATTTAAAAAGTATAAATAATGTACTTTTCAAATTTACAAAAGTAGATTTTAGGAAACAATACCAATCTTACAAAAATTTTTAATGTAAACAAGATGAAGAAGTACCCGTATATTCTGAAGGAAGCTCTTACCTGGAAGCTGTATTAAGTTAGGACCAGTTCTTGCTCCAGTAATGGCAGTTATGGTCCGGTTCAAGACAACTTTATCGAACTTGGCTCCTACTGAAGTCGAAGCATGTTTTATTCATTTCTTTGTGATGGGTAGAGATTTTCTGGGTGAGCATTCTGAAACCCTTGTGAATTTTAAAATTAAGCTGCTATTCTTTTGTAATGCTATATCCATTTGTCCTAAATTAAGATGTAGTTCTGAAACAAATTAACAGAAAGTCTATAACATGTAATGTACCAATCTTGGTATAAATTTCTAAAATGCGCCAGGGTTTTAATATGCTATCCACTAGAAATTCAATTTTAATTCCCTGTCAATTCTCAAAATAATACTTTACAACTGTTCATTCGAATATTGTATTTTAAATAAAGATTTAGGTAGAAATACAAAATAAGGGTAAACAAATCTTATTATCTATAATTAAAAAGTTTTAATTTTGTACAATTAACCTTACACTTGCGTGTCTATTCCAACATGAAAAGTCGTTTGGAGTCCAATCTCCAACATTTTTTATCGTTTCCTTTTTTATGATTATAATTTGTTCACATCAAATGTTGTCAACTAAAAATTTTCGCAGGAATTCATGTAATTTTAGATTCTATTCACCTACCTACTGTACCAAAAAGAAAAAAATATATGTGTGTAAATAAATTCATATTTTTTAAGATCAACAGAAACTTTGGTAATCCTTAACGTAAGAAACTCGAATATGAAACTAATTATAAGTTAAGAAAATTTTTTCCCATTTTCTAAAACAGCACCAATTTTTAATTCACAATAAGCCAAATATTTTTCGTAGGACTTGAGACATAACATGTTTTTTAAAGGACCAATCTACACAATCCCTCGTACAGGACATTAAATTTTTGATACCTCTACTCAAAGACTTGCCTGATAGGAAGCCCGCAACACATAGAGCTTGATGCTCAGATCTCTTCTTTTTTTTTTTATTTATTTATTTATTTATTTTTTTTTTTTTTTTTTATTTTTTTTTTTTTATTTATTTATTTATTTATTTATTTTTTTTAACCGTTGTTACTTTATTTTTAGTCTTATGATATTAATAGGAATACTTTTTTACAGGGTATCAAATATCAAACAGCTCACAGCATTGTACTATAAAAATAGTATGCTTAATTTTGATGAAATTATAGATGCGAAGGGAAATCATGATTTTGTAAATAAAATGTTTTTGTAAATTGTACATTCTTTTATTCAAAATTAATATTTTTTTAAAAATGTTATCTTATTCAGTAAGAATCATAAGATTCGATTCACATGGTATTGTAAAAGAAGAGTCGAAAATAGCCGGAAGAGAATTGAATAATAGTGAACAAATACAAATTTTTTTCTTATGCTGTTTCACTAAAAAATAAAATCAAACAAATCTACCATAGACAGCTATGTTCCCGCGAGAGTCAAAACTAGACCCAGTCATATATTTTTTATTATTTTAGAAAGAAATATTATCGGAAAATTGATACATATATTTAAATAAAAGCTATACTGCACTCAGTTTATTGCATCGATCTAAGGAAGGTACAAACAAAGTCTTTAAAGGTGCTCGTGAAGCCTGGAATTTATATTATGAATTTTTGAAAGTGCCAGGTATACTGAATTCCCGACAGGATTCTTTTACTCCTCTACTTCTATTATTCAGTTATATTCCGACTTTATGGAGTTTAGTGATAAAATATAAAGAATGGGTGATATTATTTAAAAAAAGGTCTTAACCTAGATTCACACGTCGAAATTAAGGAAAGAGGAGTAGGACTGCTGTATAAATATTTTTGCTTTACTGGAGACAGATATAACTTTGCCCATTGCCAACTTTGCGAGCGCTACCCAACTTCGTATATTGTGTTATCTTCACATCTCTCTGCCCTGCCCTATGTTGTTAAACTTAAATTTCTGTTAACATTTGTACTCCAATCATCCATAACCATTAAGACGTGTTCAATTACATGTGTGAAAGTTATCATAATTAACAGCGTTCAATAAAAAATAAAATTATAAATGAATTAGGAGGCCTTTTTTTCTAATTACAAGCTTTGTTCATTTATTTTTAAACCTTTACCTAAAAAAATTACTTCAGTTGGCAAATTTAGAAGCGTCGGTCTCAGACAGACATTTAGTTAACAAAAACTACATTTGCGAAAATCTTATCCATTGATCGACATAATAAATTCATTCTTATGGGTAGGAATTCACATAACATTATATATTATCATAGTCATTTAAAATTCAGTTTGCCTTAGCTTGTTTGTTTTTCTTGATAACAGTAGAACCTTACTAATCCGACCCCTAAGGCTAAAGGGTGGGGCAAAATGGCCAAAAGGTCAGAGTAACCGGATATTTAAATAAAACATGTTCTTTTTTATATTAAAAAGTAACTTATAATTATGTTAAAAGTTATATGTTAACATTGGTAAAAAATAAAGAAAGTAGAAACACTCGTTTTGTACACAAATAAAATAATACGTTTGCATAGATCTAGAATCATTAGCTGAAGTAAAACTTTTTTTTGTTAGATTTGTTTCAAACTAACCCATCTCTAAAATAGTATATATTGAAGTATGCTCTAAGCGTCGTTTTCAAGAACGTACAGAGCAAAACCGAAAAAAAAATCCCGCCTTTCTCTCTTTTGAGAGAATTATGAATAGAAAGCTTGTATCTTAATCCCCGTTTCAGCTACATAGATTATTTTCTGCTTAAATTACAAAAAGTTTAGTTTAATATGAAATAATTTCTTTAGAGCCTGCGGTGCAGCAGATATTTTCCTAAACCGTAGAAAAGATTGTAAGTTTCAACAAATTGACACTACCAATTAGCGAGCATCGGTGCATTGCATCTCTTCAACTTTTTTTTTAGCTACCATAACTAATCTTATATATCAATAAAACAAGTCCATCTCTTTGAACAGATAGCCAGTGGAACACAGGAAACGAAATTCAATACTAGCATAAATAATACTCCGAAATGTTTGGCTATGGGCATTGCGCAAATAAAGAAAGTCAAAAGATCAAGTATCTAGAAGAGATAATTCCAGAAATCGAAACAGAGATTTTTTGTATAGTAAAATAATGCCCAAAAAGGAAATATCGGATGAAAACATTCATATTTATAATAAAAATGCATTTCAAAGAATAAAAAAATAATTGTTTTCATCTCAGTTGTGAAACCAGAATGCCTCTACTCAATTTTAAATTAAATAAACTGGCAATAACAGAAAGAAGAATTATTATAGGGGAAAATTGTATGCCCTAAAGACCTGGATACAGACAAGCAATGATATATCAAAACATAAAAAAATTAACAAAAGTAAGGACTGAAATGTTTTGAACATTTTTATAGAATGAATGATTTCTGGCTTTCAAAACTATCTCAATGCTACCATAACTAATCTTATATATCAATAAAACAAGTCCATCTCTTTGAACAGATAGCCAGTGGAACACAGGAAACGAAATTCAATACTAGCATAAATAATACTCCGAAATGTTTGGCTATGGGCATTGCGCAAATAAAGAAAGTCAAAAGATCAAGTATCTAGAAGAGATAATTCCAGAAATCGAAACAGAGATTTTTTGTATAGTAAAATAATGCCCAAAAAGGAAATATCGGATGAAAAACATTATATTTATAATAAAAAATGCATTTCAAAGAATAAAAAAAATAATTGTTTTCATCTCAGTTGTGAAACCAGAATGCCTCTACTCAATTTTAAATTAAATAAACTGGCAATAACAGAAAGAAGAATTATTATAGGGGAAAATTGTATGCCCTAAAGACCTGGATACAGACAAGCAATGATATATCAAAACATAAAAAAATTAACAAAAGTAAGGACTGAAATGTTTTGAACATTTTTATAGAATGAATGATTTCTGGCTTTCAAAACTATCTCAATGTATCCCAGGTAAAAGAAATTAACTAAAACCTGGAACCAAGAGATGAAAAAAGAGTTCGAAACATACAACCAAAGGGCAGAAGAAGCAGTACAGAGATGCATTTAGAAAAGAAATGTTATATAAAGGATTAAAAAGTAAAAGCGATAAGAAAAAAGCTGTGAATTATTTGAGAGAGGCAAAAAAGTGACATGCTGAAGCATAAAAGAATACTATAGGAAAAAAAAAAAAGGTTAATTGAATTCGGCATATGGTCCCTTTTGGCTAAAATCAAAAAAATATCACTATCATCTCTTAATAGCTTTGTATTATTATTTTTACCTATATCTCTATTAAAAACCTATTATTTACAATATAGTAAAAGTTCTTTATAAAATAAAGAATGAATAAAATAACTGATCAACCATTTTCTAGTACTTATCACAATTTATTACGAAAATAATAAAAATAATAATCTAAAAAGACATTTATCTTTAGGATTTTTTTTCTACTTTTGCCCTACAGTGCAGCGTTCGGTCCAAATCTCACAAGATTAAAGACACTGTTTATAGACAGGTCTAAATTTATCTACAGTCGTATAAACTTTTCAAATAGCAAGTCGATACAAACTAAAAATGCTTAAGAATGTGTTTAAACTCAGAATTTTTTGTAAATTATTTATTATATTATGAGGATCCATTATTTCTATGATTATTTAATTAAATATAATTTATTGATATGGAAATTATGTTATAAAGTAAAAAAGACAAATAAACGGTGAGCCAGAGATGTGACTAAAATAAAAATAACACATCCAAGTTAAAAAAAATAATAGAATAAAAAAATAAATAAAAAATTGAATGCCAATGTTTTCACCAAAATGAACTACTTATATTTAAAAAACAAAATCATAGAACTTTAGCAACAGTGGCTATAGAAATGTTGGTATGCAATTTTTTTTTTTTTTTTTCTACTTGGACGTGTTATTTCTTTTTGACTGCAGGCTTCGAAAGTTATCCAGAACTGGTCTTTATTGAAAAATTCGTTTCCTTCTTCTCCCCCATCTCAGACTGTGCTTATGGTTCCGGGCTCTATGAATAAAAACCCAAAAATGCATAAAAATAGCATATCTTCAGATTACTTAACATTTACTGTTTGGTACAAAATACAAATAACAATGTTTGGGTTAAATAATCATGAATTATAAGGTGTTGTTCGGTAATCTCTCAAATTCATTAATTATCCAGCAAAACATCACCCATTCGTACTCCATCATGGTTTCAAATTGCGAAATTAAGATCAAGTATGCTTGAAAATATCGAAGGAAACGGGAATTTAGAAATTTAATAAAGAATTCATGTTAATTATGAATAAAAAACTGGAACTCTTTGAAATACACCCGCTCAGCTCATTACCATATATAAAAGGTGCCCAGCTCTTGAGTTCTGTTCCTGTTGGCGGAACAAAGCATTGCTACAAGTACCTCATTATTAACGGAACGGTGGGGTGTCATTCATCGTTATGAGAACATTCCTTAAATTATCAAATATTTTTTTAGAAATAGTCGTAAATTTTTAAGCATGTTTGAGCTTCATAGTTCAAGATTTTTGTTTTGTTTTGTTGCAATTGTTGTGTTGCACTATAAAGTTAAATAAACAGTTTAAGAAACTTCTTAAAAATCAATATTTCTTACCAATTCTAAGCAAAGGAAGTCAAAATAACAGTAGATAGAATACGATGGGAACCAGTGTTTCAAAGTTTCATAAATCAAACTTATTTATTTATTTATTGATATTTACATAATTACACATTATACTTAACTAATTTAAGGAAAATTATTACAATGATATGACAGTAACAAGTAAAGAATTACTCACTAGTAGCACGTCAATAAACTCATAGTGACTATAAGGAGATCTTTATAGATAAGATATTTGTTACATAATAAGAAGGCATTGAGGATTTTACGAAAGATTTTGGATTTTAAAGGTTCTATACGAGGATTGGAAAGTTTAGTGGAGCCCCAAAGCCCAACTCCGAATGTCCAAATGGGTCTAAATACTGTCATGTAAATAAGCGTTTTGTTACTTATTGGGAGGTTTGAACGCTTGTCTTGTAAATATTGGAGTAGTCAGAAACGAAGTGTAGTTTCTTGTCTTTTTAGTTTTGTATGTCAAATTTATTTAAATTTGACAAACCCGACTTCAGAAACATCAAAAAGCAGGATTGGTGTAAAGAGATGCAGTTAGTGATTTTTTAATTAGTTTAGTTTATCAGCGGTTCAACTAGATAACGGGAACAATAACAATAAAAGTATAAACACTGAGTTCATTGTATACCTACCCGGAGTTCAACTTTTGATTGTAAAGTTTTTGAATTAACTATGGTTATAGCTCATTTCATTTTATTTATTCTGTTATTTTTTTTTGCTATCTTGTTAATTTCAAATAAAGTATTTTGTGTACCATATTCTACAACGTTTATTCTCATTTTCAATCAACTTTAACTTTGAACTTTTCAATCAGTAATCTCACAACACGGTGCTTTTGTTTTACCAATTTATGTTTGTTAAACTAAGGTATTAATTTATTGTTATAAAACTAAATTTATTAATATTTTGTGTAATATATATATAAAAGCTTACTCATTAAAGTGCAATAAGTTATATAAGTGACAATGGACCCATTCAAACAATAGTTATTGTAAAAAAAAAAAAAAAAAATTAAAATAAAAAAAAAATATTATAGCTGTATAATATCATGAAAATAATAAAAAATAACAGAAACAGAAAAAAAAAATTAATAAATTTGAAATAAAAATAAAAAAAATAATAATAAGAAATGACCTATAACTGTAAAATTTATAAAATACAATAAATAATAATAGAAATAACGAAAATTAAAATAAAGAAATTAAAATATTTACAATTTAGAATGATCCTTCATAATTGCTATCATGTTAATTGCCTTCTCAGAAACCTCACTTAAACCAAATTGGGATATGATCATTGTAAATTAGTGTGTTAGTTTTAATTTCTTTTTTTTAAATATTTTTCTTTGGTTATTACATATTACATTTTGTATCTTGAACAGGTAGATGTTGAATTATATATATATATATATATATATATATATATATATATATATATATAGTATATGTGTGTGTGTGTTGTGTGTTTTATTTTTTTTTTTATTTCTTTTCTTTATTTCTTTTTTAATTATTGTGAAATTGATATCTTGTATAGCTAACTTATTTTTTTTTTATCGTTTTTATATAGTATATATTGTACCAATGGGTTCATTTCAGTCCATTTAATTTATTACCATTCAACCAGGCAGCTCGTGTACATCTTAAACTAACCACAAATAAATGTAGTTTTATATAAACTTGTTTCCATTCTCTTTATAAAATTATTATTAAAGATCTATCTACTAATAGATTAATACCTTGATTATATGAACAACAAATTGGTAAAACAAACAGAGGGCTAAGAGATTACTATTAAGAAAACGGGGCTAGCGTGTTCCCAGCTATTAGATGCCAATCTCAGAAACATTTAACCACTGAAAGGTGGTCTTCACCATCTTATCCAATTTGGAGGGCCATTGGAGGGCGGCTGATGGAATCTAAACTGATGAAGATACACTCAACTATTCAGCCACCTTAGACTAATATTAACAAGATTAGTAATTATGTATAAAAGTGTTAGGTAACCATGATATTAATGTTGCAATGATAGTATTAGAAACAAAATTATCAAAATCAAAATCGTGTAAATGTGTATATATATATATATATATATATATATATATATATATATATATATATATATATATATATATATATATATATATATATATATATATATATACATATATATATATATATATATATAATAATTGAAATGAAAAATACTTACTGGCCCTCAGAATAAGAACAATGCTGTATATATAAGAATAAGAACAATGACAATTTCTGGTACAATTACCTGGCCGTATTAGTTCCAGATTAAATGCTTAAGTAATTACGGCATATATTGTCAAAATGAAACAAAAATTTAAAAAAATAATAATATAAAAACTATATGAAAAGATAAGATAATTCTAAATATTTACATATTTGTGGAAAATTGATTGTCTAAAAGATACGAAAAAAATTTTTTTTTAAAGGAAGTAAGGGAAGCATGAATAGGAGTGTGTAGGAAATACCGGAAGAAGGTAGCACGAAAGATGAATGATTTTTCAAAGGAAGCAGTTTTATGTAAGGGAGTGTAGAGGTTAAAATGTAGGGATCTTGTATTTAAGAGGTGGATAGAAGAACGCAGAGTTAATAGATCAAGCATGTAGGAAGGTTTTTTGGTTGTTATAAATTGAAATAGGAAAAGTACCCAGAAAGTATTGCCGTCGGCATTCAGGAAAAAGCCACCCAAGCTCCGAATATCGGCAAGTAATGTTTGACCGCCGAAGAAAAATCTAATGAAACAGTTGATCAGTCTCCTCAGCTTCATCTTGAGATCACTAGACAGTCCTCTATAAACTAAGAAACCATAATAAAGAAAGGGAAAAAAAGAGAGATCACTAGAAGTTGGCGGGTATTTATGGGAAAAAGATATCGAAATCTATAGAGTTGTTTAAGGATTATGATGGATTTATCATAATATTTTTAGGAAATTTAGGCGATATGGATGTTCCAGGAAAGGTGTTAAACTCTTAAGTTTTTAATTCGAGGTTTGAAACTGAATGGGACGGGTATTGCGGTACAGAAATTCATGGGAAGGGCATTAAGGATGGGTTTTTAGTAGATGAGGATAGCATTTTATATGTATACACAGGGTGTCCCGAATTTAAATTGCAAAACTTCAGGAACTTATAGGGGACCTAAAAACTAAGACAAAAAGTCCTTTAAGATTTTCTCGTTTTTGCTTAGTTTAAGAGAAAATTTTAATTTAATGTAAATATTGCTCAAATGTTGTCCTCTTGCACCAATGCAAGCATTACATCTAGCACTCACTAGATAAATTGCAGCTAAACATTGTTTTGATGATATTGGGTGCACTGCATCTATGATTCGGTCTATTAATTGCTCTCTTGAGTTGATTGACAGCGAATAAACTTTCTGCTTCAAGGTTCCCCATACGAAGAAATCCATGGCTGTCATATCAAGTGATCTGGGTGGCCAAGGTACTTCTCCTCCACGTCAAATCCATCGTTATGGATAATTTATATCCAGCCAAGCTCGAGCAACTCAGCTAATAATGAGCTGGACATCCATCGAGTTGGAACTACATTTTAAACCGCTGCTGTAAGGGAATGTCATCTAAATAATTGAAAAAGTCGTTCTCCAAAATTGTGTAAATGTGATACCATTCAATCTTCCAGGTAAAAAATATGGTCCCACCAGTAAATCCGTTCTAAATTCCAAGCCAAACGTTAACAATGAATTCATGCTGAAACCTATTCTCTCCAATAGCTCTGGGATTTTCAAGAGCCCATGCATGATAATTTCTTTGATTAACAATTCATCCTCTTGTAAAGGTAGCTTCATCGGTCCATATAATTTTTGATGGAAATAAATTATTATCGCGAATTTTGTCAAGAAACCAGTTACTAAATTCAATCTCTTGACATAATCTCGAGGTAATATTTTTACCTTTACGCGATTATCACCTTTCAAAGTTCGCCATATTGCTTGCCGCGATATTGCTAATGCAGCAGATGCTCTTCGGATGCTAGTCTCAGAATTGTTATCGAAGTGGCGTTGGACACAATTTCTTCTCCAATAATCTGCTCTTATTGCTGCCTGGAATCGGTCGCCTTCATTACGTATTAAGAATGACCCAGTCTCTCGTAGTCTATTAAAACTTAACGAAAAGACTCGTCGATTAGGCACTCTTCTATTTGGAAATCTGCGCGCATACTCCCACACCGCTTCTAAAGCATTACCGTTACAGAACAACTATACACAAAAATCATATCAGCATATTCAACATTAGAATATGTATGCGGTATTGCGGCTGATGCTATTCACACAAAAATATCTGAGTAACTGACTGAAGACTGATTTAGGAATTATAATCCTAGAAGGAAGCCAAAATGTAAACAAATAAAATAATGTAAAGAATAACATTAAGTGTTTACATATCTCACTGCCTAACCTGACGAAATTTGAAAGGTGATAATCGCTACCTGTAACATTGTTGTTTAGTTTTCGTTTTTTTTTTTTTGCGATTTTCTCTTAACCTAAGCAAAAACGAGTAAATCTCTAAAGGACTTTTTGTCTTAGTTTTTCGGCCCCCTATACGTTCCTGAAGTTTTTGCCATTTAAATTCGGGACACCCTGTATAATTATTATTATTTAAGCGAAGTAGTTTGCAGTAACTGGTTGAAAACAATGTACCGTCACGCATACCTCAAGAATATTGGGTAGAGGTATAATCAGGAGGTTATACATATTAAACTCTTCTAGATATTTTTAATAACAACATTGGGAATTACATTTCAAAAATATTTCTCCATCTGCTTCACAAAGAATAGTGAACAAAGCAACTAGATTTTACATCTACCATACAAATATTACATGGAATGTAGTGTAGGCTCAAGAAAGACTTCGTCGTATTTTTTCAGGATAAGTTTATGAATCTATACTAGAAATTGATGGGAAGGGCATTAAGGATGGGTTTTTGAGCCGATGTATATATTATATATATATATGTATACACAGGGTGTCCCGAATTTAAATTGCAAAACTTCAGGAACTTATAGGGGACCTAAAAACTAAGACAAAAAGTCCTTTAAGATTTTCTCGTTTTTGCTTAGTTTAAGAGAAAATTTTAATTTAATGTAAATATTGCTCAAAATGTTGTCCTCTTGCACCAATGCAAGCATTACATCTAGCACTGACTAGATAAATTGCAGCTAAACATTGTTTTGATGATATTTGGTGCACTGCATCTATGATTCGGTCTCTTAATTACTCTCTTGAGTTGATTGACACCAAATAAACTTTCTGCTTCAAGGTTCCCTATACGAAGAAATCCATGGCTGTCATATCAAGTGATCTGGGTGGCCAACATCTCCTCCACGTCAAATCCATCGTTATGGATGATTTATATCCAGCCAAGCTCGAGCAACTCTGCTATAATGACCTGGACATCCATCGAGTTAAAACTACATTTCAAACCGCTGCTGTAAGGGAATGTCATCTAAATAATTAAAAAAGTCGTTCTACAAAAAATGTGTAAATGTGATACCATTCAATCTTCCTGGTAAAAAATATGGTCCCACCAGTAAATCCGTTCCAAATTCCAAGCCAAAGGTTAATAGTGAATTCATGCTGAAACCTATTCTCTCCAATAGCTCTGGGATTTTCAAGAGCCCATACATGATAATTTCTTTGATTAACAATTCATCCTCTTGTAAATGTAGCTTCATCGGTCCATATAATGTTTAATGGAAATAAATTATCATCGCGGATTTTGTCAAGAAACCAGTTACTAAAATTCAATCTCTTGACATAATCTTGAGATAATAAATTATGAACTTTTTGAAGATGGTATGGGTAGCGATTATCACCTTTCAAAGTTCGCCATATTGCTTGCCGCGATATTGCTAATGCAGCAGATGCTCTTCGGATGCTAGTCTCAGGATTGTTATCGAAGTGGCGTTGGACACAATTTCTTCTCCGATAATCTGCTCTTATTGCTGCCTGGAATCGGTCGCCTTCATTACGTATTAAGAATGACCCAGTCTCTCGTAGTCTATTAAATGTTAACGAAAAGGCTCGTCGATTAGGCACTCTTCTATTTGGAAATCTGCGCGCATACTCCCACACCGCTTCTAAAGCATTACCGTTACAGAACCCATACACAAAAATCATATCAGCATATTCAACATTAGAATATGTATGCGGCATAGTGGCTGATGCTATTCACACAAAAATATCTGAGTAACTGACTGAAGACTGTTTTAGGAATTATAATCCCAGAAGGAAGCCAAAATGTAAACAAATAAAATAATGTAAAGGATGTCATTAAGTGTTTACATATCTCACTGCCTAGCCTGACAAAGTTTGAAAGGTGATAATCGTTACCTGTAACATTTTTGTTTAGTTTCTTTTTTTGCGATTTTCTCTTAACCTAAGCAAAAACGAGCAAATCTCTAAAGGACTTTTTGTCTTAGTTCTTCGGTCCCCTATACGTTCCTGAAGTTTTGCCATTTAAATTCGGGACACCCTGTATAGTTATTATTATTTAAGCGAAGTAGTTTGGAGTAACTGGTTGAAAACAATGTACCGTCACGCATACCTCATGAAATATTGGGTAGAGGTATAATCAGGATGGTTATACATATTAAACTCTTCTAGATATTTTTAATAACAACATTGGGAATTACATTTCAAAAATATTTCTCCATCTGCTTCACAAAGAATAGTGAACAAAGCAACTAGATTTTACATCTACCATACAAATATTACATGGAATGTAGTGTAGGCTCAAGAAAGACTTCGTCGTATTTTTTCAGGATAAGTTTATGAATCTAATTTTTGATAAAACCAAGAATGATTTTAAATTAGCTGAAGTTTATATAACTCTATATATATTTTTTTCATTACAATTGGCCGTAACTATACTTCTCAACACAAATTATTTGTATGTTATGAAATATTTTGAGCATTATAATGAAACCTTTCTAGATCCTACAGTTGATTTTATGTAATATTCCGATATTCTATAAACAGATAAATATTAACAGAGAGTAGTGGACGTGAAATCTAGCTTTGTTTAAATTTCTTTGAAGACTAAAATACGCTTTCTTTGCAACAACCAATATTTGTTTATTTCAATCACTATGTAGAGAGGTTTTACTTAGGTTATAAATAAATGTTATACGTTATAAATCTTAGAACTCCCTACAGAGAATTTCCAAACTTACAGTCAATCGAAAATTTATACGAATGGTTTCTTCAAAAATCATAATATTATTCACAGAATATGATAAAAGAAAAACAAAAAAATGTTACCAAAGCTATAAAAATAATACTGATACACAATATATATTGTCGCTAGTATATATAACTGCTCAAAAATTGAAGTGGACCACTCATCAAAAGTTAAGTAGCAATCTTTTTTAATCATACTTCTGGTTATTTATTGTTTCTTTAAGTGTATTATTACCTTATGCATTGGTGATGGTATTTTTTAACAAAAAAAAATTGAGAAAAATCCATTTTTAAAATTAAACAAAAATATATAGATACATTATTACAAACTTTAACAGATATTGCGTTTTTTTTTTTTGTTTTGTTTTTAATTTAACCTTCTTTAGAAGTGTGTTCGACCCTCTATACATAGAATTAATGCTTCACATCGACAGTTCATACCCCTTATTAAGCTCAATATGTATGGTAATGTTGATGCAAAGAAGCCTATTCCCCAATTATAACATATAAAAATATTGTATAATTAGGACCAGATATAAACAAAATGTATATATGTAGTTTTATCTATGTATTGAAATTTTTAACTGCATTATGTATTTACCACTAAATAAAAAATTAATGATTTTTTTTTTTACTTTCTATAAATAAGTTCTTTAAAATATTTTAGCTTTATATAAGTTTCCATTTTGAACACCGCTATTCAGAATTAAAAAATTACTATTTTAATTTGCATTTGTTTCTTGTTTATTTAACCTTGCCGCAAGTTACAAGTATTTCAATTTGTTAAATATTAAAGACATAATCTCGTTATTCGTGTTGTCCTCAAATGTATTGTTAGTCGTTTTTTTTTTTTTTTTTTTTTTTTTTTTTGTTTTTCTTGTTTCTACCATTCCCTTCATTACACTTTCAGTGTTAAACCTTAAATTTAAAATATTTTTTATCATCCATAGACAAAAAAAAGATATTGTGATAACATGTTTTACTTAGCGCTACATAAATATTTAGGTATTATGTATTGTCGATTTTATGTTTTGTGTTTAGGATATCTATGAAATTACATAAAGTCTTATAATGTATTTTTTTTTTCAGATTTTTTGATCGACGGCCGCTCGCTAATGGTAAGGGAGATATTTTATTTTAATGATTTCTATTTATTCCTAATGAAATTTAGAAAATTTCTGCACAATTAGTCAATATGTTTAATTTTATAAAATATAAATTTGCTAATAAATAAATCTGTTAAAAGTAAAATTAATATTTAAAAAAAAAAAAAAAAATAGAATAGAAATTAAATTTTAACTATATCGCTGATTTCATGCAAACAACAGTTCTGTTTGTTTTGTTTTTTTTCAGAAATTTCTTAAATTTTTAAGATATAATGTCACATAATTTATATTTGTTACACCTAATTATAAATTTAAAATTAAAATTTTGAATTGCACTTTTTTTTTTTTTAATTATGATATGTCACATCTATGATGTTTTATAATTCATGGACCTGGTTTGGAATGTTATACATTCATTTCTAGTTCTAAAAATATACACTCATTCAATGTGCCAACAATCAAATATGCAAATTATACGCATTTAACATCTCATATGAGAATTAGAATAAGAAATTAGTTATAATTTTATTTATTATCATAACACAGTAATTTTTAAAATATAATTCGTGAGAGCAAAAATAAATTAATAATGTAACCAAAGAAATGGTCAGGGTCAGTAAAGTAAATAAACACGTCCAAGTTTTTAAATAAAAACTTTATATTTGGCGTTCGACGTTTCGACCTAGGTTAATGTCGGAAAATTTAACGTTGAATAACCAATCACAATTTATTTTTCATTACAATTTGTTTTGAAATAGTTTATGTGAATAAAAAAAGTAAATTACATTTTTTGATAAAAAAAAAAAAAAATATTCAGTAACCGGAAAAGTCGTATTAAAAAAAATAAAATAAAGAAAAATTAAAGAAAAACGTAGCTTTTAATTTACAGCTTCTATGTTCGTCAGCTCTTTAACATCCGGAGAAGCGTTAATCTTAAGGGATGTCATCCAGTCCTGATAAATTATAAGTTGTTTTAAAGTAATTAATTAATTAACATGATATTCTCCGAAGGTTTGATAAGATAAGGGGCCAGATATTCGATTACCTTGAAAAGAAATGAAACTAAACAAATTAATTTGCTGAATGGTATGCGAACTGATACTTAATTTTACTGTTATTTGTAAAATCTAAAACTACAGATAAATGTCTACCATTTGAAAATAATTAGTTTTGTGATAAAATTTGAGTAATAGAAATGGAAAATCATTCATCGATTCCAAATTAAATTTATCGCTCTACTCAAACTTACGTCAAATGAATACTAGATGAGTTTGAGTGAATTTTTGAAATTCAAGGAAACTTATTTTGCACCCCATTAATTTACATTAAAGGTTGCATAAGAGAAAAATATGACTTTAGGATCATGTAATCTTGTATAAAAAAATATATCTTTGGCTTAAACGTATGAAACTTCAGTTATTTATTGGGAATGGAATAATTCCATTGGCTGAAATCCTCACATATTACCAGAAATAATGAAACGTTTGGTTATAAAAGTAAGGATCGTAAGATATCTCAGAAACCTTAGATCTAGTGATGATCTAGCAGAAAAAATATTAAAAAAAAACATGATTAGACGAAAGAAATTCACACCTATTTAGAGAACTGATTGTATTGTAGAAATCGACTATAAAGAAAAAATGTAAAATTAATGCGAGTAAAAAAAAAACTTTTCTCGGCTCCTTATTGAATTTATTTCATTTTCCAGGAATGAATTCTGTTTCAGTTTTTAGTAAAATATAAAATAGTTTACGTTAAAAACTTAATCGTATAAACGTTTGTGAAATGAAAAAAAAATAAATACATAACTTCCTCAAGAATAAATCGTATTCGTCATGGGATTTTTAGAAATATTCATCACAAATTTGATTTTGGTTCAAGCGATTTTGTTATTTCTAGTGCTTTTTAATTTAGTAACAAAACAAATTAAGGTACTAAATTAAAAAAAAAAAAATTGCTTACTTCCAGTTGTTATTTTATATTTCAACGCTTTGTTTGAATATATATATATTTTTATATTTACAACTATATATATATATAATTTACTGTAAATTTAGTGTATTCGGAAGCAGGTCGTAAATTTAGATTAATTTCTTTTATAATTACCTTGATTATCTGGCTTTTCGTAATAAACCTTTGGAGAAGATTATTAATTAGCATTAATTAATTAAAATTAACAAAAATTTTTCAAATAGTCTAGTATTGGCGTTGTTTCTGTTGCTTAGTTGAATGATTCGTCAACATTGGGGCAGTCTCTTTATTTGCCTTATTTGTCTTCGTCAACAAGGCTGGGAATTGTTCCCACTGTAGCCGGTCTGGAGGAAATCAATATCTACTTGAGGCCTAATAGTTAACTGCCGCAATAGGAATGGGTAATTGATGTAGCTTCTAACTGAATAAACTTAACAATGAAAATGGCTAAGACCATTAGTGTTTTAGGAAGATATATTATAAAACTGTCAATAAAAATTTATCGACGAGTTCCAATGTTTTCTAAAATATCTAAAATCATAAGGGTAATAATTTTATGCTGAATGTGTTTTAAAATTAGCATTTAAATATTGAATTTTGTTGGCAATGAATGAGGCAAAGAGGCAATGTGAAATAAAATAACTTTACAATTATAGATCCTACAGATAAAAATTATATTTATCTACTTCTGGAGTTTACTTACTTTATATCATTGCTTTAATTCTGCAATAAACTTAAATGGGAATGAATAATCAATATATTACATAATTTACATAGCGAAAAGATTAATAGGCATTAATGGTTGCGAAATCGTAGTGCAGAAGTTGGATCAAACATGAAATATCAAAGAGGCAAAGAACACATAATTATGTGTTTCAGTAAGTGTTTGGCAAAATTTAATCATGACTAATCTTCCACCGGTCGCCGTCCACATGAGCGGTCGCGCGTTGTACAAATTACCTACTACACTCTGTTTTTTATCCGGTTTTGTCCAAATTTATATTAAATCTATTAAATAAAATAATTTGACCATTCTTCCTAAGTGAATGTAATTTTGAACCTAAATGAAAATATGTTTGTGATTGAAATTGATAAAAACTGAAATTAATAAAATAAATTAATATTGAAAATAATAAAAACTAAATTTATACCTAGATAAATTTTTATTTACTATATTACAGACAAATTTATTTTATTTAAGTTTTTGATTGTCTAAAATTGTTGTTTTTATGAACAATTATTGTACTTTATTAGATTTATTATTATTATTATTTAATTATAGATATATTTTATTTTATGTTAATTAATTAATAATTAATTAAGTAATTTTTTTTATTATTTATTTTTTTTTTAGTAGTTTTTTCTTGTAAGTTACTTTTCCTACCAGTTTTAAAAAATGTATTCACATAATTTGTAAAATATATATACAATTGTTGACAAATTTATTTTTATGTAACAATTGTTGTTATTTTATATTGTAGAAAAAAAATGTTATGGAATGATTTTACTTATGGAATGCAGAAATTGCCAATTGGGTCTTTCCTTTCTACATTTCCATATCTACCCATTACATTGGTTTCTTGTATCATCATCTAGAATATTTTCTATTTCATCTTCATAAAAATCCGAATTTTTATTTGATTGTATAGTTCATTTTTTTCTCCTCGTTTTGAAAAATTCGAGGAATATCTTCCAATTTTATAGGTTTCCACCTAATGAATACATTCCGAATAATTAATAGAACAATTAACCGCACGCGTTTTGATGATTTCTTGTCCCTTTCACGGCAATCAGCTGGATTTGGCATAATGTAACTATTATTACTTTTCAGTTTTTCTTTTGGTTGTTTTTGTGTGAGTGAAGTATTTTTCCTCTCACAGAGAAACATACTGTACCTTTCACATTTTTTTACAAACATCTTTTTACCTAAATACAATTTTTTTTGTTTTAGATATATTTTCTAATTATTGATTATTTGTTTTACCCGGGTTTCTCACATACGTTTTGTGGGTTCTGGTAACAACGGTTAAGAAAGAGTATACTGCATCTACTTTAATTTCCAACTGGGAATATTAAAAAAGATTGAGTGATTACAGTTGCTGTTTATTTCCATTTTTTTTTTTTCTTTTAGACAATTTTAAATATTAACCGGTAAAGATTACAATTGTGTAGGGTATATGGTTTTTGAGAAGATTAATACAGCTGATAAAAAAAAATATGAGAAGTTGGCCTTTTTTATAAAACCTTTTCCACTAAGTTTCAGGAGAGAGGGGTGAAGAGGGGGGGGGGCGGGTAGCAGTGAAATATGAGCGGGATGATGGACGAGCCCCCTTCGACGTCTCAACGTATCTTCTTCATGTCCGCCTCGATATTTTAATTTTAAGCCTTAGAAAAATGTGGATGAAAATGGCCTATTGTTTCAACTTTAAATCCGAAAAATCTGTTTCTTTGCGTTTGATAGATTACTACGTGACGTTGACAAATAATTTTACTCTTGAAAGATATTAGTCATTTCTATTAAATAAAAATCATGTTTTCAAATAAGTATAAAAAAGAAATATAAATTATGTTCTATCCTGTTAGTGAATAATATGTTTAGAAGTGTATTATGGGTACACGATTAGGAAATTATATTTATATAATTATATTATATAATTATAATACCAGGGGGCCACATGTTTTCTACTATTTTTTTTTCTTGATTTTACTTATTATGGATCAATTAAATATTTTCAATATATTTTTTATAATACGAAATATGAACTTATATTATTTAAAGTAATTTTATGACGGACATGTGATCATGACGTAATTCAACGGTAAAGGCCACATAGACGGTCTAAAATCTTGATTAACCATAGATATAACTATTAGGATTCATGAATTAATTGCCACTTCTATTTCGAATGCTAAACATTCATGTACAGTTCTAAAACATACAAATTTGTTCAACACATCAGTACTAAGTTACACAGTAACATAGTACTGTTGTATTAAACAATTTTGTTTTAGAACTGAAGATGAATGTTTAGCATTCGAAACTAGCTTCTTATAAAATAATCCAAACAGAAGTGGCAGTTAATTCATCAATCCTAATTGTACTGATCCTTCTATACCATTATGAGTACCTCAAGTGATAGATATAACTCATTATATCTACTCATTATTTTTAGTTTTGTCGAAATTCTAACTTTCCTGTTCTTTTGTTTTCAACCTAAGTCTTTCTTCTTTTTACCGTTTAGGTAACTATCTGTCATTTTCCTTTAAATTGTCTATCTATTTAAAAAGGAAAAAGGGAAAAAATCGAAAAAGTTCAAAAGACCGAAATATTGATAAAAAAAGGTTTATGTCATCTTTATTAATGAGTTAAGTATGCTTCCTGTCTTAAACCAAGAACTATATATATACACACTACAGGGGCAACATTCAAAAGTTCACACCCAGGCCACCGAAAAGCTATGTTACGCCAGTGGTATGAACCTTCAAGGCAGCCAGGGATAGACTGTCGGCAAAAGCGCCCACAATACAATATAACGTGAGCACCACATAAATTTTTAAACAATAAAGTAAAATATTCAAAAATAGATGCAATAAAAATAAATGCAAGGAGAAAGGGAGAAAGTGCACCTCTAAAAGGGCTGGCCTGGGAGAAGAAGGGGTCTTTGGGATTGTAAAGAGGGGAAGGGACAGATGCTGAGGGGTGGAAAGATGATCTAAAATGAGCCGCGATGATGAGGGAAGAAGCTAATTAAAATGGGTGATTTCATAATCTGGTAGAAACGACTCACACTTGGCGCATTTCGTTTATGATTTTGTTCAAAACTCTTTTTTGATGTATTGGTATTTTGAATAAAATACTAGTGTATTTGTGACTAAAAGAATCGAATGAATGATAAAAAAACATTTCGTCATCTGCAGGGGAAGGGAACATTGGTAGGATTGATGGGAAGTAGGATGTGACCGATAGATTTTGTGGATTACTGGGAAATTCACCAATGAATATTTTCATTATTACAATCAACAATATTACATTATTTTATATTAGCAAAATAAATTTAACTAAAAACGGAAAACTATACATGGTATATTGAGCTATTACCTGAAATTTATATGTTAGTTTAAGGAATTAAATTATTAATTAAAAAGTTATATTTCTGAGAATCCTGTATGCTACAGAATTTTTTTTGGGATTTCATCGTAGATTAAGGCTTGAATTTTGGTATATACAAAATGAACTTACAATAATAGAAAACAGTAAAATTAACAAACCATTGCTAAAATGGAAACTCTATTTTCAGATCTCAATTTAAATGTCAGATAAAGCTGATACAACAACAAGTAATTTTAGCCGGTACGTTGAATCCTTTAATGAAGAAATAAATACATTTTTCTTTATTGTTTCCCTTTCATCGTTATTTCACTTTACTGATTTCCAAGTCAAGTTTTTTTTTTTGGAATTTGAGTTACAGTCAAGCCTCTATCCTTTTATTACGTAATCATTTAGCATAATCTATTTATGTGCAATACGTATTCCGAGAAAAGAGCAATTGTTACGCGATTACAAAACCGCTGTTTTGTATTTGGAGTTAATTTTATCCCTAATTATCCACAATGGTATTACACTTACTAATCAATTTCAGGTAAGCTATACAAAAGCGGAGCCCATCAACCTTTTGATCAAAATCAACAGGCAATGAAGATCGCTTTACAGAACTTTCGACAGCAGTTCCAATTAAATGGGGTTCTGTGTTAGGTAGTATTTCAGAAAGTTGGATTGTTCTGTCCTGCTTTGGAGTCAAATCTAAAACAGTAGAAATTACTATAAAGTCACTTTCTAGCTTAGTTGTTATTTTAGTACATAATATAATCTTAGCTAAAGGTAAGTGTTTGAAATAAATATTTGTATGTTATATCTAAAACATACATCTCCTTTGACGGCTTCGCCCACTCTCATGAATAATGAACTAAGATAATAACTCAAGATAATAATTCAAGTTTTATTTGTTTATTGATAAAATCGTGGATTGAAGTAAGCAATCGAGGATTATTCCTTCAATGGTATTTTCACGCATAGCAGTAATTTTTAACCAGATTAAAGTTTCACTGATCAGGTTGTTGAAGATCACGTAACGCATGACAGCACATCCAATTTTCAATTTTAATGCATGAGTTGATAATCCAGATGATAGAGACTATCAAGAAACTATTACGGATAATGGACTGCATTATCAGTGCTTACTACTCAAAACTAGTTATTAAATAAAGGGCCATGAATCTTTATACATAATATGTATTAAAAATCAAAACATCGATATTTTGATTTTTTAATAATTTTTATCCGATAGAAATAATTCTAATGATTTCATCTGGTTAGATTTTCCTTCCTAACCATGAAGGTATATGACAGTGTGGCAAACCTTGCATCTGCCACTCATAATTGTATATTTAATTTTTTACTGTTGGAAATATTATTATTGCTAAACTTTCTCATAACTATGATAATGATATAGTTAAAATTTAGTAAAGATGGGTTCAGTAGTTACCACTGTAAACCCTTTTGCGTAATAATGCTAAATCATATATCGGTCGATTTTCAAACTTCACTTCGTACCACGTATTTATCGTTTTTTTAATAATAATTTTAATGAA
The DNA here is from genome assembly GCA_003667255.2 of Euschistus heros. Lineage (NCBI taxonomy): Eukaryota > Metazoa > Arthropoda > Insecta > Hemiptera > Pentatomidae > Euschistus > Euschistus heros. Next base: position 5,199,513 of record RCWM02000003.1, read on the forward strand.
AGTCTTTAAATTTTATTTCTGCTAAATCTTTTTTGAACTATGAAGATAATGTCGTTAAAATTTGGTGCAGAATGGTTCAATATATTTTGTGGTTAGTGATCACATATGAAAAATGGCTTGTCCTTTTATATAATAGTATAGATTATTTATTTGATTAAAAAAATATATTAAAATTGAAACAATGGTAATAAATTTTAAGAAAACTAAAGGTAGGTAGAGTGCTATGAATTGTGCTTGGCCCTCCCGCAATTCCCTTTATTGAAATTAATGATAGCACTATCGACCGTTTGACAACGTATAACCCCCTCTCCACTCCATTTTCTTCACCTAAAATTAAATACAATGGGATGCTCCCCATTTTTTAAATGGTTCGATAAGAATGTATATGATCATACACCCCTCCCATTCAGCCTCAGCACGAGCACCTTCCACCTCGCTTGGGTCTTTCCTAGAATGCTTTCAAGGTTTAGTGATCCTGGTTCATAAACCATTCGTGGGGCAACACTAAGGACTTGGTATTATTAGTTGCAGATGACAGATTGTATTCCTTTAACTTTTTAAGCAGTCAGTGAGAGAAAAACTTAGCTGTGTCATGTGATGCGAATTGCAAATTGAAGTATTTGTAGAACTCTCAAATCGTTCTTATATTATGATTACTTGAATCGCTTACTTTCTTAAAACATTCTATCACTTCATAATTTTATAAAAATGATTATTCAAGTGATGCAATATTATATAATAATTTATGTATGGGTTATTTTTCAGGTGCCTTTCGTGATTATAAAATAATAGTGTTAAAATTGAAGGGTTTGATAGATGAATAGGTTATAAAACAAAACAATTTTAAGTAATTTACACTTTTTTTTTTAATTTTTCTCTAGAAGAAAAATGTTACATAGCCTTGATAGATTTTTTTGATATTTTTATTTTATATTAATGACTCAGCTGAAAGAGAAGCACTGGGATCTCTTTGGACCTGGCTTGCTCCACCATAGTTAGAGGAAAAAGTCTGTTTGAGGATCCCTTGGATCTGTTTACATGGTAAATGAAGATTGAATGTATTTTTAACTTAATATTTACATAATTTAGTTTTAATTTTTACTTTTATTATTGCTTTTATATGTATATATTTTTTTTGTAAGTATTATTTTGTCATTTGTTTTTTTTACTTAATATATTTTATGATTTGAGTTTCTTCACTTATTTTATTTTCAATTTATTAATTGTATTATATACTACAAGGTTCTTCACTTTTTTCTTTTATAATTAATGTTGTTTCTTCTTTTTTCATTATTTCTTATTGTACATATTGTGTATTAGACTATTGAGAAACCTGGACTCTGACAAACACAAGTGAACAGGACCTTCTAACTTTTGAAAGAAAGATCCTGCGAAGGATATTTGGTGGACTATGTGAAGATGGTGTATGGAGAAGACTTAAAAATCAAGAGGTTTATAATCACTTTAATGAATTAAACATCGTCCAGGTCATTAAACTGGGCAGGTTGCGGTGGGCCGGACACTTCGCCCGAACGGAGGGTGAAATGCCAAAGAAAATACTAACTGAGCCCCTCCATAGAGCAAGAAGAAGAGGAAGGCCGAAACTGAGATGGGCCGACGGAGTGGGGGCTGATGCAAATGAATTCCTGGGGGTCAGGAACTGGATGGTAGCTGCCCAGGACCGTGAAGATTGGCGGAGGCTTTTGATGGAGGCCAGGACCCGTCTCCGGGTTGTAGTGCCATGAGAAGAAGACATATTGTGTAAATTGATCCATTAAGTCGTCCATATTACATTTGCCTACTTTGTGGCATAACACCTTCATTTACCAAACCCTTAAATCGTTTAAGGGATATGTATTCTCTCTATCTCTCTCTCTCTCTCTCTCTCTCTCTCTCTCTCTCTCTCTCTCTCTCTCTCTCTCTCTCTCTCTCTCTCTCTCTCTCTCTCTCTCTCTCTCTCTCTCTCTCTCTCTCTCTCTCTCTCTCTCTCTCTCTCTCTCTCTCTCTCTCTCTCTCTCTCTCTCTCTCTCTCTCTCTCTCTCTCTCTCTCTCTCTCTCTCTCTCTCTCTCTCTCTCTCTCTCTCTCTCTCTCTCTCTCTCTCTCTCTCTCTCTCTCTCTCTCTCTCTCTCTCTCTCTCTCCCCGTCTCTTTCTCTCCCTTTATCCCTCTCTCCTCTCCTATATTCTTAATTGTTATCTCATGCTGCCTATATGGTAATATAAATGAGGGCATCTTAAATTGTCGTTTTACATAACATAACTTAGAATCGTAGTTATACAAAACCGCGATAGTTATTTTGTATAAAATTTAGAATTTTTCAGAAAGAACAAATAAATCAATTAATTAAATACTAATCTAAAATTAATCTACTAAATTTCTAATTAATATAGCCAAATTATTATTAAATTATACGTAATTTTAAATTAATGATTTAAAAACATTATCTTTTAAGACTTTAGGATTTTATGTTAGCTCTGCGGGTTCAGCCTATATAATCTTCAGGAGGGGGATTTCAAGGCATTTATATTTAAGATTTACAGTCTTCCGTTTCAAGGAAGGGTAATGGTGACGTCACTCTATATGATGGGCCCGCAATCCAATTTCCACTGATTAGATGGGATGTAGAAAGCCGTGGGAAAGTCTTTCAGCCCTTGGAATTGAGAAATAATCTTCTTCCCTGGGGGGACTTCTTCCGAAATGGTGATAAAACCCATTTTCCCAACCTTCCTTTTTATGAGGAAAAAAAAAAAAGCTTCAAATTCGCACATAAAGCAAGGAATATTTCCAATACACGTTTAATTTACTGAATATCAGAAAATGTACGAATAAATACACAATATAAGAATTTTCACTGTATGGAATCTTAGCAATGGAATGGTTAATTTTTTTGTGTTTTCAATAATTATCTTCATTTTTTATTTTATTTTAATCTCTAGCATTAGGATATTCCTGTAGTTATTAAACGAATTAATTACTTCGCTGATTTAGAACATATAAATCAACTCTTTGATATGTCGTATGTGTTTTATGAACAAGATAAAGGAAAGTAAAATATATCTGAGCAAACATTAATAATAATTGTTATTGTTAATTTTTGCTGAAATATTTTTATTACATAAATCTTTTATATATTATTTACAGAATTCCGAGACTTTTATGGTTTTATTTAATTTTTCACATCTATGATACTTAACAAGATAACAATTACTGCAATAAAACATGCATTGAATTTCTATTATATTATCATTGTAAGACTATATTTCTTTTTAGGTAATAATGTGCACTTAGAAAAAAAAAAAAATTAAAAAAAAAAAAAAAAAAAAAAACGCACGAGGGACACGAGAGGCACACAGGCACCCCCTAATGAACTGAACACAGGCATAGAGCCCCTAACTAAATTAAAATATAAACCAAACTAAACTGAATAGAATAAAATTAAACTGACTGAGTAAATTGAAGTAATATAGCAAGTAATTTAAGTGATAACTGCAGTAATTCAAATTTGTCATAACAACACGTTTGGTTGCATAAAATAATAATCTGCAAAATAATCTCATTTTTTTGCTGCTTTTTTTAAAGGATGTATTCAGCGTGCATTTTAAATGTCAGTCTACTATCTATTTTTTAGTAACATTATTTTTAGTTTTTTAATATAATTTACTTTATTGTATTGTTTAAACTAAATATAATGTATGAGGTTCCTTATTTATTTATTTGTTCACTTTATTTATGTTATTATACATATTTCATTAGGTTCTCTATAAACCGTTCGGACTACTTTGAACAGGTTTTGCAGAACGTTCGTTTTCGTGGATATATGAATTTTTTTGATAACCATGATATATTGTTTTTTCCTAGCCAGGGAGATTATTTTTTTTTTTGAGATTCTATTTTTTTACAAAAGGACCGGTATGTAACGAAGTGTTATTTTTTTTAGAAAAATAACGTAAAAGTTAGCAATTCACTTTACTTAGCTTAGATGATTAACTGTGATATTTGGAATTCAGTAATCCAAAAAAGATATCGTTTTTATGGACATGTATTTAACATTTAACATGTATTTGAAAAAAAAAATTGTGATTTTTTAAAATGGTAGTTTCGTTTTCGTGTTCCATCCTTTATATTAGGTTTCAATAAAGAATTAATATTTTTTAATAATGAAATTGTGACTAAAAAAAGTAGTAGGTTACGTAAGTTCTTTAATCAGTGGTGTAGAAGTTATCGAATTTATGTTTTGTTAATACGATCTTTCTTAATGTTGGATAATTATTAAAAAAAGAGTCCCTATACCGAGAATAAGTAACAAACTATAAAGATGAATCTCAAATAAAAATTACATTCAGTAAAGGCCACGTCTTCATTTTAATCAACTTATTTTAATGTATAGAAATATAAATTAATAAAGTGGCTGATTAGTCGAGGCTTTTTGCCGACTAATCGCTGACTACAAAAGTAGCCGATGTAGGCTTCACCCGCTAGTCCTCAACTAGTCGGCCCATCACTAATAAAAATAGGAAATCATTTTAAAATTTTAAAAGTAAAAATATATTTTAATTAAAACAAAAATGATACTACACATTCAAAAGTCCTAAAGAAAATACAAGCGACAACCTAAAATAGTTCCAAGTCTTCATTCGGCTTTATGATTAGGAATCCTTTCAGGCCTGTAGGATCCTGATCCAATTGCTGGGGGGAAATGGAAGTTGCTGAGCCCGGAGATAGGAAGTTAGGAATTAAGTTAGAGTCTGGAATACAATAAAAGGGAGATGCTACAGCTGATTAGGAGAGGGGCGAGTTATAATAATACCATTTTACGATTCTGTTCGGGGGGCAGCTTGAGGGCTGTCGAGGGATGGAATTTTTAGGAAATCGAGGAAACATAAGTCGCACTAGAGGCGGAAACGAAATTGACTGGAATAGGTGAGGTTTTCGTGTAACAATAAAAGTCACCAAGGACCGAGGTACTTCAAGATCGGAACGTGACTTGAAAGGTTAGCAGCATTTGGCCCAAAAAGTTGATTCTTATTCTGACTTATTTTTCATCAATAACCTTTTTTTGTGGGAAGTCAATATCATATTCTACTTGATCTTAGGACAAAAACTCCGTAATTTTTTTTTTTTTTTTTTTTTTAAGGATATGTCTTTTACTCAGATGAAAATGATAATATTTTACTAATAATCCATTTTCACTAACCAATTGTCGTGCATTCAATAGTACTGCTATGAACCATTCTGTATATTTTATGTATTATATTATGATATATTAATGTTCGAATAATCGATTATTTGTTTTAAAAAAACATATTGAAAAAAAAAAGTACAAAATTTATTTAAAATAAACTTCTCCCTGACCATGAAAAACAGTAAAACATAGATATGTCTATCCTATAATCGAGACATTTTAGAAGTGAACTATCAAATTACTCAAATAATTATTTTAATTAAATTAACGATATATAATTATTCGAAATAAACGAAAATGTTTTTCATTTAAATCAATACAGCTCCTAAGCAGTAGGTCCTTGCGTCAAATGTTATAAAACAAAAAATACTCTCCCTTATATTTTAAATAAGGAAATTTTAAGACTATTTTCCATCCAAGCAACACCAACCGAACTTGAGCCTGTCAAAAAGTTACTTTTTTGAGGGTAAAAAAAACGTTACACCAAAAAAGTATAGACTCCAATCCAAAAAACTTATCTTTTAACTTTTAGGATCGTTTTAAGATTTTTTTTTTTTTCAATCAGATGCAAAATAAAAAAAAAAATTAATTTGGATGATAATAATTATTAATAATTATTGAAGATACTAGGTAGGTAGCTTGAAAAAACGTACCGAGTACAGGTAAAGATTATTTTGGATGCTTTCTCATCTATACATATTTTATAATTATAATATAATGAAAAAAAAAAAAAATACGTCAACATTGAAAATAAAATTTAAACAAAGAATTATATCAAAACAAAAAAAAAAAATTCAATACTTATTTTGTATTTAATTAATATGCCACTCTGAAAAAAAAAAAAAGGTGCTGGACTATTAGGTTTAAATTTTTTGTTTAATATGGATTTATTTTGTTGTATCATAACGTTTGATGGTATATTATAATAATAAAATGTTTGTCATAAAATTATACCTAAATTATACGACTTCCAGACACACCAATCCCATATCCTAAACCTTCAAGAATAGTATTAAAATGGCGAATCAAAACAAATCTCATAATTTAACCTTTAAGCTTTGTCGTAAACCTACAACTTCTTGTCCTACAGCATCCCTTAACCCATTCAATGCGGAAATGCAAATGGTTTTTTTGTCTCCCTCGGGTTTTTTTTCTTTTTTCAATTTCACTTTTATTTATTCTAATTGTTATTGCTCCTGCGTTAATTTTAAATTTAAACTGAAATATACGTGCGAAATTGAATTTTTTTTTGGTGCGTTATATAATGCTCTCCGACCGGCACGAAAGATTGTCTATACTAAGCCCGCATAGCACTCGTTTTTGTGTGCTAAAGATCGATAAAAACTTGGCATAAAAATAGAAAATCTAATTAAAAACTGTAAAATTATGTATTTTATAATATGGTTATATTGTGTAGATAAAATATTTATGTCAAAATTATCATTTTCGTTTTAGAATAATAAAAAAGGGAATATTAAAACGCTTATTTGAGCCATTAAAAAAATATAATTTATTAAATAAAAATACTATATAAAACTAATACAATTTCAAAGCTAAAACTATTTTTTGTAATTTACTATTTTCGCAATATTTACAATAAATTTAGAATATTTATGAATAAACATCATAAAATATTTACAACTTATTTTACGATAAAAACCTATAAATTACTACTTACTATAACTTACTAACTAAAAATATTAATATGAGTACAATAAAAAATAAAATAAAATAAATAAATTTAAAAAATATAAAAACGTATTACACGATTTTTTTTATTTATTTAAATTAAGATTCCAATATTAAACACATTGAATGATAAGATTATTTACATTTCATATGCATATTGAATGTACATTTAAATATTTAAAGGGTAAACTTACCTTTAGTAATTTTGATCAACCGAAGCTCTTAAACGTACAATAACCAGAAACGGACTTTTTCTCTCAATGGTCAAAACCCAACTGAGGGTCGGAGAAAAGGTTTGAGGCAAATACGACGATACCACATCAGTTTGAATGTTGACAGACGGGAGCATTAAATAATGCTCTCCGATCGGCCATAACTCAGCCTGCTCTCCCACCACATCATCTGGTTTGAATGTACGACATGGAGTCGGACTACTTCCAACATTTAGCACTTTCCACAAATCAATATGCTACTCCGACATTTAATAGGCGCCATTATAACTCACTTGCTGCTCGTTCTATTCCACATAGTAAACGTAAAATTTTTTTTTTTTCCGCTCAAAGTTTTTTGTGAACATCATTATCATCCAAGTGTTCTTACGATTCTTATCTTTCAAATTGTCAAACTAAATTCTGGATGGAGATTAAGAACATTTTAAAACCGCCATCGTTCGAAGTTCAGCCGGAGTTGCAGCCTCTACCACCAGAAACTTTAGCAGCAGCTCACGCGAATATGGCAGCGGCACAGGCAAATGCTCTCGAATTGCTGAAGCTCAAAACAACAAGCAAGATTGAAGGAGGGCAATAGCTGATATTGAGAGGTACGATGGAGAGATTGGGGAGCTAAATCACTTCTTAAAGTGAGGAGACAGAGTGATGGGGAGAATAGAAGTGAAGATGGGCGAGAATCTCTTAGATCCAGTGGATGCCTGCGCATTAAGAGCAGCGTTAGTACGCCGGGTCAAGCGCGTTATACTTAACGTAATTCAAGCGGATGAGGACACACCATGGGTCGTAGTGAAAAATTGACGCAAGAAGGCGTTCGGGGGCGGACGTTGGACCCCAGAAGAGGACATTTTTCCTTATGTTCCGCGAAGCTAGGAAGCCTCATCAATCTAATGGGCAGTATGCGGGATCACTGCTAGCTCACTTTAATAAAATCACAGAAAAGATGAGGGAAACGACAAAGGCAGCGGAAGTGGAAGCGAGAATGGCCTTTCTATCGACCATTATGAAAGTCCAGCTTGCTAAGGAAACAGGGAAAAAGGAAGGACTTCCGAGGGACAAGACTTTCCTAGAATGTGCAAGAGAAATGGTGGACTCCAGCGCTCGAGATGAGGAAGTTCGGAAGGAGGACGGGTGGAGCAGTGTCACCTACAAACGGAATGACGGAGGTAGAAGCTTGCAGCCTCGAGGAAACCATGGAAAGAAGGGACACGGATTTCAGAGGTCGGGAACGTCCAGTGATGCGGGAAAAGAGGCAAGGGACGGACAGAAGACTTGGAGAAGGGAAGAAAGGAAATGCCATGGTTGCGGGAAACCGGGCCATTTAGTGGCACAGTGCCCCCGCACGAGGTGTTTTCGAATGTGGCACAGAAGGCCACATTGCGAGACAGTGCCCCTATATCAACAGGCGCAGAGGACCGAACCAGGCGGAGCCGATGGAGGTGTGGCAGGTGAGCCAACGTCCGTCGGATCGACAAGATCGTCGGAAACTTCGGAGACGGAAGGAGAAGAAGAAGGGGAACCGGGGGTAGGAGCACGCCAGGCAGGAGGAAGCGACAGGAGGAGCGGAGAGCGAAGGACGGCGGCGGAGAGGAGAGCACACGAGGAGGTATGAGGTGAGTGCAAAAAGAGGGGCAACCAAGTGTTTGTAGATAGTGTTAAGAGCATAAGTGGAGAGTTGCCTATTATAAAAATTGCGAAGGGTGTGTGGTGTCTGGTTGACACGGGAAGTTCAAATACGATTATGTGTAAAGAGGTTATAAGAAATTTATGTAAGGAGGAGAGGATACCCCGAGTACAACCGTGTAGTTGTAAAATAATTACGCTGAGTGGCCCCTGTAGAGTAGAGGGTGAAGCGCAGATAGAATTAGGAAGGTGGGGGATAAAGAAGGAGAAACTAGCGGTGCATGTAGTGGAGGACATGCCTCGCGAATACGGGGGTATCATCGGGTGTGACCTTTTAGGGAAGATAGGGACCAGGATTAAAGGTAATGGTGAGCGATGGATGGTTCGTATTGGGGAAAAAGGTTTATACATGTGAGAGGCATCAAGAAGGGGACGAGCTATGGTCGGTGGTCGGGGTGAACAATCGGAAGGGAAATTGGCGGCAGTTATTAAAAGGCGAGTACTCCGATATCATTTTCAAGGAAGGGGAAATACTGAGTGTGACAGGGGAGACGGTACACGAGATCCCGCTAAAACAAGACAGGGTGACATAAGTCAAAGCAAGAAGGTATTCCCAGGCGTTGCGTCAGCACATCAGGGAGGAATTGGAGAGCCTAAAGAGTCAGGGCATTATAGTTGATAGTACCTCCCCTTATAACAGTCCCTTATGGGCGGTTAAGAAAAAGAGCGAAGAAGGAACTCGTGAAAAGTACAGGGTGGTGGTGGATTTTCGGAAACTGAACGAGAATACGGTAGATTAAAAGTATCCCATTCCGATATTTGAGGAAATACTGGATCGTTTGGGTGGCGCGACGGTGTTTAGCACGTTAGACCTGAAGGCGGGGTATCACCAGATCAGGATGCACCCAAGAGATCAGTATAAGACCGTGTTAACGTTTGAAAGGGGCCATTACGAGTTCACCAGGATGCCCTTCGGATTGAAGAACGCCCCTATAACGTTCCTATAAGGCTTATGGATGAATTTCTGCGAGGGTTGGATGAGGCCAGTTCTCAGGTGTACATGGACGACTTACTAATATTCAGTAAAGACGAGATAGGACATGTACAGGACCTAAGACGGGTGTTTGACCGCTTGAGACAATTTGGACTGAAACTGTCGTTAGAAAAATCGATCCTGGGACAAGACTGAATTAACTTTTTGGGACATACTATTTCAAAAGAGGGAGTAAGGCCGGACACACGGAAGGTAGACGCGATTAATAGAATGGCCATCCCAACAGACGTGAAGGGTATACGGAGACTACTGGGGGACACTGAACTATTACAGACGGTTTGTCCCGGACATGGCAAGACACCTAGTACCTTTAAACGACCTGTTGAAGAAAGGCAGAAGAATAGTGATAACCCCAAATCGAGCAAAACATACGGACATGCATGGACAGACTTCAGAAAGAACCGGTACTCGCGTTCCCAGACTTTTCCAAGACATTTTACTATGACAACTGACGCAAGCGAATATGCACTGGGGGCAGTACTTTCCCAAGAGGGTGAGAAAGGGGAACAACCAGTAGCATACGCTAGCAGGCGACTTACAGAGACGGAGGCGCGATATAGTGCTCTGGAAAGGGAGTTGCTGGGGGTAGTATGGGCCATTGAAAACTTCAGGCCATACGTGTTCGGGAGGAAATTCAAGGTGCATACGGACCATCGTCCCCTAATGTGGGTAGGGAAATTAAAGGAATCATGGGTGCGGGTCACCCGGTGAAAGGAATTCCTGAACCCATATAATTTGGAGGTGGTGTATAAGCCGGGGAAGGGGAATATTGTGGCTGACTGGCTATCACGAGCTTTGCAGGTGAATGCAATCGAGCGGGAGGCCGGGGAGTATTCGGGAGGTATACAAAGATTCATTCGAGAATGGACACCGGAAGGAGAAGCGGAACGTGATTCGGAAGTTACGGAAGACGAGGGGGAAGTAGCACGAGGAGATAGTTCGGAAGGGGAGAGATCGGTTGAAATGGAAGAATTAGAGGACATAATTAACGACAAACACAGACAGATAATTTGGAAGACAAAAACGACAGGACTGACAAAAGCGGAGTACATTTTTTTTTTTTTTTGAATGATGAGACACTTGGTGGTCCTGGGAAGGTTGTGGAAATTGATGAGGCAAAATTCGGAAAGTCAATTACCAGTACCCGTGAGTGTTATTTCGTTCCTGCGGAAGTTGGATTCTCTGAATACGCCAGGACACCTTTTTTTGCCTAAGGCAATAATCGTTTTTATTTGAAGGAACTTAATACCCGCGGTTTATATATATATATATATATATATATATATATATATATATATATATTATATATCGAGAGCATATATATTATTATTATACGAAAAATTTACTTAAATTATCGTGTTTTGGTAACGACCACAAAAGTCAACTATCTATTTATTCTGTATATTATTTTTTAGGATTGCAAGATTTATATCCCTAATATAGATTTATTTCGTCACCACCGTAACCCTATGTCCTGTATTAAGAAGTCATGACTTAGCCATAGTGGGAATAAGAAGACAGGCATAAGATAAATTAAGCAGGAACACCGGCCGACAGGTGGCCTCAGGTCAAAAGGTCAGAGGAAGCCCTGGGTCAGTGGGCGGGTCCTCGGCTCTGTACTCGCCTATTTACGGCCGAACCATTGCTCCCAGTATTAGGCCTTTACTGAATGGACCTTTCATCGAGGAGGAAGGCTTTGTGAAAGAGATCATGTTTGGCTTCTAAGATGTACAAAGTCCAGAAATAACTAAGCCCTTGGGTTTAATAAAGTCTGTATTCCTTACTTTCTTTGATCATCTATAAACGGTACGTTATTCTCTAAAGATCACTGCATTCACTGCAGTATATTAATATTAAAGAGTGGTAGGTATTTATTTATGTACAATTAAATGGTTATCTAAAATAAATAAATAATAATATAATTTGAGGATAAGTATTTATAAGCACTTAAACAGAGCAAAACTTATTGTTGGAATAACTATGTTGGAATAACTCCGTAGTGTTTGAAGAATACGATGGAACAACATAGCGTAGCTACTCAAATCCGTGTTTTTTCTTTAGCAAATCGAATTCCCAAGATGAAAGATTTTACTCGAGGGAAGCTATAGAAGGATCAACACAATTAGAATTGATGAATTAATTGCTTATTTTATTGGAGTTATTTTTATTTGAAAACGAGTTTCAAATGTTTAACATTCATCATCAGTCTGTTCTACGTCCTGATATCTTCCAGAAGTTCTTTGCATTTTGCCTCCATAGAGCTGATGATGAATGTTTAACTCATTGACTAACACTGATCAATATTTCAGAATCCAAACCATTCTTGATTTGTTGGAAAAAGCTCGGTAGTTTTTCACTTTTCATCACTAACAAGAACATGCTTCTCTGCTGAATGAACCGAATAAAACCAGCATTGTCTACTTGCGGGTTTTCAGGCTGTTTAATAGAAATTAAACGATAAACAGGTCCTTTTGCGGAATACAAAGGTTTTCGTCTTAATCGCATGGCTTTTGATGTCAGCGACAAGGGACTTACCAATACCGCGTCGCCTAGCAATCGCCGGAAAACTTATTCTGGTTCTTTTGAGTCGAGGATTTCAACATTCTCCTTCAATGTGACACTTTTATGTTTACGGGGAGTCAGTATAATATAACACTCACTTTTTGTATTATAATGGCACTTGTTATAAAATAACGTTGTGCCACTGTATATAATTCTAAGAAAACAAAACAATTAGACTTGTCAGGAAAAGTAGATGAAGAAAAGGAATGAAAAGGTAGATGTGGCCAAGTAGAGGGGATCGTCTGGACTACCGCGTCGTCCGGATTATACGGTTTCATGATTATTTAGGTCTTACTGTATATTAGAATATTAGACACCGGGTCCTTATTTTTTTTATGAAATATAAACCCATTTAAAAACTATAATCATTTATTCACGAGGAATAGAGATCAATTATTAATAAAATATAAGCAATAGGTGCATTTGAATTATTCTTTACCGTTTACAAAGTATTGTTTAATTATACAAACCTAACCAATTTACAGTTTTCATATTGATATACAAATATACATTTCATGTTGTTCTGACTTTTACAAGCCTGTGTATCCATGTTTGTTTTTACTTGATTAACATTTTTTTTTTTTTTTTTTTTTTTTGGAGTATATGTTACGAATGGATTAACCTCATGTATTAACATTTGTGTAGTTGGAAAAAAAAATAAAATAAAAATAATTAATAAAAAAGACATTTCTCGTCTAAAGATGGAAGCATTTGCTAAAGCCGACGGGATCTCAAGGAGAGTACGGTTTTGGAAAGTCCGCTGTCTACTGGAAAGTCATGTTAATAATAATAGTGAATAGGTGTCTCTTCCTTAAGTTTTGGGACCAACCCTTAAAAAATTGAAGAAAAACTACTTTATTAGTCGTGACAATGTGAGCCTGGATCCCCTCCTCCTCATCCTCAAACGATTTGTTAAACTGTTCGTTAAGATACTTAAAACAAGCAAAACATTAGATTGTGAAATTTTCAATTGTGCAACACTTCTGGTGGTGGATAGATTTAATTTTTCTCCCATATTCCATATTCTTTATTATTACCTTCATTCATTTCTAACCCGAATTTCCTGGCCTCCCTTTCCAGATTTCTAAAAACACCTTTGACATTAGGGAAAGACCTACCAGCCAACACCACATCATGATGTTGTGATCACACCTATCTTATAGAGGCTCTTGCTGTTATAGTTTAGGGCATGATGTTAAATAGAAACGGTGCTTGAGAATCACCCTGAAGTCTATGCCTTCTGGGTCACCTTCCTCCAGGTTTAGCCTCATGGAGCCTTCTAGCCTTCCGGCCTTCACCTATGGGACACAAGACTATTTAAGCTGTCAATCATTAAAAGGATGCTTCAACGGCCTTACACCGAGCTCATACTTCCTCATAGGATCTCTTTGTATTGCCGATAACTTTTATAAGATGTTTCACTTCTGAGGCTGTTCCTTTACTGAGATGTTTGTCCAAGACAGTCCCATCTTGACACAATATAAGAGAACAGGTGGGAACATTGTATTGGATATTATTATTTTTCTATCCCTGTTTTTTCCTGCTTTTGTATAATTGTTGATCATGATGAGTAGAACACACCATTTTCTTTCCGGACTGTTTGAAGCTCTTCTTTATTTATCCTTCCGTCTCTACTTAAAATCATACCAATGTTATGATAGTTAGGATCTGCCTTCTGTAGTTCCTTGGCATTGCTTGTAATGTGAAATGTAAAATAATAAATCTTTGTAACAAATAATTTTTAACATCTGTAAGATTTTGAAATTCTGTAATCTAGAAAATAATGAAAATCTGGTATTCCTCCTTAGTTTATTCCATTCAAACAATATTTGTTCAGTAGTAAATCATTATTCATTCCATACCAGGACTTGCTCCTTCGAGTCTGACCAATCTGGAACAGATCAGAGCGAGGAGAATAGGAGCAGGTCAACCCAAAGTCCGAGGGAACCGCAGTTTATTAGGGTCCGCCGGCTATTGGGTTTGCAGACCGCTAGGGCTTAACGAATTACTGGACTAGTAATGACTTCCTTCCACAGAACGGCAGTAAGTATTGGAGATAGCCCTCTTCGTTATGTTTAGTGCCCATCCATTCGACGATTAGAGAAATATATTTCAATTCATATATTACCATTCTCCATCTTGTAACCTAATTTCCCAATTCGAAGGGGTGTTCTTTACAATGAAAAATAGTTTACTTCCTTTCCGTTACTGTATTGCTTGAACACTATTCCATTCTTTCAGTTATTTGTAATGAAATTTGTTTTTCATTCGGAGTTAAAATAACTATAACAATCGAAAAGTTGTTCAGATTAAGTAACAATGCATTACAAAACTGAATGACATAACTCTTTTCATTTATTTGCTGACTGTATCAAAATATGAGGTGAGACATTATTATGCAGCAGAATAAGTCCTTTACATTTTAAGGGTTGTTTGATCTCATGTTGATGCATTCGGTTAGTTTCTTGGCCTCACGTTATTAAATTGATAGTTCTCCATTTGAACATAAAGCAAATTCATCATAGACCAACCGAAAGTAACGATTACGTTTTTCGGATGAAGATTCTGTTTGGACGTATGACAGGTGGCTGACCTGATAGGAATCCATAGGTGATCCTCTTGTTCAAACGATCCGAGGGGTCACCCCTGATGTTTTTCAGGGTGCAGGGTTTTTAGGGTGCAGTATTCCGAGTGGGTTATTTATAAGAAAATAAGGTGCTCAGTACCTTTCAGCTAACATCTCTTAAATACATATATGACTTCATATCCTTAATATCCTCTCTTCACTATTAGTTATTTAATTTCTTTTTCGCTGTTGCCGGGTCAAGATCTATTAGGCTCATAGCGGCTTTTCACGAAAAACTTTTTATTCTACTGTTATACCATTATGAAACTTAAGTGCATATTCAATTTAGAAAATGCTGATAATATAGAAATGATATGAGCTTCATTTATTCCATCATCAGCTTTTCCAAAATTTCGCGCCCTCCCTTCCTAACTCGGTTAAATTAACTTGTTTCCGGCTAAGCTATGGTCAGTAGTACTAAAGCGCGAACTGCTGTGAATTCCATGTTTCTTTGCCACATTTTTGGATATAACTACGATCCGAAATTACTTTTTTCCATCTAAAATCTGGTTAAATTTACTATATATATATATATATATATATATATATGAAATTTTGATCGAGTCCGTAAAATCCTAAGCTAGCAAGCTGGGATCAACAAAAGCAATCAATTAGAACTTTAACTCGTCAGCTGCTCATCTTCTGTTTATTTTTTTTTTGTTTCGTTTTTTATATATTACTGAATAAGCATGCAGATAACTATATTATGTAAATTTTTGCACCAGCTTTAAAGGATTTAAAAAAAGAAAAATATGACTGAAAATTAAAGCAATTTTTCAACTGCCGAAGTATCAAATGATAGTTCAAAAATCAAGAAATTTTTATTGGATTCTCGGAGGCGCTCTTGTTTTCTTGTTAAGGGTTATCTGTTGGTTAGAGTTATCTGGTATCAACTCCTTTAGAGCTGTGAGGGATTTCTGTTGGTATAGCTAGGAATTCTTGATTTAGATGACTTACAGAGTTATGCTGAGCTCTTGGTTCATGGCAGCTCCCTTGATTGCCAGATTCCTTCCATTGCTATTGAACGTTGCTCTGGTATACTGGTTTAAGATCAGATTAGAAATAAGAAGCGGTGGGTTCCTGTTTCAGGATGATGAATCAAATGTAAATTTTAAGCCGTTTGTAGTTTATGATATTATAGAGCATCATCCTATACACAACATATATCTTTTTGATGCTCATTATAAATTGTGCCAATATTTATATTTTTATAATAACGTTCTGATTTCTACAACAATTACTATCTGCAAAAGTTTAAGGTAATATGTAATTATACTATAAAGGGTTCACTTACCTCTCACTTACAATGGCATTCTAAAATAATGACAATTCTATTACAATATTAAATAAGACATTTTTTTTTAGATAGATATTGTTCAGGTATTTGTTTCGAAACGTAATTAATTACTGTACAAGCAATTCCAGAAGTGTTAGCTTTATTTAAAAAAAAAGAAGTATATTATGTTAACCAAGTCGGAGTTTTAAAATCACTTTTCGCTTAACATTTTTCTACAATCAATATGACTAAGGTGTTTTTTTCTTTCATTTTTTAGGGGATTTAAATTTCAAATATTTTTTTAAATGAATGAGGGGTTAAGATATTTAACAAAATAAATAAACACGCCCAAGTAAAATAGGATTTATAGAGTGAATGGCCGACATTCAGGGCTAAAATGAACAAAACACACGGAACCACACAGGGAGAGAGACAACCAATGACTATAAATCATTTTTTAAAAGATGATTGCTGACTGAAACTAATGACGATGAAGTAGTTATAATATGCACAATTAGTTTTATAAATGTTTGTTTTTTGTTTTTTTCAATTATATTTTTATTCCAAATTTTATATATTATTATACTAGGCACTATATTATATTTTAAATTGTTTATAATTTATGTTTTTTATATAAATATTATCTGTTAATTTCATTCTGGTTTTTATAAAATTATCAATTGCGTTTAATTTTTGGAGGAGGGGTAGTGGCTGAAATAACTTAATAACGAATTTCTAGATTCTTCTTTTTTTTTATCCACTTAGTGTTTATTGTATTACTATTATTTTTTATTATTAATAGATTCGAATACTTTTTTTTTTTTTTTTTTTTTTTTTTTTTTATGTATTTCTTCTTGTTATTTAAATTTTCTTGTGCATTTCATTAAATATTTTAATCAATGTTTCCATTTCTTTATCATTGTCTGCTATTATTAACAAATCATGTATATCTAACTTATATTAATGGTTTATTATTTTTTTTTTCATATTTTATAAATCTATCCATTAAATAATGTCCACGTCTAAACTTGACAACTCGGAATTCCGCGAATTTGCCAGTAATATTTCTTTTCATGTGCAAAATAATTATTATTTAGAAAAAATTCAAATTCATCTATGTATAACCCAATCTAAAGTATAATCTAAGAATACAATAAACACTAAGTGGAGTTAATTATGGTTTATTTATTTCTACCTTACTGTTTCCCTAACCATCTTCTTTTACTATAGTTAACAGTCAACTACATAATTCTTATTATAAGTATTTCCACATCTTTTACCAACAACTAATTTCGAGTTTCGAATGACTAAAATAATTCCGTGAATAGTTTTAGAATCATTAATATTGATATGAATGATGCTTTTCTGGCTACATGTTTGGCATGATTCCGAACGGTAGACAATGTTGACAATGATGAGATGGTAAACTTTTTCCAGGAGGTCGGTGTTTCAAATCATGTAAACAATAATTGCATTTATTTTTATATTAGTTATTATCTAGGAGTAGAGGGTATGTGATTTCAAGTTCATTATTAGTTTGTTTGTTTTTTTCGAAACTTAATAGCTTAATTTAGATTGACGGTCAATCTTGTCAAATTCATCCATGTATTTTCATCAAATCTGAAAATATCATCTTCAGGTGTTCAATTATTTTAATAGAAAATGTTTACGAGTATAAAAATCTTGTTCTGGATGCTTTGATCATTTAATGCTCAATTTAAAGCTGGTCTGCAGCTATATTGAAAAATAAGGATATAGAAGGCATTGCCGATGTCAGCTTTTGATTTCAGGTCAGGGAGTAATATCCGTTCCTCCATCCTACTTCCGCCATAACCTCACATTTCAAGGTGCCGTGGACAGCTTTCATTATTCCCTTTCATTTTATTTATCGTTAGGTCCTTTTTAATTTTTCGTTCCTCAGAATATATTTAGGCTTAGACAACTAGTTTCATTGATACATTTTAATAAATGTTTGATTTACACTTAAAAGGCATCAAAAACATGTCTCGTCCGGTTCTGTCGAATCCGGATCTGCATTTATCTAAAGGGATGCCAGCATGGACCTAATTAACGGACAGATTATAAATAATTTTTGAATAACTAATAATTAATAAGATCTTCTCTAAAAGTTTGCTTAGGGCCAGATAATTTAGTTATTTTAATTATAAAGAAAAAGTAATCTAAAGAAATTAATTATATGAGTGACTTGTAACTCAAATAAATTTTTAATTTTTTGATTAAAAAACAGTGTTAGAATCCGTGCACATAATATAAAAAAAAAAAATAAAAATAAAACTATTTTTAACCACTTTTGTCTTTCTGCGTTTTACACTTGTTTCAATGATTCAATTGAATTATTGATTTTATGTCATAAATATAAAAAAAAAGAAAAAGGATGTTTTCTGGAACATTTAAGATCTGCTATGAATTCATATTATTTTCAGTTGTTTCAAATTATGCTACAAAAGAATTCATTCATGCTTTAACCTGAAGTTCACTCTTGTATCGTTTCAGCTCCAACAGTTGGCTCAAGCTGGACCATACATCTTCATCCATTGTCGACAGCTTTCTTTTCTGTCTTCAACTAGATCTTATTGCGTTTATCTTTCAGTTCCACACAAACAGATGCCATATATTATAGAACATGTTCATTTATTAAGAAATTGAAGGATAACCTTGAGAAGTAATTTAACATTAGGAACTTAATATTATAAAATATCAGATAGGAAAATTTTCATCATTGTGAAATGTGATGTCATAAATTCAATCATTAAAAAAATAAAAATTTCTCGTCATGTTTTTGAAATAACAACGTAATTCATTACTATAGCCCAGCTAATAAAGGATTATAGAGTGCGTTTTCTGTAATCTAAAGTTTTTCTTCGGAAACATGTTCAGGGTAGTTAGAAAGTAAACATACTAAAAGTCCTGGAGTTTTCGGGCCTAGGAACAGGAAGCGAGGGGGCGCGAAAGGTCCCATTTTTTGGTCATGCGCTCTTATCTCGAAAACGGTGCGTCGTATTTAAAACATGAATACTAAATTATTTTTAATATAATTTTCTACATCTTTTATATTATACATAATTTTGATATTCTTTACCGTTTTCGAGATATACGCTTGGGAAGTGTGAAATTTTACGAAAAAATAATTTCACCTCGCATTTTCTGGTGTACTTCCCTCGATATCTTCTATAAAGTTCATCCTACGACAAAATTTTTCATAAATAATATTGCAGAACAGTAAATTTCCCTTAAAATACACATATATATGCCAATTTATCTTCAACCTGTCAAAAGTTACATAAAGTTTAACTTTTCTTGGTAAAACATACCAAACGTCCTTCACATTTGCCAAGAGTATATCTCGGAAATGGTACAGAATATGAAAAAATATGTATAGAATTAAAATTTTAGGCAATTTAATAAACTTTAATTTAGCAAATAGATATGTTTTGCATACGACGCACCATTTTCGAGATATGAGCGCAAAACCAAAACCCCTTCCTGTTCCTAGGCCCGAAAACTCCAGAACTTTACTTTAAAAACTTTACCCTGAACTTGTTTCCGAAAAAAAACTTTGGATTACAGACAATGCACTCTATAATCCTTTATTGACTGGACCCACTGAACATGTCTATTCCGTCATATTTTGTCTAAACATACACATTTAAATTGTCCCACGGTCATTTTATATATGTGGTCTAATGCTAAATTAAATTAGCTTTCAGATGAAATAAATTTTAGATTGGAAAACAGTTTCGGAGTTATAACCGAAAAACGTGTTTGCTGATCTCCGCAGCTTAGGGGCGCTTGTGTTGGCCAAACCACTGAACCGATTATAATGTTATAAAATTAAGTTAATTCATTTTAATGTGACGTTTTTAAAATATTGTAATAATTTGCAACATTGACTGGACTATATATATATATATATATATATTATAATATAACTCTTAGAGAAGCACATATGTAATGTAATAATGGTTACATAGATGCCCTGATAAATCGTATAAATAGTTTGTTTTGTTTTTTTTAACAAATATCGTTACGTTACTTAAACGGTGAAAAACGATCATTGGTCGAATTAAATCGTTAGCAAAAAAAACTCCATTATTTTTCCGCTCAAAAAAGTTAACTTGAATATATGATCTCGATCTTTTAGAAAATTATAAGAAATTAAACTAAAATATTTTATCTACCAATGCGAAGTAAATTCACTACACATTTATGTAGCGGGATAGCTCAATGAGTAAGGCACTGAACTCCGGGATCCGGTCGATCTTTGTTTCTTTACAGATTTTCAGTCTATTTAATACTAGAATGATTGGAAAACAGCAACAGAAAGATAATAAAATCGTTAACAGAGAGACATAATTTCTAATAATATAAAGAATTATTAAAAACTGAAATGAACAACATTTAATGCTTATTATTGTAATTAATTCTATTTCTTAAATATTTACCATACTTTGGTACCTGCTGTATGTTTACAGCTTTGCGCTGAAACTAGTGATTAGGAGAAAACTGCCAGTGCAACTTTGCTAAAGGATGTTTCCATAATTTTTAATTCAGTTTATTAGTAGTGCATGTGATTCCCTACAGTTTCATCACTATAATGCAATTACCTCCGTGTTTCAAACAATATCTAAGTTTATATTTATGTAGTGTGATGTTTTATGGTTTGCAGTTACCCATTTGATCATTTAGAACTTATATTTCTTCTATGTGGTATTTACAATGAAACTATTAGGTAAAAACATCTGAAACTTTGGTTTAGTGTTTTCGAGATGAAATTAATTTCTTATCTAAACTGTTAAATAAATCTTCGTCTTCCCACTCTTGCAACAAGTTATTACTAACTTGTTACCCGTCTTTTCTGCTCTAGTTGTAGTACATACTGGCATTGAGCCACTACAAAATAGAACTCGAACATCAAATTACATGCCGTAAAATAGAATTTTCGTTAGGCAAACAGTAAATAATACATAAACCTATCAATAAAATAGCTAAAAAGAAAGGGAAAGCTATGAATGAATATAAACTGGTGAGAAAAAAGTCAAACAGGAAAAGAAATATATTATTATTCATAAACAACGGTTGCGTACATCAGCTATTTCTTCACCACGGTTGATTTATGCTCCACAAAAGTTTTATTTTAAATATTTTTCAAACACAGATTTCATCACCAAACGGAAGTGTGAATTTCTCAAGGAATGAAAAATTTAATAAATAAGAAAGTTACTTTAAAATTAAATTAAATTCCCTTTCCTTTCTAGAATTTTGAAAATAGGTCTAAGTACTCCGTTCTCCACCCCTTTATCCTATAGTGTATTACGTATTACTATTAGAATTCTACTTCATTACCTTCGAACGCCAATTAAAAGTTCTATTTATAGGATTCTCTTTAATACCACGCGGATTTAGTACCAATAACCTTACATAATGTGACGTAACTATTACGTATATTAAGTGATAAATTTCAATGTGGTAATAAATTATTATTATGGCTGTATAATTTACGTACATTGAGCCAATAATTGGATTTCACGATTTCATGCAATCATGCTGTAAAATGTGATTAATTTAGGTATTCCGAATAAACAATTAAAAATACTTAGAGCCCAATAAGAAATAAAAATATCAGTTTCCTATTCGGAAGATCATTTTTGATATGATAAACACAAATTATGATATATTTTTAATGTATATCAATATATTAATGATGAATAAAATATATAGTTCATGCAGACAATTTTAATTACAAAAAATAAAATAACCTAACCTGTGCAATTTCAAGACATAAATAGTCTGCGCTCAGGACTTTAGTAAAAATGTATTTTTACTTGGACAACGGTTATAAAGGGGGGAAGTTTTGCCAAATTCATGCTTAACCTCCAGGTTTTTTCCCAATCATGGGGCTTACTTCACAGAGGCTGAGTGTTTTGCTAAAGTGTCGATCCATGCTTGAAATGAAAGAATAAAAATATAAATATGCTAGATTTCTTAAAACAGTATGGTAATCATTATTACATATTAAATAAATATGAAGATAAAAGTAAGCTTAGTTAAAAATAACTATATACATAAACTTTATATATTTATTAAATTTACCTTAATATAATTATATTTTAATATAATTTATTATCATTATCATCTTATGACACCTTGGTTTCCTCTACACCTTGGTTTCCTCTTCCATTCCGCAGCTGCTTTTCTCAATCCTCTCACAACCAGAGTCGGAAGACCATGCTCCACATCTCAATCCAACGAAATCGAGCCCTGCTTCTCCTTTTTCTTTCACTCCAACATCAACCCCAGTCAATAAAGGTTTCGTGTCGAAACTAATTAGGGAAAAGCTGATTTTTTGCAAGGTGTTAGTAGATAAAGTATACACTTAAAAAAAAAAACAAAAAAACCCGACCCCCAACCCTGTGCTTTTCCTCCCACCCCTTCAGCAACATTACAAGTACGGAACTCTGGTTAGATTTTATAGATTTATATTATTACGTTTTGGGAAGAAAAGTGTTTAACATAAGTTATAGATAATATGATTGGCTTTACAATGATGTGTCTCATAATGCATAACATTACAACGATGGCTTCATAGAGAGCGTTGAAAGAGTAGTGGACACCGGTGCGCCGGTCCTAGCAGGGCCGTGCTTAGGTGCACAAATATAATACTGTTTATGATCTTGAATAGTCATTTAGTTGAAATGTAGCAACAATGTAATAACGTTTATTTTTAGGTTATTATTTGTAAACTGCATTTTTATTTTTCTATAATAGTGTATACTTTACTTGTATCACTGATATAGTACGATCTTTAGCATCCAAGATTCAACTCCAAAAATCAAAATATCTGACAGCTGGATATTGCTCACCACCCTTAGCTCTAAATGTGATAAAAAGTCTTCCTCAAAATATCTTCGGGTTTAGGGGAGAGAGGGGGTAAAAGTCGTATGTTGTTAGCTGTCCGATCTCGGAACACGGAAAACGTTACTCATGGTTCAGCCCATCTTTAGTTAGACCCTATATACTTTTTGTAGGTTTTACCTTTCTCACATGCTTAATAATCGTTCTTCGTGTATTGTCAAGGCCTATGTCTAGCTCCCTTACCTAACAACCGGTAGAAGGATCGCACGATAGACTCTTATTTTGAGAATGCTGTATATATTTCTAATTCTGAAAATATTCATTAGAGGCCAAACGGCACGTATTTCGTGCTATTATTTTTGCTTTTATTTTTTCTTTGATGGTATTTTCCTCAGAGATAACTGCACCGAGGTACTTAAACTCTAGAATTCTCTCGAAGTGATACCATGTATTTGGTCTTTCTTTTAATCATTGTGAGCCCTACATACCTTGCTACTTTTTCACACTCCTTAATGGCTCCTAGGAGTGCATTTGTTATATAAAAACTTATATAAAAAGACATATGGATGGATATTATAAACAGATAATTAAAATTTTGTGAATGAAATTTCGTTTTTGTTACTTCTATTATCATGATACCAATTCCAAAAAAAAAAAAAAAAAAAAAAAAAAAAAAAAAAAAAAAAAAAAAAAAAAAAAAAAAAAAAAAAAAAAAAAAAAAAAAAAAAAAAAAAAATTTTGTGGCAGTAGATTGTAATTCTGAGCCACTGTGTGGTGACGGGAAATGTTGGTTCTTATATATTATGGTAAGGGACGTCTATTTCGTGGTTTCCTCGAAATGAGACTGAAGTGATTAGATGTGTCACTTTCATTAGTACCTCCATTTTTAACTTTTAGTAAAAAGAAATATAAAGTATTAGGTATGAGACAAAAAAATAAATTTTTAGCCGAGGAAATAAAAAAATCTATCGGATGGAATTTTTAGCCAGGATTTTGTATGTATTTTCATGACAGACTTAATTTGTTTTATATGTAAATTAAATATTGTTTTATTATCTGTAATCCTTATAAAAATAATAAATTTTATTTATATTTGTATTTATATATTTTAGGCTATTCCAATTTAGACATCTTTTGAGCTAATCCTAAAAAAGAATTACCTACTTTCGATAAAAATGTATCTGTATAAGCCATAAATGTAGCAATTACCAGCTCCTTGGCGAGGTTCTGTAGCCGAAGGAAGAAGAGGCAAAAAAAAAAGTCGTGGAAATAAAAAGTAAGAAGAGACTATCGTAGATTGAGGTAAAGGATTGTCTTGCGATTTCTTTTAAAGTCAACGCTGATGATTTATCTGTGAGACTAATGGACTGGGGGCCTGCTCAGTTTGCTACTCCTCTCCCAGTTTGTAGCCAGTTATATCATATTTCCCCTGCCTGGGATGCTTACAATGCTCAATAAGATGTAATTAATTGCCGTACTTGGACCAGAGGTTCATTTCGGGCCAAAACAGATAACTTTTAACTTTAGCAATCTCTTGTCTGCCGCTTCATCTTCTGATTTGGGCGTCGGAAATAATGAAGGGGTCTAGGACTTTAGTAATTACATTGGAAAATACTTGTGTTGTCCGCCCTCTGCCTTTAAAAATACACTAATTCATGTAAGTTAACAGAAATAATCAATCAATAACATTTATTAGTTATAACAATAAGAATTAGGGATATTATCTATTTTATTTACAATAAGATATTTTCGGATGGAAATGAAATACTTCCTGTCAGGAGTTATAATTGACTGCCCACATTTTCTATAAATAGCTGTTGATTCCCAAATATCGTCGTTTATTTTTTGACGACTCAATATTTTCGCCCTTTTATGTCTTAAAATACAATGAGGGGGTGTAGTGTATTGATGAAATAAAATTATTTTCAATTTCCATCACAATTTATATTAATAACTAATTTCAGAACTCAACCATGGACATATTCAGCCTCAGAAATACCCGATTCTTATTCGCATATATCTACTATCTTAATTTAAATTACCGAATAGCTCTTGTTTTGGAGGTGCAGTAACATTTTCAGTTCAACGTAGACTATTTCTTTAATTTGAAAAAAAAATGTATGTTAATCATTGGGGAAGGTTATAACTGTGATAATCAATTTCTTATTTATATTTTATAAATGGTGCATTTTGTTGTTTTTAATTTTTGCACATCAACATACTACTGAAATTTTAAAATAAATGAACTAATCGAGATGAAATAATATTTTCAATTTTACGCCTAATTTTAAGACCCTTAGGAAAGCATTATTTTAGTATATAGATTAAAAGCTGTATTAACTTTAGACAATCATACTGATGGCTAGTTTTCTGGTATTACAAAAGCCATATTTATAGCCTGAAATTCTTACTGTTAACCTTAATATTTTTTATGCTATTTACTGATTTTCTTTCATTCGAACAGACGCTTAATCTTTGATTGACAAGTGTTAATAAGATCCAAAATTGGGGGAAAAAAAGAAAAAAAAAGAAGAAATAATAAATAAATAAAAACCAAATATATCGAGGTTTTCAAAATTATAAAAACAGTGAAAAACCAATTACTTGTTTAAACTATGTAAATTATATGAGTTTATAATTTATTATTTTTCAAATTTAGTTACATGATTCATAATTTAATGGTTTCATTCATTAGTGTTTTAATATGTTTAATAGTATCATTACCAGTTAATAACGCGTTATTAAATTATTTATTTCAGAATAATAACATGTGTTAAACGAACTTGTATAGCTATTATACAAAATATTGCTGTAATCATTAAGCTGTCGACTTTAAAAAAACGAATAAGATTAAACTATTAAAAGTATCGTGTACAATATTTTAAAAAAAAAACTTCATTGCAAATGATCGGGTTGTTTCTATTTCTGAATTAGTAATAAATAATAAAGTGGAAAAAAATAAAATGTTTTTCATTTAAATTTATAACTGTCCATATAATATAATATGTTACTTATAGCAATAAACACATTGAAAGGAAGGTAAGTGTGTTATGCAATACTATTTAATGTATCATATTTCGTATCGTAAACATTGCATAGGAAACATATAAGTTAGGGTACATAATACACAAGCTATCTGTGCATGTGTATTATGTACCCTAAGATCACGAATAGGTGTAGCGAGTTTAGCATATGAAGGTTTTCTAGGCAGATTTAATTTCTCAACATCAACCAATTCTTGCATGATATTTGACGGTCTTTTATAAAAGGAGTAATAGTACTGGTAAGTTGAACATCTTAATTCAATATTTTACTAAAAGTGTTGTTTAAAAATCCTGCTATTCTGCACAATTTTTTTTTTTTTTTTTTTTTTTTTTTTTTTTTTTTTTTTTTTTTTTTTTTATAAAAGCTTGTTCCCAGCATTATATAATAAATCGTGTTTCATTTCCCGTATGACCCTTTAGCATAAACTGTTACTTGAAAGGGTGGAAACTATCCTATAATTAATGCAGATTTCATATAAAGAAATATTTAATATAAAAATAAAGTATTAAATAAATAAATATTTATTCACTTAAAAAACAGTTGACCTGGAATCTTTTTATTCGTTTATCGGATCAGCAGTGGACAGAGAAGAGAGGCATCGGCTCAGTAAATGGAAAACTGCTGTAAACAGAATCACTCCTCCCTCCCTTTGCCTCCCCCCCACCCAAACCAGCGGTCAAAAGAGATATATTGAATTATCTCAAGTGGCAAAAAGGATACTGAAAAGAGAGAAGAATCTGTTTCAATACCCTGCCTTTTCAAAGTATAGGTTACACAATAAGAACGGTACGAAATTGTATAATGACGTAATAGTTTAATACATAATAATTAGGGTGTATCATCAATAAATTTTAATTATATTTAGTGTGAATCATTAATTGTTTTACAGATCTGCCAGGATCTGACGTTTTTTCGGGGCCGAAGGACATCCTTGTCCACTCTCTCCATCCACAATTAGAATTAGCTTTTTCGTCCTTAAGGATTGCTGTTTTAACGGTTTTTTAAGTTATCCGAAGGATAACTTCCTCCATTGTTGTCCTCCAGGATACTGTTTTAAAATATTTAACGGTTTTAAGATGGCGGACCTTAAAAGGACACTTTTTTAAAAATGTTCGACTATTTTTATTATTACCTTACACGAACGATTTCTTCATTTGGATTTTATTTATTTTTTTGTTTTTGATTGGGGTAAATTTAATCAATTCGTTATTATAGACATAAACAAATAGAAATGTTAAAATTGAATTAAGTTTTCGGACTCCTACGAGTAACTATTAATAATTTTGTATTCTAAAGCAAAATCTTGAAATCGGCATTTGAAAATAAGAATATAAATATCATATTATACTTTTTTTTTTCTTTTTTCTTTAAATTGCTTTTATGTTTTGGTTATTTTTCTACTAAGGGCAGGAGGAAAATCTTGTATAAGAAGAAGTGGACCAAAGTCAATAGCAATGTGAGATTCCCACTCAATAGAAATCACCTCCCTATTCTTCTTTGCCACCCTGTGTAACTACTGTCAGGCATACTGACAACTAATATAATAATATATAATATAATTTGTCAGATATTGAGCCAGGCAGGCCTCAAAGCAATCGTTACCAGTAAGCAATTAAGTGTGGTAATGATCAACTTTGCCCTGTAGATGATTGGCTATCCATGTAACAATACCTGGTATCAAAAGGTGAGCACATCTTCCAGATGATGCATCTTTGCAATCTTCATGAATGATTGATGGCCAATATATATATGGTTTCTCTCGTTTTCGACGGTTCTCTTATACTCCACAAGGTCAATTGGCAGCGTGTCAGCTACCACACTCACTTCATCATAGGAAACAGTACGGAATGCTCTAGTGACATGAACAGTACTTCTTCAGTACCTATTAACGTTTCAAGTGTATGACAGCACTATAAATGTGTTTATCCAAATCGGTGCAGCATATAAAAGAGTAGGACTTGCCACACAAACCAGAAGTCGACTTTTTTGGAGCTTCCAATATTTGGTATAATTCTCGCAAGTGTATTAGTTATTTGTGCTACTTTACTGCTTTGTGTAGATCTTCGTCAAACCGTGGCTTTTGAAGCTCATAATATACCCTATTTGGTTATCCCAAGATGTCACTTCTCCTTAAGCTTTTAATGTATAATAACTAATTGTATTATTATTTTAACTAGGAGGTAATAAATACATTGCAGTGCTATAATGAAACTTTGGAAGAGGTAATAATTGGCGCATTAAGCATTCATTCACTGTTAGTTTTTAATTTTGATTTGAAATAAACAAGCTCTTAAATTTTTGTAAGACCAAATTAGTTTTATGGAGATGAGCATTATACATTTGCAACCTAGAAGGGGGAATGGACCAGTACAATTTTAAATTGAAGGATAAGTAGATAGAGTGCCACCAACAGCCTTCGTAAAGGCCACTTGCTTGTGAAGAAAGGAGCTCATGTTTTCTCTGCCAGGATGACAGAACCCGTAATGAACAATCCGCTCTCAGCACAAAGCCGAGTCCTTCCTTTTAGAATTTCTAATGCTAGCGACCCGTTTCGTGCAATGGACTTTGATTTATAGAAGGCCCCAGTTATTTGCACACCACTCTTCTTCCAATCTCGCTCTTCGCTCTAATTTGCTCAGTCAATCTTATATCAGGATTAAACTTAATATTTGAACTAGGCGGAATAAAGTGCTCCCTTCTGAGCCGAGGGAGTCTACTAAATTCCAATATTATCTAGTTCAAGAGACACCAAGGTGCACACACCAATTCCTGTGTAAATTAATTAACTTAAAAGAGAATGTGATTTACTTAAATTTAAAAACTTTTCCCCACCGAAAAAAAAATATAATAAAAAACATAGTTTTCTAATAAAGCGTTTATCATTTAATAGTGACTTACAGTGGCATTGTCATATTTACAAGCCGCGCAGATTTCCATAAATATTATAATATAAGTAAAAGAGCTAAGATATTAGGATTATCAGTAAAAAAAGTTTATTCACCTATCATTATAGAATAATGTAATCATATTATTTTAGACTTGGATATGCATTTTGGCTGGGGCCTATTCTTTTCTTGAGAAATGCTTTTTTCAACGTCAAAATGTCTTATGTTATTCTTACACTTAAAAATGCCTCATTTTGACACGCTCTAGCCTTGTTGTTGTTTCTCGGATCTACCGTTCCCTTATTAGAAATTTAATAGAGAATATCTTTTGTCATATAACATTTGTCACTTTGCCCCCTGTTTAGGATATATATTGGTTTGACTGTATTGTTTAAGTTTTGTGGCTTTTTATTGAGTTAATTTATTAAATAAATATTACAAAACTAAATTATAAGCAAAATACAAAAATGAAAACATTTTCCATATTTATTGTGTTTTACTGCGATATATATATATATATATATATATATATATATATATATATATATATATATATATATATATATATATATATATATAAAAAAAAATATATAAAAATATATATATAAAAAATATATATATATATATATATATATATATATATATATATATATATATATATATATATATATATATATATATATATATATATATATATATATATATATATTTTTTTTTTTTAAATAAAGAAATTATCTGCGAAATGTTAACATATAAAAAAAAAAAAAAATAACGAAAATAGGTGAATATTAACGAGACTGCTTCTCTATAACTATTACAAATTGGTTGGATAAGTCTCTCTCTCTCTCTCTCTCTCTCTCTCTCTCTCTCTCTCTCTCTCTCTCTCTCTCTCTCTCTCTCTCTCTCTCTCTCTCTCTCTCTCTCTCTCTCTCTCTCTCTCTCTCTCTCTCTCTCTCTCTCTCTCTCTCTCTCTCTCATCTCTCTCTCTCTCTCTCTCTCTCTCTCTCTCTCCTCTCTCTCTCTCTCTCTCTCTCCTCTCTCTCTCTCTCTCTCTCTCTCCTCTCCTCCTCTCTCTCCTCTCTCTCTCTCTCTCTCTCCTCTCTCTCTCTCTCTCTCCTCTCTCTCTCTCTCTCTCTCTCTCTCTCTCTCTCTCTCTCTCTCTCTCTCTCTCTCTCTCTCTCTCTCTCTCTCTCTCTCTCTCTCTCTCTCTCTCTCTCTCTCTCTCTCTCTCTCTCTCTCTCTCTCTCTCTCTCTCTCTCTCTCTCTCTCTCTCTCTCTCTCTCTCTCTCTCTC
Organism: Euschistus heros; assembly: GCA_003667255.2. NCBI lineage: Eukaryota > Metazoa > Arthropoda > Insecta > Hemiptera > Pentatomidae > Euschistus > Euschistus heros. Next base: position 5,229,848 of record RCWM02000003.1, read on the forward strand.
TCTCTCTCTCTCTCTCTCTCTCTCTCTCTCTCTCACACTCTCTCTCTCTAACTCTCCATATATATATAAAATAAATAAATAAAAAAGTTCTTTTTTTATTCTGGGACCTTAAGTCCCTTAAGAATAAAAAATAATGTACAATCAGGGGGCCTACAGAGCCTCAAGATGGTTATGAAATATTATTAAATATAATAAAATAGTAATTAATAATGATAAAAAATAAAGATTAAACTTAGAAATATTGACAAAAACAAAAACAGAACATTGTGTGAATCATTTGTGTAGAAACAATAAAAATTTCTTGTACATAAACTTTTATATTTTATAAGACTATTAAGTGGCTAATGACAGTTTTCAGGGATCTGGATGGACAGTAGGTGGTTAAATAAGTGATATTTGAAAGTGGAAAGGGTGTTTGAGTGGCGAATGGTGTAAGGGATGGAGTTCCATAGGGACGAGGATCGGATTAGGAATGATCTGTTGAAGGCAGCGGAGCAATTAGCAAGAGTGTACAAATCTGATGGGCGGGAACGGGTTTGGCGGATAAGAACAGAAGATTTGAGCTGAAGTAGTTAAGCAATGTAAAGTGGGCGTTGGGATTTCACTGTTTGGTAGAGAAAGGATGCCAAAAAATACTGGCGACGGTAGGAAGGAAAGAGCCACTTTAACTCCGCGTAAAATTGTGAAACATGGGCGTTCCTGGGGATCCCGAAAATAAAACGAATGCAGCAGTTAAACAGTCCTTTCAGTCTCGCCTCGAGATCACCAGAAACGCCCCCATACACAGCACAGCAATGGTCGAAGTGGGGGAAGATAAGGGAAGTAACAAGTAATTTGCGGGTTTCGAAAGGAAAAAGATGGCGAACATAATTAAGACGTTTTAGGATTGGGATGGTGCGACGGGAAATTTCGGATACATGGTTTTTCCAAGATAGGTTTTGATCGAAAATGACTCCGAGATTTTTGACTGAGGGGTAGAATTTTATAGGAACACTGCTCAGGAAAATGGTGGGAATAGGAGGCATGGTTTTCAGGAGGTAACTCCAACCTATTACAAGCGCTTTGGTCTTTTCAGTATTTAAATTCAACTTGTTCGTCACTGCCCAGTTATAGATTCGATCCAAGTCTTCCTGAATTTTTCTAGTAGCTTGCAGTAGGTCAGAATTGGGAAAGGATAAATAGATTTGGAGATCATCTGCGTAAAGGTGATATCGGCAGTGATGGATGGAAAGGGGAAGGTCATTAATGTAAACAGAAAAGAGTGTGGGTGAAAGTGAAGATCCCTGAGCAACACCACAGGACAGAGGCAGGGTCTTGGACGGAGGTTTATTTGGAATGACTACGTACTGTGATCGGTCGGAAATGATCACAAGTAGGACAAGGAGAGGTTTCGGAGTTTGGATAGAAGGATGTTGTAGTCCCTAGGGGAGGCGAGATTGGGAATTAAAAATTCAAGGGGCGGACTAGTGCTGCTTTCCAAGAGGAAGGAAATATCGAGTTTTGAAGGGAAGGGTTGTAAATATGGTGAAGGATAGGAATAAGTGCGGGAAGGCATGATTTGATGAGTTAAAATGGAATATTATCGGGTCGATAATCATTTGTTCGGGAGTTTTTAATGACCGAGAGTATGTTATCATAGGACACACTGGAAAAGAAGAAATTGGTTGAATCAAAGTTAGGGTACGTTATTTCCGCTTCGAACGGAAGGTTTGGAGCTAATGAAATGAAATGTTGATTTAGTTCATCGGATGAAACTGGAAAGGAGTTGCAGTTGGGTTCGGGAAAGGTTAGTTTTCTTAGGATTTTCCACTTGGATTTAGAATCGGGAGCGGTAGAAAGGACATTATGCATGTATTTGGATTTAGAGTATCGGATGGCGGATTGGGTTTGGTTACGTCAAATTTATAAGGTGGTGTAATCTGATGGCAATCGAGTTCGACGAAATTTGCGTCTGGCTGCTTCCTTTTTTTTCATCAGCTCTCTTATCTCAGCTGTCAGCCATGGATCAGGAGGACGGTGCATCTTTAGGGTTTTCAGAAGAGCATGGGTATTTAAAATTGAATGAAGGTTTGCGGTGAGGGTAGAGATCATCGACTCAATCGAGGTAAAGGAATATATAGTATCCCATGGGATGGAGTCGGGATCAGGTTGTACGGATTCGAATGACAGGAGGATTTCGAAAGGAAAAAACTGTTGGGACAAAAGATTTGGTTGGTAAATCATACGAAATCTGGATTAGATCATGTGAGGAGAGAAAAGGAACGCAGGAATGCTGAGCTTATGAAAGAATTTTATCGGGGGGAGTCAGTGATAAACAGGTCAAACCAGGTATCTGAGAATTGTCTGTGTTGGGTAGAAAGAAAAGGAACCAGATAAAGATTAATGGAATGGAACAAATTGGTGAGGAAAGATTTATCATAGGATTCGGATACCATATTGGTGTTAAAATCACCAGAGATTATGACGTTGGAGTAGGCTGATGTTAATTTGACTAGAGAGGTTTCGAAAGCGTCATCAAGGGGAACATGGGGAGGTGGGTAGAGCACAGCAAATAGTAAACGGGAGGGAGTGGTTGATATTTCCAGGAATAGATATTCAACATGAGAGAAATCTGAAGATGGTGATTGGAGAAGGATTTTAGCTTTGAGACTATTGTGGATAAATACCCCTACACCCCCGCCCCTTCGGTCAGATCTATCATGGCGTAGGAATGTGTAGTTAGGGATGGAGACATAGGAAGAAGGGATAAACGGTTTTAGCCAGGTCTCGGATATTGCTATAATGTGGTAAAAATTATAATGGAAATATTTTTGGAATTCGTCATAGTGGGCAATAAGGGACTGAGCATTGATGTGACAGGATATCAAGATATTACTCATGGCTGGGTGGATGTATAAGGAGTTGGTAGCAAGAATGTTCATGATTGGTGGCCTGGGAAAGTGGAACAATGTAAAGATATAATACCTCTAGATTCTGGATTCACATTGATGATATCATCTATAGAAAGTAAATGCTTAAGATAGGTTGAAAAATAGGATATTATTAAAGTATAATAAAAATGAAAAAAAAAAAGACTAAAAAACAGAAATGGAACAAAATTATATAATACCTACACGTGTTATTAAAAAAATTGAAAAGAAAAATAAAGATTCTGGAATAAAATATGAAAAATAAAGATTCTCTAGATTCTGGGCTCACATTCATGAAATCATCCGTGGAAAATAAATACATAAGAAAAGTTGAAGAATGAGTGATTATTAAAATATTATAAAAATATAAGACTAAAAACTATAAATAGAAGAAAATAATACAATACCTACTCGTGTTATTAAAAAAAAATAAAAAATAAAATAAGCTAATTTTACAGTGAATAATATTCCGGCTCGTGTAGAACATAATTATAAAATTAAACAAAATGTTAAATAGGGAAATAATTAAATAAGTAAATAATTGAGGGAGTTGGCGAAAATTAATTCAGGCAAAAACGTTTAGATCACATGGCTTGCTAATTATAATTGCTGGGAAGCCATCGTTCTGCCGACATCTCACTCTACCTCCGCTGAACCAGACATATTTGATTTTTGCAGCCATTTTTGTCTGCCTAGCCAGCCAATAGAGGTGCTTAATGGCCGGTGACATGTCATTTTCTTCCCAGCCCAGGTGACGTGTTGAAAAGTCCCTTTTTGTTCCCCTTTTTTGTATGATATCGTCCCTTAAGGATTTGCGAACGAATCTTACAATAATAGGACCTGGAGTGCCTTCTTGTTTAGGCTTCAGTCACACGGCGTGGTCCAGATCTTCAGGACTCAGTTTGATACCTAGGCCGGCGCCAATGGTGAGAATGGTACCTTCAACCGTCTCTCCCTGCCTCTCAGGGATACCTCTGATTTCAATTGAATTTTCTAATTGCTTCTGTTCGGCAATTATAAGTCTACTTTCAAGGTCAGAGACCTTGGCTTTTTGTGCAGAGCTTTCATTGGTTAATTTTCCTATTTGTATCTTCTGTTATTCAAGAAGAGTTTAAATTTTTAAAAGTTTTTCGTTATTATCAAAAGAAAGCTGGGATTGTTTCTGTAAGGTATCTTTAATATCTTTCAGCTCCTCGATTCCTTGGAGCTTTGCTTTCATCCCTTTTATCTCCTCTATTAGCCCTCTCAATAGATCGATCGTTGAGCTTTCTTCCCTTGCCTTCGATCCCGTTTTGCAATCGGCACACGACCATTTTTTTGAGCTATCAGAGCTCAAGCTGTCACCTTTTACGCATTTAAGATGATATATTGACTGACAATCAGTGCAGGACAATTTTGTTTTTTCTTCTCTGGAAACTATTTTGTTGCACACTTTGCTGCTCATTAATGAAGATTGCGGAACGAAAGGTGAGTAAAAAAAATTTTTCAAACTTTAGTTTACGAGTACGTAAGAGTTGGTTTCTGACGAACAGCTATTGAGTTCTGACGAACAGCAGGTGAGAGTGGAGAGGAGTGGGCGGAGCTAGACCAAGTAGGGCGCGTTATCTTAAGTCCTAGGATAGATAAGGATAAATTTACCTGAAGTTACTATAAGAAATATCTTCTAATAAAATTTTTTTGGCTGGTCCAATGCTTCTCAGATTTTATATTTGATATAGATGATGTTTACACTATACACTAGAAGAAAATCCGAAACATATATCAAAAATCCGAAATATATATATTATATATATATATATATAATATATATATATATATATATATATATCTGTTCCTCGGAGGTAGAAAAAACTATGTCCATTTTTTACTAAAAATACATTATCACGTATTCTTATGTTCATTTCTTTACTTTATACAGAGGTATAGAATTCTATTTCCTAGACCAAATAATTGTGAGGTGAGTTATATAAAAAGGTTTCTTATACATTTCTTTTTTTTATAGGGTGAGAGGGCACAATATCCGTATGTACTCCAATTAGGGCAGAAAGGACGGGTTACCAACCTATTCTAGCATGAAAGATTCATTCTGTACAAATAAATATAATAAAACGTTCAGGAAATGAAATGTTTTAAAAATAAAGCCGAATCAAATTGGTCTCCTGTAAAGTTACGGAAATGTGACATAGTGTTCAGTACCTCCGAGGTACAGGTATATATACAGAATGTATAAGTTAAATATTAATATTACATTAAAATTAGGGGAGGGGCCATGTTTGATAAAAAATTGGCTATTTTATTAATTTTTTTTTCTCTAAGGGGCTCAAAGACATAAATGAAGTGGGACCTTAATCATTCATACATCTACTATATTATTTTTTTAAATAATTGAATAAGCATTTTTATCATTTATAAAAATCTTCTTTATGTATGATAATTTATTTAATTAAAAAAAAAATTATAAACTAAAAAATATAAAAAAGGTATTTGGTTCAGTACTTTGGTAAAAATGTACTGTGAGTAGGTTTTTTTACGTTTGAGAAAGGAGATATTAGGCTTTAATCAAGCTTAACTGTTAAGATTTCTCCCAATTAAGGGTACCTACTTTATAAAGGCTGGGTGTGCCCCAGGAGGGTCTCCGTCCTTAAAGCCAATCTATAGCTGAAATATCAGAATATAGAGTTCTGCCATTAGCCAGCAGGGGCTCGTAATTTTAAGATGGTTTGAAAACAAATTAAAAAAGTTAACAATAAACCAAAGTAGGTAAACTTTAGAAGTGTACAAAACATAACGCAAGTAAACTTTATGTTTTTTTTTATAGTTGGTAACTTTGAGAGATAAATTATAATTTTTCTACAAAGAGATCTCATTATTTACGGCTGTCAGCTGCAGGAAAGATTAAACTCAAGTAAAAGATTTTTTCTTGTTGCGTTCTTTCTGGGAGATGCCATGACTAAAAAAGAAGTGGCTGTTAGCCCTGCGATCTGAGGCCGAAACAATTGAAACAAAGGCAGCGGAATTCACAGACCCCGGTCAATCCCGGTCCTATTGTTCGAGTCAATATTGTTTAGCCTACAGTTACGGAAATCATTTCTAGAGTTTGATTCTTAATTATTTTTGGAATTTTCGAAAATAGTGACAATAATTCCTTGGATAACACACTTAATAATAATTAATATTTTAATAAAAATATAAAAGAAAAGTAAATATTTAATAATCAGTTATATTTAATGTTGAATACGATACTTAAGAAGAAATTAAAAAGAAAAATATGGAAACCGTAACATCTGAAATAATCAGCAGAAATTGCTGAGTAGTAGAGAGTGTAGCTTATAGCCTTTAAAAAAAAATTATAAAAAAAAATTACCCATATTATTAACTAGAGGCACGCATGATGGTATATAAGGATCAATACAATTAGGATTGGTGAATTAATTACCGCTACTATTGGGATTATTTTATTAGAATACTAGTTTCGAACGTTAAACATTCATGCTCTGTCCTAAAACATACAAAATTTTCAACACATCAGCACTATGTGTGTTTATCGATCATATAGAATATAATAGAATAGAATAGAAAATAAACTTTATTCTGGGACGATGTCCCCTAAGAATAATATAATGTACATAAATGAATACAATAAGTCTAGCTTTCATAAGATGAAATAAAATAAATTAACAATTAGGTTAACTGAAATTTTTATCATATACACTAAAATTTTCAAAAATTTTAAAAGGCAAGAAATCAAACATTAGTTCTCACCTCAGGAGATCTAAGAGATATCTGAAATATATCTATCGTGTGAAGGGGAGGTAGGTTAAATTCTTGGGGTTCGCTATGTGATTTCCCTAATTGGATTTTTCCGTTCTTATTGGAGACAAATTTAAAATGGGGCTATTGGAAATGTTTATCTGGTCATTTAAACAAAAATCTGTATCGGTTTTAAACGATTTTATTATTTCTAATGATTCATAAATATTTAATTGTAGGCTATTTTATACTTAAATGTAGTAATATTACGGAAGTATTATTTTTACTCCCGAGTCTTTATTAAATGTATGGTTATTTTTATTTATAGATAAATAGTGCCAATATAATAGTGCAGATCGTATTTAATTTTAATTTATTAATACTATTTAGTTAACCATAAACTTTTGATAAATATTCTTATTAAAAAATAAAATAAAATAAAAAAAGTAATCTTGTACTTTTCCTATTATAAAGATTATACAAGATGAAATGGAAGCTGTTTTGACCAAGCTTAAAAGTTTGATAAGATCAGTTTGTATGTAATCTAGACATGAAATTACTTTATTCTTATTTAAAACCGAAGTACCATAAAAAAGTCAATTATGTATTAAATAATATTTTAAGTTAGCGAAAATCAGTCTTTAACTGTGTTTTAAGCACAGCATATTCATAAATGTTAGGAGAGATAATGTTAGTTTTACTTCCTAAACTACTTATGTTGTAAAAAAAATTATTACTTTTGTTTCAATAAGTGCCGACGTTTCAAGCTCTTTTCGTAATAATTCCTTAAAACATTGTAAACCTTCATCAGATAACGAAATCCTCAGTTAGTTGAATCCCCCATAAAATAAAGGGAAATATAAGAAATAAAAAAGTTGTTTGACATGAAAGCTAATATGCCTCTGAACGTTTGTTTCTCAACAAAAAAGGAGATATACAAAATAGGGAAAAGAAAGAGAGAAAAATAATGAAGAAAATATTAGGAGCAAGAAAGACTGAAGAAGGTTTTAAACTAAAAAGTAATGCAGAAATAGATCAAAGTATTGATTCAATGAGGAAACATAGATTGAAATTCATTACAGATTACAGACATTTAATGAGAATGGATGAGAGAAGACTAACAAATAAACTTTTCCAACACAACCTTCAAAAACAGAAAAGAAATACCTGGGTACTGATTGTAAAAGAAGATATGATGGTAGCAAATTTACAAAAGGATTTAATTTGGGACAGAGAGAAATTTCGGAGGTTAGCAACAAGATCAAATTTCCAAAAGTAGTTAAAACACAAATTAATTTACAGTGGTCGGATGAAAGGAGGAAACATCAGGCAGAAGTGATGAAGAAGTATGGGGAAGAACGGAAGAGTTAGAAATAAATTGATGAACGTGGTCCACAGATGGCCGAATTCGAAAAAAGAAGGAAACATATGTCTATTTAAAAACGAAATAATACTTATTATGTAAGGAATAATAATTTACATAAATAACATTATTAGATAAGCAAATAAAAAGTTTGTGGCTTGGAAAAATCATAATTTTCTTTTGTTTAAGTAGGTACCAATATTCTATTGGTCAAGATGTGTCATTGTCTAAAAAACTAAAAACAAAAAACAAGAAATCATGCAAATGCATGATTTCTGACTTCCAGATATTTAAGTGCCTTTTTCAATACATCATAAATTTTTAATGACGATCCGTTTCTTAGCAGGCCATTCTCCCTATCCTACAGCCTTCCCATGGTAATACTCGTTCAAATATTTCCTAGTATTTTGAGAAAAAAAAAACGTAATGAAATGAAATAAAAAATAGAAGGCTCAGTCGATTGAATCTCAGTAAATCGAGTTCAAAAAGCATGCTAGTATAAGAGGATGAATACAGTAAGCAACTGATTAATCAGTTGATAATTTTGTGATATTTAGTTTTATTATGGAAGAGATTCGGATTGTAAGAAGTGGATAGGAGAAGAATTGGAAGCTTTAGTGTATCCTTAAAGCTCATCTGCGTTTGTTCCAATCTGTCTAATTTTTGAAAAATGGCTTTTTTTATCATTTTTGGTAAAAGCTTAGAATTTTTTTTTCAATTAAACGTTGAAATCCTATACGTAAAATTTTTTGCCGTTTTAATCTTTGATGTGGATTTCAAGTAAGAAATATGCCCAGATGGAATTATTTATTGTTCAAAAATGTGTCAACAGGATATGTGTTTAAGACCGTGCTAGGATAAGAAGGGATATCAGCTGTATACTCCGTGAAAAGGGCGAGACTTAGGATATGCCTTGAGTAACACCAGGAGTCTGAGTTAAGAGGTATAAATGGGTAAAATTGTGAATTAATTTTATTGTTCACTGATTAGGTCTGACTTAAATATTAAATACTAGCATCCTACGTCACGGCTTCGCCCCTCTCATTTTAACTAATAAACGAAGTTTTAAGTTTTAATTGATAAATATGATGCTTCCATGCATATCTACAATTTCTAACCTGGTACTGTTGAATTAGGAAGTTGAATATTTCGTAAAATCATGAATGGGCATTCAATTTTCAATTTTTACCTGTGAGTTTGTAGTCCAGATAAACAGAGACTGTATAGAAAACAACGCTTGCGGTTAATGGACTGCATTATCAGAACTTGCACCCCTATCAATGGAGTGGTTATCCTGTTTGTCATCATTTACTTTTTCAAGAAAAAGTTATTCGTTTCCTCTGTCATAATTATCATCATGAATAAATTCAAAAAAACCAAATCATTGACTACAGTCCCTATCTCACCTAGTCATTTACAGTTTCATATCGATTTTTATTGTATTCTGTTATAACTCCAATTATCAGGCAATGAATCGAAAATTTAAGGTATCCTTCCGAAAAATGAGCACCCATATTTATTTACAATTTAAGTTGCTCAGTGCAGTATTAATTTTGAAGACATTAAACTTAGTATAGTTTAAAAGATTGTTATTAACTTTGTAACCTCATTTGAATGGTGCTTGCCACCTATCGGTTGATTTTCCTCACAGCACAGCACATCGGGTTTTTTATATCAATTTAACCGAAAATTTTAAAATTATACTATCGCTAAATCTTCCTAGAACTATGAATATGGTGTAGTTAAGATTTGTTATGGATTGGTTCAGTAGTTTTTGTGGTTACCAATTACAAATAAAAAATTACTTGTCCTTTTATATAATAGTATAGATTTGATAGGAGTATTAAGATTTAAAAGGACTTAACGAGTATTTCAAAACAGCTGTTTCCAAAAAAAAAATGAATTTTTAAATGGGTTATTTCAAAATGAATACATTGGCGGTGGGATTTCTTGTACAAAGCTAAACCAAAATAAATTTGAAAGAGCATCACTAAGCAGCGTTCTAGCCAAAATGTGATGTTAACTTGATTTTCCCTTTAGTCTCTTTTATCCCGCCCTAATTTCCCAAGCCCTGAGACTCGAGGCCATTGTAGCGGTAACAAACTATTGAATAAATGATCCCGAGGGAGACGTTGAATTTAAGGCGTTGAATAAATTACCGTAGGTGGGAGTTCTACTTCTCTTTGCCTTCTCTACGCTGAGTGAAGTTTCAACGAAAACTTTCTACACCGTACTATTTCACTGCCTTTGTTCGGTGAAATTAGGTTTCGAAAAGTATTTGTAAACATACAATAGAAGCCTTAGCTATAAAAAAAAAAAAAAGACAAAAAACAAATTGTGTAATCAAATCAAAGCCTTTTAGGGTTGTAATGACTTTTAGGAGTTATGCAATATATATAAAAGATACTTTTCAAAAAAATAGCTTAAAATGTTTTTAGAAACTTATTTCACTTGTTTTCCTAAATAGATTTTCCGAAAATTAAAAAGGATATTGTTGTCCAGATTTTGTGACCATATTTCATTTTTTTATTTTTTTAAATTTTAATAATAATTTTCACATAAAAGAACAGTCTTTTTCAACTTTTATTCCTAGATAGGCCATCAAAAAAAACAAAACTAGATCCAATCTTAATTTATCAGTAAATAGATAGAAATGAATAATATTTAGAGGAATTCATACTTATTTCCAAGAATACTATAAGAAAAAAAGGGGTTGAGGAAAAAATTGTGTATTCCAGAGCAAAAATCTGAAGTTACAAGTTACAAGCATTAAAGGACTGTCGAACCGTGATAATAAATAATAATAGTAATAGGGCGTAAAAAAAAAAAAAAAAAAATGACCGTTTTATGAAATTCCAGAGTTCAAAAATCTGTAAATGTCTTAATGCTTTTTATCATTTACCAATACTTAATAATCCCATTAGAGCATTCTCTAATCTTGTTTACTAACACAGGACTTCTTAAAAAAAAACCCTCAGTTCATTTATTTATTTCAAAGAAGAAACATGACAGTGTCCTACGAAATTCTCGTAATTTTAAGACATTACTGGAACAAAAAAATCACTGCCGCTGAAGCAACCGAACAAGGAAAGTGTCCTTAAATAGCACACTGCGCGGCGTTGGCTTGAAAAATTTAGAAGTGGAGATACGACGTTTGAACCCCTGCCTCATCCACCTTATAGTCCAGACCTTGCACCTTCGAATTACTACTTGTTTCGATCCATGGACCAATTTCTTCAAGGAAAAAAATTTGATAATTTGCGGAAGTTGAAAATGCTGTCCAAGAGTTCTTTGACAGCCATCCCAAGGAATGGTATCAGCGTGGCATCGAACAATTGGCTAGCAGATGGGTAATGACGGTAGATAACAATGGACTATACTTTCAGTATCAATTGTATTTTATATCAAAGAAATAATAATACAAATATTTGTTTAAGAAACGGTCATTTTTTTTTTATACACCCTATTATTATATAAATTTATAGTAAAAAAATTGAAATTAAACAAAAAGCCTAAAAAATAATAAAATAGTAAGATCAACTTTATAGATATTTTATGTTAGTGTTATAAATTGTGAGGGAGGCGCGGTAGCTCAGTGGTAAGGCACTTGACTACCAAGCTCCCGGGCCCGAGTTCGAGTCCGACTGAGGGCAGAAAATTTATTTTCTGTTATTTCGGCCGTGGATCGAATTCGAGGTCGGGAGACCCTCCTGGAGCACACCCAGCTTCCTAAAAAGTGGGTACTCTTAATTGGGGAAAAAGCCTGGTGGTTGAGCGCGAATTCTGGCCAAATCACCTCCTTTGTCAACCGTTGGCTCAGAAACAGTTCAGCCTACCTAAGTACTGAACCCGAGACCCTTCATGGGTTGTAAGTGGTACAGGTTTTTTTTTTTGTTTTTTTTTATAAATCGTGTTATAAAGGTTTGTCAAATATAATCCCAAAATGTGAATGTAATTTGATTTTCAGTGCTACTGAAAAGGTAGAAATATAAGCTCTTTTATTAATCAGAATGTTTGATATGCTGTTGATTCAAGAGCCAGTTCCTTTTTTTTATTTGAATTTAAAAATCGATTAATTAATCAGTGCTATTCAGAGATTGATTATTTTTTTAATTAAAATTTTCAACTCTTCCAATTATTTTCCTCTCCAATGCTTACTGTCCGAAATCCTTCGTAAAATTCCTCAATTCTCATTATTTTGTAAAAAATAAATTTATCCATCTAAATGTCCCATATGTGTTGAATTGGGCCAATGAAGGCACCTCTCCTACTATGATAAGCTATGTAGCCACTCAAATCTACAATTCTCTCAATTTTCTATTCTCTCAATTCTCAATAACCCTCTAAGGTGTCTGAAAATAACATGGCCTAGTAACCTTCTATTATAGTTTTAACGGACAGTTTCTTTACAAGCGATTGTATAAATGTTTCCACAAATATATTTTGTTTTACATATTTTGTACAGTTGTCAATTTTGAAAAATATATAAACTTTTAAAAAATACAACTGTTAAGACACTAATAAATTTAAAACATATATAAGATTAAAGTATTCTGAATATGTTAAAAAAAATATTGACTAATGTCAAGCAAGGTTTTATTAACTCTTTTATTGCACTTATCCTCATATGATTCTGATTAAAATATGGTTGTATATAAACTTTTATTTTAATATTTAATGATGGCGGCTAGCCCATTTGACGTTAAGAAAATATGTCAATAAAATTTTATTGCATTTTCTATTATCTTTTAATTGAAGCATGATTTATTTCTTTGTTTATATTGGGATTTTGTTTTAATTTTATTTTAACTATATGCCGCAGTCAAGAGCGATATATAATAATTTCTTATATAAAATATAATAAAATGATAATTAAAAATTTAAATAAAAATATTAAATAAGAAAAACAACACATTTATACGTGTTAACACACAGGCTATGTCCCCTTAGCCAGCTTTTCCCTCTTTCATGTGTGCAATTAAGCAGGGAGTTTACTAGAAGTTATTTAATTAATTACTAAGCAGATCCTAATACTTTTCTCTATCAGCCTCAGGGTGTAGTAAGCCTTTGGATAATGAGTAAGAATTGCTTAAGCCACAAAAACTCATACGTCAGAGAAAAATCTGGCCAGAAGCTGACTCAATTTTCGAATTTACATCAGGAAAATTAATATTAGGTAATTAATTATGAATAAGTTTATTTATTCTAATTAAAATTATTCACTTATAAAATTAAACCTACGTGTACATTCAGGATATTGTGTTAACATGACACTAATAATTATCTTTTCCTTCATTACAGGAAGTTATATCAATTTCATGGTTTCATCTAATTTATCAGGTATTATATGTACTAATAGTAATATTGTATTGTAATATTTACAATACAAACTAAGCCTTTATACTCAAAAAAATAAAAATACCACTGATATATTCTTGACTGACTGTACTATTATCCTGCGGTACGTGCACCACAGATATCGATTTGCTCGGTCCTCTCTCCCTGGTTCGGTGTAAGCAGTACGCCCTAAGTAAAGTTTCAACAAGGCTCTTAGTAAATGAAGTTGTAGAGGATAAATATATTTCAAATTTATTTAAAATATCAACTGTCTTGAATAATTTGGATGGACATTGCTGTTAGTTTTATTCATCAGTTAAAATGCTTAATCTGCATATGATGAAAGTATGGGATTTTATTTAGGTAAATATTTAAAATTCCTGTTCAAGAACTATTTCCTCAATATCAAAATGAACTCGATCGGGTCCTCTTTCTCGTACATAATAGAATCTAATGATTAAAGTGACATTAAGAAATTACAAACACAATGGAATTTCCGCAGCTAAAAAAAAGAAATACTAAATCCAACCTGACTTAATTGGATTCGTACTTAATTGTAAACACTCTTTGGTAACAATATGTTATATATTAACCATTAATCAGAATCAATTATTAAATTTTCAATTAATACAAACCTACTACAACGCTCCCGAGAAACTTGAAAACGGATTTCTATGCGACTGAATGAATAAATTGATCTAATTTTTTATTAATATTTACAAATAGAAATAATGTACAAAATTTATATTGAAACTGATCGACCGTAGTTAACAGTAACTTTATGGTTTCCAAACGTATTTTTGAAATTTTTTTATTCATCAATTTTATTGAAATGTTTTAATTAAAGTCTAAACACATTCCATTCTTCACATTAATAGGTTTCGAGACCGAAGAATTCACAAATAGACTAAATAAGAATCCACTATTTAATTAGATCTCCAGCGGAATTTTCAGAAAACTCATTTCTTCTTTTTTTTTTAGCCAACTGTTGTCCGGGAGAAAGTTGTCCAAACACGCTAATTCGTGTTGGTTTTTCTCTCGAAAAAGTAAATAGAGGTTCGTTACCGAAGAGTAGGTGTTTCCAATTAAGTACAGTTCCAATTAAGTCAGGTTGGACTTAGTTGTTTTTGTTCTAGCTGCGGGGATTCGATTATGTTTTTTAATTCCTTAATGTCACTCTAATCATTAGTTGCTGTTATGGGAGAAAAACCTGGCCGATTCAATCATCTTAATACTGAAGAAATACCTTTTTAATAGGAATTTCAAATACTTAAATTAAAAAATATTTTTCATGATTTGAATTAATAATTTTCTTATTTATTTATATTGTTAAATTAATAATGTGATCTACGTTTAAGACTTCTACTTATTGTAATGTAGAAAGTATAGTTATATAAAAATAGAAGCTTCTTATCTGCTTTCATATTTTATGCCTTTCTTTTAGTTTTATTAGTGATTTATCGATTCCAAATATCATGAGAAAAAAAAATTATTAATTTTTTTTTTTTATGAAACCTATAATATAATTATTATGAATCGATTCATCTCCCTGATAATAAACCATAATAAAATATTTGTTTAAATCTTTAATATGAGAGCAATTTTTTATTAACTAGATCTACATTTTAGATCTCCTGCTTGCTGTAGAATTAATTATAATATTGGTTAAAAATTAGAGACAGCTATTACAATAATCATTATTAATGGTTATACATTATTGGAATATAACGAAATAATATTACAATTTCAACCTACCAATATAGCACAAAAGAAGTAAATGATAAAGTGTGATAGCAGTTTGCCATTTCTGTTATAAATTAGAAATTATAGCTATCTTAAAATACAGATTTTATTCCATTTTTACACTGGTAAAACAAAAATAAACATTAACCAATTTAGGGTCAAGTATAGAATTAGTTGAACGTTTTGGATTTTTTTTGCAAAGATATATTTTTTGGGTTGTTTGATTTAAGGGAAACATTTTTTTTTATTTTTGTTTAGCCATTGTTCTGATGCAAAATATTTATTTTTTTCCGTGATAGGTAAAGTGATATATTTATATTTATAGTGATTCATAAAAACTTTTATTGCAATAGTTTGAATCATAAAGTCTTACCATTTAAATCTTACTACTCGTAAGCGTTAAAAATGACTTATTATGCTATTATTTTACAATGGTTTAAAAAAATGTATATATTTCAAATAATTACTAATCGTAAATAATAAGCTGCTGTAATAAAGTAGAAAAATACTTTAAATTATAAAAATAAAAAATATGTTAAATTAATGATGCATATAAGCAAGAGTGGTCGTCAATGGGCTTAAACAACATGCAGAGAAGTATAGTGTATCCCTGCATCTAAAGTTTTTAGTGTAATTTTTTTTTTTTTTTTTTTTTTTTGTAATTTTGTTTTTTTAAATGATAATAATAATGACCCAATAATTTAGGAATATTCATTAAAAATTATATTTTTTAAATTAAAGTTTCCTGGATTGTAATCAACTTGTACTACAGTTTTAGTTAATTAATGTTATTAGCTTTTAGCAAATTTATACCATAGGTAATTATGGTTCATAAATAGAATTTTTTTGCTATTTCAGCTCTGATATGGATTTTTTTTTTGTAATAGAAATTCATTTTTAAACTGTATCGGAGTATCAGAAATCGAAAAATGTTGGTACCAAAAAACAATAATTTTTATTCAGGCATTTTATTTATTGTTTGTATGTTTGACATTGCTGTTAATTCATTTTTTTTTTATTTTCATTTTTTTTTTTTGTAATATTTTGTTACATTACTTCAAGCAATATTTTATTCTATGATTAACTACTGAACTTCTATAAGCTACTTAATTCTATATGTATGTCTAAACTATACCAATTGTTACGTAACGACAAAGTTTCGTTTCACTACTTTACGCTACTAGTGTATTCCTCCAAATGTAGCGTGACAGTTCAGATGCTCTTAGCGGATAATGATATCTTGTATCCCTTTGTCAATGCCTTGTAAGGAGTTCTGATATATCCCATCTACGTCGCTTCACTGAAACTTGCACAACTTCGTACTTAACCGAGGTTTACTTAGCCACTAGCCCGTAATATGTACTCTATCCTTCAGAAGGGGTGAACTTTACTGTGAGTTTCAGTCTCAGATGTATACATAATTTAGGTTAAACGTGAAGAACAAGTGATCAATCAGATTTCTTCATTTAATTATATTTTAAACCGTTTAAAATATTTATAATTGAAAAAAATATATATATATATATATATATATATATATATATATATATATATATATATATATATATAGAGAGAGAGATAGAGAGAGAGAGAGAGAGAGATTTTATTTTTTATTTTAATTTTTTTTTATATTCATTTATTGATTTTTATAACTGTATACAATACATACATTAATGAAATGTATGGAAAAATGATTACAACAAAATTTAAGTAATCTTTAAAGAATTAGAAGTTTCTACTCTAAAATGTCTCTAGGCCATCTTCTTTCCGATCCCTCGAAAGATTAACGGGTATCGATAGGGGAGCAGGTTGGGATACTATTTGATTCGATTAGTTACGAACTGTATCATAGAACGTTACGTATACGGTTTGTATGAATTAAGCAACATCTAAGATTTAGATCTCAGCGGATCAATGAACTTGTATCATAAGTAGCATTGAGGATGTCACGAAGTATAATGGATTGTAACAATTAGATATAGGAAGAATTAAAAGGTTCAGTGGAGCCCCTAAACTCAAATCCTTATGTCAAAATAGTACTATTACAGTCATATAAATGAGTATTTTGTTACTAAATGGAAGCTTTAAACCTTTTTATATGTAGTTTTGGACTAGACTATAACGAAAAGCAGATTCTTGTTTTAGTAATGTATCTGGATTCAAAGTGAGACGATTTCCTAAACGTAGCCTTAGTAGAAGATTTTTTTATACCTTTTACTGATATTTACAGCTGTAAATATAAAACAAGTAAATATTAAGAAAATGATTACAACTACATGTAAAGAACTACTCACTAGTAGCACTTCAATAAAAGTTCTACATTAAGCCATCTTCTTTTCAGAAGCCTCGACGGATTATCGGGAATAAGTATTTTTCTATTTTCTATTTATTTTTATATATTTCTTCTCTAAAAAGAATTTTAATACATAGTATGTAAAAACATGCATTTTTTGTAATTTTGTATATTATAATTTCTTAAATAGATATAGCCTTGGCCAAAAGAATTAGGCACCTACATAAAAGTATTAGGGAATAAAAATAGTTTATTTAAACATTTAAACCATATATTTTATTTAAAACATTATAAGATATATTTTTTTAATCATAAGAAACACGATTTAATACTTCGTCATCAAACCATTTGCTTTTATTACCCCAATTATTCTTTTTGGCATGGAATTAACAAGTTGTGTATAATTTTCTTTAACTATTTTTTTCCACTCTTCTTTTAATAATGTAAACAAATTGTCTTTGTCTTCCAACTCTAATTTTTAATTTAGCCCACTGGTTTTCAATGGGATTGAGGTCTGGGGACTGAGAAGGCCAGTCAAGAACATTGATATTGTTTTTTTTTAACCACCCTCTACTTTTGTAAAACGTGGCATGGAGCATTATCTCGTTGAAAAATAATATTAGAACTGTCATCAGGTTCAAATATTTTTTCAAAAGAAGGCTTCAAAATTTGGTTAAATATTGATATGTAGGTATCGCTATTCATCCTACCTTCGCACAAAAACATTTCTCCCCATACAAGCCCAAAACATTATGTTTCCTCCACCATGTTTTACAGTAGGGACAACACAATCTGGGTGATAGGCTTCGCCATCCCTCCTTCGAACAGTGGGACGAATGGCCTATCTAGGGGGAAAAAAGTCATAATGGAAATTAATAAAACTATTGTGATAGGTTTATAACTAAGAAGTTTATGGAACATTATCAACGGTTCTTTCGTTTTTTGGAGGTGGATTTCAAGGTAAAAAAAAACGATCAAAGTAGTACCTAACTCGACAGGTCAAATATAGTTAAAACTATTGATTCTTTCAATCTAAATTTGTGAATCATCCTATTAATATTTTTTCATTATTCTTTTATAATTAGTGAATATAGACGATCGTTATACCAGGAAGCTATGCTCAAAACAAGTTTTTTATAACTTGACCTATTATATAATTTTTTTAAAAGTGCCGTAAACTAAAGCATTTTTTTAAACTATAAAGATCTAATACTAAAAGTACCCCAAAGTACCTCTCTGAAATTCATGTTACAGGTGCCTTAGAAGGTATATGAAATAATTATGAAACATTTAGCTGCTTTTATCTGCTTTCTCGTCTGAAAACGAATTTTCAATTTCGCGAAGAGAGTTATTTCGTATTTGGCTAAACTGTAAGGGCATTGATTTAATATGTATTACTATATTTAAAACACTTAAATTAGAGGATATTATACCAATATCTATAGCTGCACTGAAGAGATATTTCAAATTGGTAGTTACGAAAATTAAAACGAAATAATAAAAGGCTGGAAAACCCTGGAAAGTTATTAGGAGATTGAGAAAATCACTTTTATAAGAAAAAATCATTTTATATACGTTTATAAAGTTACAATACACACAAATACATAAGAATGGATGTATATATGCATGTTATTATTGTATGTATTGAATTTTCATTTAGATAAAAAATCAGTTATGTTAGTTTGCTTTTTACTAAGGAGAAAAATGTGCAATCGAAATTAATGAAACTGTTGTAATAGGTGTTTATTACTCGGAAGATGTTTATAGAGCAGTATTAGAGTTTTTTTTTTTTGGTTTTTGCTGTGGGATTACTAAGTAAAAACAAGGAGGTAAGTATAAGTCAATATCTAACTCGACAGGCCACATTCAGTTAAAATTATTGATTCGTTCAATTGAACACTCTGTATAATCTTGTTGATATTTTTTCATCGTTAGTTTATAGTAATTATAAGGGGTGTCAAACATATAAAACAATAAAATCAAGACTACAGACAACCTCTAGAAGGGAAGAGCCATCCAAACCAAGACAGCTATCCAAAAAAGTTAACACAGCAGTGAGCTTGTCAGAAATGTTAAGAGGCCCAGAACCAACATCATCCTCCCAGAACCAACAACATCCTCAGGCACTGCAGCAAGCTGAACCTGCCTCTTATCAACCCCAAACTCCATATCCTTCCGTTACCCCTCCAAAGCAAAATACCTTTACCACCAACCCAAATTACATCCCATACATCCCTCCTCCTCCAAATTCCTATGACCTCACCAACATACTCTCGTCTTTCCTCACTGAGTTCAAATCCATAGTTACCCCTCTCATAACCCTACTTTCTACTGCTCTATCACACTTTGTAATTCCACCACCTAGAAATCCCTAAATGTCATCATTTAAGACCCTTACGATCCTCCTATGGAACGCAAATGGTGTTCGAAACCACACTCACGAATTAACTTCTTTATTACATGACAGACAGATCGACGTAGCCTTGATTACCGAAACAAGACTAACCAACAAACGACTACTTAACGTACCTCAGTACGAAATATGGTATATCGGACTGACCACCCAGATGGAACAGCTCATGCTGGATCCGCTGTCATCATCCACCAATCAATCGCCCACTACCTATTTCCCCTACCAGTTCATGACTTTCTTCAATCCACTGCTGTAAAAATCCAAACACCTTTTTTTCCTATAACTATTGTGTCAGCGTATTCCCCTCCAAACAAACCCATTTCCGTATCCCACTACTCTTCCTTTTTAAATTCCTTAGGGTAACACTTTATTTTAGGAGCAGACCTAAATGCCAAACACCAGCAATGAGGAGCCAGAACAACCAACTCCCGTGGGCGAACACTGCTGTCTGCACTAAATTCTTGTCCTTGCAAAATCCTCTCCCCCGAGTCTTCCACATATTGGCCTACCGATCCTAATCGTAATCCTGATCTCCTTGACTTTTTTATCCACAAAGGGCTAAAGCCACTTAATCATTCCATTACCCGCCTAGACGACTTATCATCAGACCATAGCCCATTAATCTTAAGCCTATCCGTATCACCGATTCCCAAATCACCCTTCCCTTCATTTATCAGAGGTCCAGTAAATTGGAAGCACTTCCAACAAATCCTAACCGACCAAATTGACCTCAGAGTTTCCTTAAAAACCCCGGAAAACCTGGATGATGCTGTTCACTCCTTCACTACAAAAATCCAGCAAGCCGCTTGGACAGCATCTTTACCGAATAATATCCCTAAAACTCCTAAAAAAAATCTATTACCACAAAACCTTTTACACCTCCTCCTTGCCAAGCGCCATTATAGAGCAATGTGGCAACGCACAAGACATCCATCCGATCGTTGCACGTATAATTACTATACGAAACTCGTTAAGCGCGAATTGGCTTCCTTCAGATCCAAGTCATTCAACACCTACCTCTCGTCCCATTCCACACATGATAATTCCCTCTGGAATATAACAAAAAAAATCCTAAAATCCAAGCCTATCTCCCATTCCCTTCGAAGAGGTGATGGCTCATGGGCCGCATCAGACATAGAAAAAGCAGAGGAACTAGCCAATCACCTCTCCCAAACATTTACACCAAATCCTGGACCTTATCCTAATCAATCCAGTTCAGTCGAAGAGTTCTTTCTTCCCCCATTCCACTCTCAGTACCTCCCAGAGCAGTTACCCCCACTGAGGTCAAATTCCAGATTCAAAAACTAAATCAAAGAAAATCCCCTGGCTATGACCTCCTTACTCCTCAAATCCTTCGCCAACTTCCACATGAAGCAATGATGTTCCTCACCTATATCTATAATTTCATCCTACGCACAACCCACTTTCCTGTCCTGTGGAAACACTCCATCAAAATAACTTTCCTAAAACCAGGTAAACCCCCTAACAACACTTCATCATATAGGCCAATTAGCCTACTTCCTATCCTATCTAAAATATTCGAAAAAAATCCTGCTTAAGCGTATCCTATCCATACTTGACGCACATAGTTTCACCTCCCATCAATTTGGATTCCATCCAATGCACTCAACAGTCCAACAAGGCCTCCGCCTTGTTGACCATGTGTCCTCTGCTCTGGAAAGAAGTCAATACTGCTCGGGTGCCTTTCTGGACATTGCTCAAGCTTTTGACCGGGTCTGGCACACCGGGTTGCTTTTTAAACTTAAGAGCATACTACCACAAACCCTCTACCTAATCCTACATTCCTACCTTACAAATCGCTCCTTCCGAGTTCGATGTGGCTCTGAATTTTCTGACTGCTATCCTATCCGAGCCGGAGTTCCTCAAGGCAGCGTTTTGGGTCCTGTTCTTTACATCCTCTTCACTGCTGATATTCCTACCACTCACGACACGTTCCTTGCAACCTTCGCTGACGATACAGCGATACTATCATCCCATAATGATCCCAAAACAGCGTCTTCTAACCTACAACATCATCTCTCAAAAATTTAACTAAGGTGCCACAAATGGAGAATAAAAGTTAATGAATCTAAATGCACCCACATGACTTTTACTCTACGCCGTAGTTCCTGCTCAACTGTCCTATTCAATAAGATCCCATCACCCAGATCTGATACAGTGCGATATCTTGGTTTCACCTGAGACAAAAGACTCACTTGGAACCCACATACTAGACTTAAAAGACATGAACTGATGAAGACATGATAAATGAAGATTCGGCCAACTATACCCCATACTATGCAAGACTTCAAAACTTTCAATAGACAACAAGCTTTTAATTTACAAGACTATCCTAAAGCCTATCTGGACCCACGGACTAGAAATTTGGGGATTAGCATAACACTCGAACATCAATCGTATCTAATCCTTCCAATCCAAATTCCTGAGAACCATAACTAATGCCCCCTACTATGTCTCCAACAAAACCTTACATAACGATCTTAATATACCTTTTGTCCTACAGTCCGTACCTGTCAAATTTTCAAAATTCCATCAAAAACTTTCCCATCATCCTAATCCACTAGCACGATCCCTATCTAGCTCCACTCACCCCTATAATCCTCCTCGCAGGTTAAAAAGGCAGTGGCCTCGAGATCTATTATAAAATTCGACATGGAGTCCGGGCAATGGCCAGCTTCTCCACTCATGCTTTGAGTGACTGTGCTATAGCGCTCTCACTCAGGCTACATTGGTATTATCTACACCAGTGACGCAGCTGAGAGAGAAGCGCTGGGGTCTCTCAGGACCTGGCTTGTCCCTCCATAAGTGGATCGTTGGGGGATCCCTCGGATTTGTATATATTGTAAATAAAGTACAAATGTATTTTTAAGATTTAATTTAATTTTTTTTTTCTATTGTATTATACGGAGATTATTTACTTATTTTATTTTATTATATTTTATTTTGTATCTTTTCTTTGTATTTATTTTTTGTAAATATTGTGTGAATGGATGATAAGCCATCCATATTACTTATTACCCAAATCGAGGCAGATTGTAATACTTTCTTTAAATAAATGTTAAAAAAAAAAAAAGTTTATAGCAAAAACCAAGGAAAAATAAGAAAACATTACCCATTACAGACATTATCGCAGCAGACCTTTTTACACCTCCTGATAGTAATTATTCTTGCACCTCATCCACCGATGAATCCTCTGGGGAAGATGTGGACTCTTCAGAAGATGACAACAGAGAGTGATAGTGAATGTAGCACGAATATGTCAATTGCAATGTCAAATGTTTACAGATTTATGGTTTACAAAAAACAGTTATATTGTTTCAAGACTCGTCTAATATATTATATTCTTTATTGTTGTTACTTATGCGCTTTGATAGTTGATTTATTTTAACTCCATTGTTTATGTAGATCAGGTTGCTGTGTCTATTTAATTAAGTTAGACTTTTTTCCTCCTAGATACTAAGTCGGAAATATCTTCCATATTTTTCAAAATATCATGAACACTTTGATCATCAATTCTTAATTCAGTGGATGACACTTGAACATTTTCACCTTTTTTCTATTCAGTTTTTATGGGTTAATTTTTGTTTAAGAATTAAAACATTTTGTATTTATTTTTTTTTATTATTATTTTTTGTGACATTTCGATAGTTCCTATTTGAATGGAGACTAAAGCATAACTAGTAAATTGTTTTGATTAGTAGGCAAACAGGTCAGTAATAATATCACAGAAAGATTTGAAAACGGTATCGCTTCATAATATGAATTGGATTTGTACACCGGAAACATCTCCTTTATACGATACCAGTTTGACATGTTTTTTCATTCATTACTTTTTTAAGATAATTAAAAATGATTACTAAATAATAATAAGTATAAATAATTACCTATTATGTAATAATCAGAAACGATCTAACTAATTTTTATTAAATTAACATGATACAAATAAAATTAATAGTGAAAAATTAAACCTTATAAAAAAAAATCAGAACACGGATAATGGGGGCCTACTGTATAGTATTTTCCTTATAGTTGTGACTTGATTGGTTTTATTTTACATTATTTAAACTCTATTGTTTATGTGAATCAGGTTGCCAGATCTGTTTAAGCGATACAGACTTTTTTCCTCCTAGATTGGTCATTCGTCCCACTGTGCTTCGTACAAAAACAGCTCCAGGTGTTCCTGAAATCTGCACGAAATTAAATATTTTAATGAATTCGAGAAAATAATTATATTCTTGCATTTGAAACTTATTTTAGCGATTTTGTTGCAACTTTGGATTACAATTTACAATAATTTCATTACCTCTAAGTTGTTTACGTCTGACCAAATTTCCTTTGCCCAATCTTCAACAGTAAGTTTTGCCCAGGCAAGCCTCTTCTTGCGCTTGACTTCACTAAGTTACGGTTTCTTCCTGGCTTTACATCCCTTCAGACCTTTCTCTCCTAGTCTTCTTCTTACTATCCGAGCAGAAATATTGACAACACAATATTTCAGCCAGTTCTTTTGATGTTTTCTTGCAATTTTGAAGAGATTTTCTCACAAAAATCTCTCCTCACGTGCACTTGTTGTTTATTTTCTTCCTGCTCTCTCTAGGGAAATGTGTCTAAGCTCCGCTTTCTCATATGCGTATATTGAACAACACATCGGGAGAACTTCATAGTTTTAGCAATCTTAGATTGATTATACTCTTACGACGACATAAAATCTTTGCACGTTGAATCTCACTCAGTTCCTTGAATTCAAAAAAGCCCGAAATGTATTTTTTTTTTGTAATATTCACAATTAAATTAAAGATTTTCTCAAGTTGAAGTAAAGAGAGGAGCGACTGTACTGAGCCCTTTAGTTTATATTACATTATTGTTTCCCCTGGTGTATCGTATAAAGGAGTGGGCAATAGTTAAAAATAATCTATTTAAAGAAAGTATTTTTGTCAACAAAATGAGTTTTGGGAGTAACAATCATTGAACAATTACTTATTAAAATTAAAAAGAGAATTTTTCATGGTGCCTAATACTTTTGGCCAAGGCTGTATAAAATGTTTTTTTTTAGTAAAAGTGATTTTATTCAATGTTTCAGTAATAAATCTATGAGATTAAGTCAATAAAATGTTGTAATTTCGATTATCCGGGTTTTTCGGTTATCCTCATTACCCCCATGAAGGAGTTCTCCAACATATATACACATGTTCTAGATGAAGTAGTAGCGTCTTGTAGATATATTTTTCTTCTTATTTTTTTCCTTTGGCTTGGTTGAGTGGTTGGCATGGTTTACATTTGTGTGAATGATGCAAAAGTCGCACGAATTGGTTCACCACTATTTCCCTTCTTAGAAGGAGCTGTAAGACATGAAGTGCTCTACATGGCAGAAATAATTGATGTTTTGTTGTATTTTGACAAAATTATAATTTATGACAATCAAGGAAAATGAGCAACTGTGCGATAAGCAAATAAATTGAAACAATAGAAAATTATGATATAATTGAAGAAAAAAAAAAGAGTATAAATAAAATAAACTATATATAAATAAAATATAATAGAATACTTGAAAACAAATTCATGTTTCATTACAATAGTTGCATTCTGCATAAGTATTACTAAATCATTTTTCTACCCACCGTTCTGAGACGCGCAAAATTTAAACATAACACCTAATGTAATCATGATTGAATCTAGAAAAACAGTTATCAAATAATTACTTATGATTATGTTTTCCCCAACTCTACCGCTTTTGGGGGGCTAAATAGAACTCAAGAGATCCTAGGGATTATAAGAACGATAAAACATTTTCTCACCCAGAAAATGAACTAGAAATAAACTATAAATACTCAAGGAGAAATATAAAGTATTAATATTCCAGTAAACTATTTATGACGTGTCTTCTCACAAAAGATTGCCTTCAATATTTAGGAATATTAAACCCACCTTAAATTTCCGATCCAATAACCTGAAATTATCTTTCATCAATTTAAGCTCCATTCAGCTTCCTGATTGCTTTTCCTCGAATCAGTTCGACAGAAAAAAAAAGAAGAAGAGAAATTAGTGTTTATTGATCTGAATCAAGTATTAAAATCGGCCAGGTGTATCTACAAAAAAGAAATATTTGGAAAATAAAATGTTTTTCGTCCTCCAGCCATTATATTTAATTAAATTCCGAACAAACACAGACAATTTCCCTCTTTTTGTAAATTAAAATTTACGTCACGCTGTAACGTTTTATTAAATGTTGAATGGTTTTATTATTAGTTTTCAATATTCGTTACTTGGCTTTATTACCAACTGTATCAGTTTTATATTGGTATTGCATAATATACTTTGGTTATTAAGTATTAAAAATCACCATTTTATGTATGTAACGGAATCTTTCAGCGTAATTTTCACCAATTTGCAGCAATCTAATTGACGTGGAAATTGGCACTCGTGTCAAGAATCAATGACAATACAATTTCACAAATTTGATGTGATGTCCTAACTAGAATTACAAGAATAAAAGAAAATATTTAAATAAGATTATAGTTTAACTGTACTCTATTCAAGATGCGTCGGTAAATGTCGTTCTTCTTTACGGATAAAAAGAATTCTTAACAAAAGAAGATAATTGAAGAATGTTATTGGTAATCATTGTCGTGCCACTGATTTCTCAACGGAATTTTTAAATAAAAGTATTTGATTTCTCGAGTTAACAAGGATAGTTTCATGTAATTATACAGCGTTATATGGATGCGCTTGATTATAAACACTACTGAGATCATTTGGAACTAAAAATAAATTATATTAAAAAAAAAACCGCTTTAATAGCAAACGGAACTGAAATGCAGAAAATAATTTTTATTTCATGAATAGTTTGTGTTAATGCAATAGAAAGCCCGGCCATCAATTATGATTAATTGATTTGTAATAAAATTAAAATAAAACTTAAGATTTAAACAAAATCATTAGATTTATAATAAAAAAAGCTTGGGGTACTTGATATTAAACGTCACAAAAATGTCATTGGCAACTATAAGCAGATAACTAATTATTTTGTTAATAACTTTAATTTTATCCCCAATTCATTAATCATAATTATTTATCAGGCTTTCTATTGCCGTAACACTATTTAAAAAAAAAAATTTCTATTTTTCAGTTCGGTTTGCTACTAAAACGTGTTTTTTAGTTTTTTAAACTATAATTTTTTTTTTAGGCTTACTTTAGAAAATAATGAAAAAAAAAAAAAAATCAAATTATTGCATAAATAATATGCAAATCTATGGAAGCCCATTAAGTGTTTTTTTTTATTAAACATATTTTCTATTATGAATAGAAATAGTTCATCTTTAAAAAAATATCATTTTTTTCTCTGAGAATCATGACATGAGGAGAAAAAATGACACATAATAATAATAATTTATTCTGCCCAAATGTAAATAATAATCGGTCGATTTTAAGAATGCCTGTTTAAAATTCTAAAATTACATAATTTGTTTAGATTATGATCTATGGAAACATATGATGGGAAGGATGAAGGAATCACCAAAACTGAAGAGTAACATTACTGCCATACATTTTTTAAAATCTTATTATGTAACATGTTTCATAAATCTGACACAGGAGAAAAAAAAAAATTAAAAATGGCCAAAGGAATGTTGTGACGAAACCGATGCAATAAGAACATTGTATTACTGAATCAACCAGAAACAGAGTCTACAAGATAGGTTATTTCTTTATCCGTCTATTTTTTTTATATAAATGTTTTCTCATTTATAAAGTCTTTGAATTTGAGTCAAGGCATTAATGTTGTTTGTGTCCCTTAGAATAAAAACATTGAAAAGGATAGACCTCATTATTTCTGGATGCTTTTTAGCTATGAATACAAAACTAAATGTCCTGATTTGTCTAATTCTATTGGGAATGGAACCAGTGGAGCATGGCAGCTGATAGGGTCGCTGGAGAGAAAGACCCTGCTAAGAATCTGCCATTGCCAGATAGGACCCAACTTCGACACAGTAGGGACCCAACTTCCAAGGGAGTTCCTACACCAACTCTACAGCCCAGCTTATTCCTCAACTGGGCCCAATTCAGTCAAGGAAACTTTCTTTTCGTCGCCAACAATTTTTCGACAAGACTTTATTCCAGTTTCTATCTTATTGTCAAAACTTTTAAAAATGTTATTCCATGCAGATCCCCTTGTTTTCTCTTCTCTGCCTCTTCTTTCTAACTAACGATCAGGAGTCTCCTCGGATCGATACTTCCATTTCTTCGGCCGTCATAAAGTTCCCTGGCCCGTTTCCAACCATTTGAAACCATACTTCATTTCATGATGACTTTACTTCATTTTTGATTGTATAAAGTTTTCAAATCTCAAAATGATATATCTCAATGAACATTACCAACTTAGATTAATAAATTTAGCTAAAGTTATAAGATTTTGAGAGTCAACAAGAAAGTAGCTATTATATTCTTGTTCCAAATTTAGCTATTGAATTGTTTATGGTTTAAAACGACAGTTCTGATTTAAAGAAATATTCAAGAATCAGTTCGATTAGGTAACTCAGTCGTATTCACAATTACATCTTTAAACGAAAATTTCCAAACAGTGATTTTTTATCTTGAGATGGATCCAATATCATATACACTAAAAATATGCCATGTTGCTTTTTCACAACATGTCCATAGTGAAGTAAGAGCCCCCAACTATTGTTGCCTGAGTTATTTAATTCATTGGATTCTTTCTTTCCTATTGTTTAGGATGTAAGCAATTCTACTTTAATTATTAGCAATCAATTTATAATGTTAGTGAATATATTACATTTTATACTATTAAAATAATATATATGATTTAACAATTTTTATAAGTATTGGGTCAATACACAAGTTACATTATACTATTATTACAAACTATGCGCATTTCACAACGCCATTTTAATGCCTTAGGGTCTGTGCTGGCATCACATGATTTGTCTCCACTCGTATTCATCTTTCATTATTGTCTACTTTCTATCGGTCATCATCAACTTTCTTTATTCATATTCTTCCAAAAGAGCTCCAATCTTATTTTCTGGCAACATCATAACTAGCATAAAATAGAATAGTGAATTTTATTTCTGAAACAAGTCTCTTAAAAATAACAAATACGTATAGCAATAAATAAGTTAATTATATATGCTCAGAGACAATAAAATTAAGAAAAATAATAATATAACATTATTATCTGGAGGCCGGAGCCAAAATACATAGGTGTAATTATATATGCTTTATTGACAGTGATTCTTTTATTTTCAAATTAACAAATTTTTTCTTTGCTTTTTATTCTAATGAAGTGTTTCTTTTATTTAAAATACAGATTTTCAAGATTATCATAATGTCTTATTTACCAAAGTACCTGATTTGTATGCTAAATATATAATTTCTCCATGAAATTAAAACAAAATCATTATTATATATAGCTTATTATTTGTAAGTTTTTGCTTTGCAGTTTTGTGGATATATATATATATATATATATATATATATATATATATATATATATATATATATATATATATATATATATATCTATACGGATTATATACGAGTAAAGAGGAAATGTAAAGAGGAAATGAGAGCACACTCTACAATAGAAATGAGAAATAAAATTATTTTGGTGCAATGCTTAGTGTTGTATGCACAATAGAAGAACTTAAATGTTATATTCAGAGGAAGAAAAAATATATTCAGTGGAATCTAAATTATGCAGACAATTATTGAAAGGAATGCAGAAATGCAAGAGGGTGATGTGCTTCAATTGAGTTGATAGATTGTTAACAACCGTCACATTGGATAACGATGAAGTGAAAATAAAGGTATTAAAATGTTTTCAAGGATTTTTCTCGTCTGATATGTGGAGGAATAGAATTCCTGAGGATGGTTGAGTGGAAGAAGAAGGATCGTCGAGATACTTAGTTCTGTGGAATGGGATATTCAGGTAAGACGAGATCTTGGGTGTATTGCATTAACTCCATATCTGAACCGAAGCATTTTTTATTTTATTTTTTGAATAAATAATACTATTTTAATGACTAAGCGTTTTAATAGAGTTTGGCCAATCTAGTTACACTTTTATTCAGCAAAAATACACATGTATAGGAACATATTCACAAAATAATACAATAAAGTTATATTTGATCTTAGACATATAGAACAAAATCTCATAGTTAAAACTATTTTTCAATGATACAAAATTTCATACTTAACTAGGATGTTTTATTATGCACAAATAAACAATTAATTTTAACAAACAAATCTAAACCAAAAAAAAAATTAAAAATTACATATTGTTTTTACTTTTAATCATCTTGGGCATTACGTCATTATTCATACAAAAGGAAGCTTAATGAAAGATCTAAGCTTAATGAAATTAGTGACGAAATCATACAGTATGTTAATTTTTACCTCCCTCAATTGTTCATATCGTGCCAATATTATACGGGAAGTTTTTTTATTTTATTACTAGTTTGAAAAATCCACCTGATTATTAAGTTTTTGGGACAGTTAATAGGAAAATTATAACACACATTAATAGGATATAATTTAGGTTCTCTTAATAATTTTGATTACATGAACATGATCACATGAAAAGTAAATTGTAAATATATTAAGTATCAAAGGGTATTCATAATAGCGGAATATTCCCTGCATCCAACCTTTTAATATCTTCACTGGACATTTTGAATCCTTTGTCCAAATATTCTTTTATTAAAGTTGCCGACCTGTTTCCAACATTGGACAAGGTAGTACAGATGTCACAGGTACCAAGACTCCAAAAGCGCAGCCCTCTAAGAGGATAGGAGAGCCCTCTAAAAACCCTTTTGCTTTTGTTAGATGTTAATTATTAATATCATTTAATATTTGGCTATAACCTAAATATATAACAATTAAATCAGCGATGATGGTATCTACAAAGTCGTTAGTTAAACTATTAACATTTCACGGGTTATAATGAGGAATAGTAAAAAATACTAGTTTGGTTTCAATAAAAAAGAAAATTCAAATTAATATAGATATAGTTAAAGTTCCGGTACAATCCGGTCGTGTTCAAACATGCCAGGGTAAGTTTGAATACAAAGTTTCTATTATTAAAATGTCAATAATTTTTGTAGGAACCAGTTCTAAGATTATAACAAACGTCGCAGTGATGGAAAAAGTTGAACAGTTATTAAATATTAATTATAATTAACATAATAACATTTTTCATTATAATTAGTTATCGAAGAATCGATAGATCTAAACATCGTAATTATAAAGAAAAATGTTATAACTTATTAAATCCACTCTTGAGGTTCTGATATTCATTGAAATTGGTCCGTTAAAAGTTGATTTATCTCTTGAGCGAGCAGAAGGAAATAGCTGTGACCTACTTAAAGTGATAATAAATCCATTGCATATAACCTATAAACATAGAAAGGCTGTTAATAAAATAGCTAATCAGCCTTTAAACTAAACTCCAAGAGAATTAAAACTTCTTCAATCAAGGTGTTTCCCTTTAAAAACGTCCTATTGTTTAGATGTAGAGCAAATAGTATCATTAACTAGAAGGTCAAGATTCATTTCGTTGGTCCACCACGTAATAAATATTAACCCTCCCAGATGTGATTCGAACCCACAAAATTCTGAACATGGTGCGCTGAGAGCTTTACACCTACCAGCTCGTCCTTGGAGGTCTCCTTGAATATTTTTTTTAAGTATGTTTTCCTTTACGGTCCATAATACGGCATTCCAGAAGTGTAAACCCTTACAATCAAACCATTCTCATAATATTGGGAGACATCACTCGAAACGTAGTTTATTCGGATGTCTTATGAATTTATTTTTTCCTTTTTTCTATAGTATAAGATTTTTATTGATCAATCAAGATAAATTAGTTAAAATTATCTTATATCGTAGCTTATGAGAGCGGGAAAATTCCGAACCAAGCAGTCCAAGACGATCCCAACGCTGTTCCTAGCGTCAAAATTCAGTGGAAGCTGAGCGTTTTATAGCTGCAGACACACAAGATGAAGAATGGAAAATGGCTATTGAATTATTGATACGTTCTATTGGGGAAACGTGATTTCTCCTTCTTTCGAAATATGCTCTTTTCATAACCTATAGCCTGGTAATAACCAGGCTAAATATGAGTACACCCTTACACTGAAACCATCGCTTGTTATTCACAGAATTATCAAAGTAAATTATAATTATTGCATTTCATCCTTTATTTTCCTCTGTTTGCCAGCGTTCCTCGTGTTAATAAACTAGGTCTCAACTTCTATGCGGAATATAATAACAGAATCCTTAAAATTTGCATTGATGAAACATATTTGTAATTAGTAAATAATTATCTATTTATTGCATTACAGTAACATCAATTCATTTTACCCACCTCATAATTTCAATAAAATGTTAGAACTAAATGATTAAAATATATTAGAATAAATTCTATTAAATTTTCTATACTGAAACTGTGATCCACTGAAATCCACGCCTACACGCTAAATGTGTACGTTTCGTGAAAATATGACAATTTTGATGTTCAGTGAGCTGGAGTGTTTTTTTCACGGAATTTAATTTAAATTGCATATATTAAATTAACCAGGTTTAAGATAAAGAAAATCATGTTGGGGATTGGACAAATATATGCAGATTTATAGCGAAAAATATTTTTTTAAAAACCTCGATTTCACAACAGTACGAGGTTTTAGCGTGCTAGCATATGTATACTGTTGGACTTGATTAAAACTTCATATACAGAGTCTAATAGTAAATTCAACCAGCTTTAAGAAGAGAAAAGATTCGGAGTTATTGCAAAAGAGTGCTTCCGCGAAAAGTGGGACTGACTGCAATACCAAAATTTGATTAAACTTACATTTCGACATATTCATATAATAAAACTAAGTACAATGGAAACTCTTAAATTCTCTCTGATTTCATTGTATTAAAAAAAAGAATAAAAAATAAAAGTTATGTATCAACATCTTCATTAAATTAGCACGTTATGCAAATTAACATTTAGTTTCTTAAACCTATGAAGTTTTTGAAATAGTTTAGGATACAGAGTATGTATTGTAAATAACTTTGCACTTTTGACACAACAACAGACTAAAAATAAAAATAAGCAAAGGTAAAATACATGTTGCTCTAATCTCATAAATACAAATATTTTCAATATTTTACTTTTTCCTCTTGAATTATAACACCATGAATTAAATTAATTACATTAAAAATAAAAATAAAAAAAACCTTTTTTGTGGAGCTCGGTGGGGTCTATAATCAAATGATAGGGCTGCCTAATTCGATTAGCCTTTAGCATCAAACTTCTGCCTTTGATTAAAATATTCAACTGCGAAATATTTTCCCCTTTCATATACACACTAGCATACCCCGTCGTGGCTTCGCCCACTGTTATAAATAAAGAGCTTAGATGTTTTTACCTAATAATTGAATTTCTTTGTTCATCGACAAAAATCATGTATTGAAGTATAGAATTTAGAATTATTTCTTGAATCATATTTTCAAGGATGGCAATTAATTTTAACCTGGTTAAAAGACCTATTATTTTATTATTATAGTAAGCTTTATTATTGCAAAGCTTCCCAGAACTATGATGATGTAGTTAAAATTTGGTAAGTTGGGTTTAATAGTTTTACCATTGTTGCAGAAAGGACAATTATAGGTCGATTTTTAAAATTCACAGTGATCCACATGTCGCTCCATATAATTATAGCTTTTTTAATAAAAATTGAATTGAAAATAAATAAATTTTATCATAAATTTGTACCTCTATATGACACCGTATATTTGTAACCTTTCACGAATGGTGCTCGCCACCAATCGGTGGATTATCAAACTTCACTGTGAACCACATATTTATCGTTTTTTTCATGGCAATATAATTGAAAATCTTTAAATTTTATTATTGCTAAACCTTCCTTGAACTATTAAGATGACGTGATTAAGATTTGGTACAGATTGGTTCAGTAGTGTTCGTAGTTAGTGATCACAAATGATGTAGGGCTTGTCCTTTTATATAATACTAGCATCCCCCTCTCGCATAAGTACAGAACTTAATAATTTATTTAATTAATAATTAAATAAAATTAATGAATACTTTAAGTAATTTAAGTTTTATTTATTCATTAATAACTATTGTATTGAAGTATAATTTCTTTAATGATACTTTTTAAGCATATCAGTAATTGTTAACCAGGTAGAAATTGCATTGGTTAGGTGTTTGATGGTTACTTAAAAGCATAATTAGACGTCCAATTTTAACTTTTAATTTATGAGTTTGTAATGCAGTTGGACAGAGACTATTAAGAAACTTTTGCGGATAATGGACTGCATTGTCAGTGCATACAGCTAAAGGCATATGAATCATATTTTTACGCACAATATCAAAAAGCGAAGGACCGACATTTTGATTTGGTAATAATTTCTTACCATAAAAGTATTTCAGAGGCTAGCAAAAATAATTTATGCCATTCAACATTGTACGTTTGAATTTTTATTATTTTAAATGTTATAGCTAAACCTTCCTAGAACTATGAAAACTATGTAGTAAAAATTTTTTAATTAAAGACCGAATGTTTAACCTCTCACCTACTACCCGATAAAGTATTTGTTGTTCGTTTTAAAATTAATGACATTAGTTCAATTTTTACATTTTTAATATTATTTTTATTATTATTATTATCTATGCAAATGATCATCTGAGGACAATGCAAAGCATTCACTTTTTTTGAACATTTTTGATCTTCCACTTTCATTTTTTCACTGTGTGCTTTCTTCCTATCTTCTGACCATTTGGATTCTGTTTTCTATTTCTTTCTACCTCACAGACTGACCATTTGTCTACTTTATGTCTGAATTGGGTTCTATTAGTTATATCTCTCTCTGTATTCCAGGTTCCCTGAGATCCTTCTTTACTTCAGTTATCCATCCCATGATCTTGTTATTTTCTGTATATTCCATAATATGTTTACTAAGACGTGAGTTGTCCAACCTCTTGATGTGTCCAAAGAATCTCAACCTTCTCTTCTTCATGTCGTGAACTATGTTTGATTTTATTTTCTAAGCTCCTATTTGGTAAAATTGTTGTATTTATAATAGGAAGGAAATGACTAGGGATTTTGGGCTTTTGCGTTACTGTGTACATTTTTTTTTTTTACTTTTTAAACATTCATTGAGTAATTATTAAAATCTGCCACAAATGTTGGCAATAAGCAATATATATGGCTTTATTATTACAATCACACATAAAGTACCATAATAGAAAGAAAAAAAAATATTAAAAAAAAAAAAGAAAAAACTCTATGTACTATGTACATTCTAAGGCCTGCAGAAAGTTTGTCTTATCTTGAGGTGAGGGTTTCAGAGAAAGGTTATATTTAGGTACTAGGGCTCAACTAAACACTGTTGTTGGGAAAGTTAGACTAAATATTAACACTAGTTACAGTTACCAACTAAAAAATTTCCTTATAGTCACATTTCTGACTAGTGGCCAGTGGGTTCTGATAGTCCGTTTGGATGTCTCGATTACGGTCCGGTCGTTTGTTGCCAACGGACCTGAGGTGGTACTGCTGTCAAGTAGTACCATATGATCTGTAAAAGCTAGAACACGTTGTAGTATTTCTCTGTGTTTGTTTTGATTTTCTTCAAGTTACGAAGTGTTTTAGATTTCATAGTAGCATTTTAACTCTAACTATTAGATAAATTGATCATTTTAAAGAAGTTATATATTATTTATAGACAGCTTTAAAGAAGAATAATTAGTTATAATTTGGAGAGGTTAGGATTGAAGCTCCAAAAAGGTAATTAACAAGCTTTATTATAGTTGGTTGCCATGGCGAACAGGGCGAGGCCATGGCCGCCTGACGAGTCTAGTACAGCAGCCAAAAGACAAGCGCTTCCCAACTCTTATGGAAATTTAATTCCAGATCTAAATTTAGACCATTTTCATCCTGACCAAAGGCCATTACTAAATACATCAACTTCTACACATTCTTCATCTGATTCTCCTCCAAAGATTCCACCAATTATTATTTCAAACATAACGAGAAATGAATTATTAACATTTCTCAACTCTCGACCTCATATAACCGCCTCTTTCTCCTCACTACGATCTGGAGACATTCGCCTACATCCCGCAAATACTGAAGAGAGAACAGAAATCATGAATTGGCTCACTTCGAAAGAAATCAGCCATCATACATACGGATCCGGACCCAATGATAAACGATATTTCATAACCGGCTTTTTAACTGACTTTCCTCCTTTAGAAGATATTAACAGGACCTTTTTGGCCATTCCTGGCGTCAAATCTATACGAAGACTAAAGAAAACACTTTCAGATGGAACCAAAATGGATCTCCCTGAGATTATAGTCACCACATCCCCTTCAGTAAAACCTGAAAATCTCCAGGCTCCCGGATCAGTCAATCGCATGAGATACAGGGTCGAACTACCACGAAAAAGACCATCAGAAGGAATTCGCCAATGTTTTCGGTGCCAATCCTTCGGGCACATTTCCACCTACTGCTTTCGCCCTATTAAATGTGTGAAATGTAGTGGCAATCACGAATTAAAAGACTGCCCTCAAGACTCCCCACTTCGTTGTGCAGGATGTAATCAAGAGCACACGGCTTCATTTAGACAATGCACACGACGTTTGGAATACATAAATGTTGCAAAAAATAAACCTGTCAAGCCTACAATATCATCTCTACCGCCACCATTATCCTCAGAAGAATTTCCAAATCTTCCACGAACTTCAGCTCCTAATATCGTGGCACCGCAGCCATCTCGCACACATGTTCGCTTAGCGCATTCTCCTCAGCCAGCAGTTTCATTCCTTCAGCAGATAACTCCGATAATACAACAAACCATCACTTCTACGCTTCAGCCCATTGTCACTCAACTCCAGGCTCTCTTAGTAAGCATCCAGCAGCTCTCTGCTTCTCTTCAGCCACTTCTTATCACTCTTCAGGCCTCATCAAATATGGACATTAATGGTTGAGATTAAGGTAGTTAACTTTAATATTAATCATTCTCCTTTCATTCCAGGTATTCACGCCCTTCTCACTTCTGCACGCCCTGATATTCTTATTCTTACTGATACTGGTTCACTTCCCGTAAACACTCGTTTTCTCTCTTATTCTTCCTATCATACTACTGATGTTTCCATATTTGTTCACAATTCCATTAAACATCGCTTTCTTCAAACCACATCCCCTCATCCTTCAATTCAACTTCTGGGTATAATTTTATATGTCAATGGAGTCCCTCATCAGCTGTATGGAATTTACGCTCGTCCTTCTTCTCCAGTGAAACCTTTCACCCAGTTCCTTCAATCTGTTCCAAGATCATCGTTTGTGATAGGAGATTTTAATAGCAGACATCAAATGTGGAATAATATTTCCTCCAATCCGAGGGGAAAAGCCATCGCACAACTTCCAGGAACTATTATTTACCCTTCTTCTCCTACATTTCAGTCTTCTCGAGGCCATGTTAGTACAATAGATTTACTTTATACCCATGCACCTCATCTTATTACTTATTGTTATACTCTTAACAACATTTCCTTTTCAGATCATTTCCCAGTAGTCTATCACATATCCTCTATTAGCACCCCACCCAACTCTTCATTCCATTACAATTATTCTAAAGCTGACTGGATAAGATTTCAATCCTTTCTTTTCAAAAACTCTCCTTCTTCCTTGCCCCCTTTACCTGATATACCAAACACGGCTGATATAGACAACGCAGTTGATCGTTTCACCACTTTGCTCCAAGAAGTAGCCTCTCATTCTATCCCTACTTTCCAACCAAAACCTTTAGTATTACAAACACCTCCGAAACATATTCTTTGGTTAATATCTGTCCGTCATCGTTTGCTAAATAGGTGGCGGAGATGCCATCAACCAGAAGACCGCATTGCTCTCCGTTCTGTTACAAAACAAATCTCCCAGCTTTACAGAAAATGGAAAAACTCAATCTGGGAAAATAAAATAACAGCTGCCTCCCAAAATTTACAAAAATTTTGGAAATTATCGCGATCATCTTATCATAAACGCCTTCCTATTAACCTTCCCACTTTACACTCTCCGCTTCCTACAGCACAAGAGCAAGCACAAGCTCTTTGCGATCATTATGCTCAACATTTTTCTGCACCTCTTCCTTATGTTCCTCCTTTTCTGCCATTTAAATCTTCCGATGTACCCCATTTTGATGCTAAATTAGTTAAAGCAACGATATTTCGAATGGCACCCAAGAAAGCACCTGGGCCAGATAATATACAGGCTATTCTTCTCCGCCATCTTCCTCGCATAACCTTAAATTATCTTACCTCCATCTACAACAATTGCTCAGTTCTTGGATATTTCCCCAGCTCATGGCAAAAAGCCATTATTATACCACTTTTGAAACCTAATAAAACTGGCTTAAATCCGGATCATTACCGTCCCATTAGCCTCCTCTCCCATTTAGGAAAGCTTTTTGAAAAATTATTGCTCCCGCATATTCAAACTCATTGCGATGAACTCTCAATTATCCCTTACGAACAGACAGGCTTCCAACCTCGTCTAAATGTTGTACATTCACTTTCACGTGTACAACATTATGTTACCACTGCTCTTCTTAAAAATCACGCTACTGCTATGATCTCCCTTGATTGTACAAAAGCTTTTGATTGCGTTCAACATGAGAATCTTTTTCTTCAACTTCTTCATCACGAATTTCCTCCTTTCCTCTTTAATCTACTTCGGTCTTATTTCTCAAATCGTTCCTTTTGTTATAGAGTTGGAAACTCCTTGTCATCATATAAGCCCTCTCGGATTGGTGTTCCACAAGGCTCTGTACTTTCTCCTATCCTCTACTCCATTTACACAGCAAATGTCATCGGCACTCGTTACCCACGCGTCGAAATATCAGCTTATGCCGACGATATTGCGATCTACAGCTCCTCCATCAGCACTACAAAAGCCCTTCAAAATATACAAGCGGTGGCTCAACAAATTTCAGATTCCCTTTCCAATTTAGGTATTTGTATAAATCCTTCTAAAACTGACGCCATAGTTTTCTCATTTTCCCGTCAATCCCAAAGGAAAAAGATCCAGCCAATCAAGCTTAATAATACCGAAATTCCGATTGCATCATCTATTAACTACCTTGGTGTTCGACTCGATCGACACCTAACCTTTTCCAGTCATTTCCGTCATCGTCTAAACTTCACTCGACAAACATTCACTTCTCTTTCGCATCTCTTTCGCTCTCCAACTTTATCTGTCCGATTGAAACTTCTTCTTTATAAAGCTATCCTTCGTCCTAGACTTCTTCATGCAGCTCCTCTTTTTCGGCACTTAGTTCAAGATACCATCAATAAATTAAACAGACTCCAAAATAGAACACTAATGACTATACGAAGACAGTCCCCTTGGCGTACAGACCGACTGACTGATTTTGCATCTCGATTTAATCTAGAAAACCCTGTTCAGTACATAAAACGTTGTCACATCAAATTTTACGACATGCTACCTACCCTGTCCAATCCTCTTTTTTCTTCTTTAAATCCTCCTTCAAAGCCAACCAACTGGAATGGAAGGACAAATTCCGTCTTAAAACTCTCTTTTAATTTCTGTTTATTTATTTATTTTATTTTTTTTTTATTTTTTTTTTCCTATCTGTTTAATTATTTATCCTTTTTTTTTTTTCCTTTGTTACTACCTTAATATCAGTGTAACATCGTCACTGAATGTCGCTATTTATCTGTAACACTATGTTTTTTTCTAACATTCAATCACATTAAAACATCCAAAAGGATGATATTTTGTAAAACTCTGTCTAGATACATTTTATTTTAATGATATATGTATCAATGTACTATTTATCTTTTGAATAAAGATGTTTTGAAATAAAAAAAAAACTGCTGTCAAATTAACCATATGATTTGTGAAAGCTAGAACACGCTGTAGTATTTCTCTGTGTTTGTTTTGATTTTCTTCAAGTTACGAAGTGTTTTAGATTTCATATTAGCATTTTAAATCTAACTATTAGATAAATTGATCATTTTAAGAAGTTATATATTATTTATAGGCAACTTTAAAGAAGAATAATTAGTTATAATTTGGAGAGGTTAGGATTGAAGCTCCAAAAAGGTAATTAACAAGCTTTATTATAGTTGGTTGCCATGGCGAACAGAGCGAGGCCATGGCCGCCTGACGAGTCTAGTACAGCAGCCAAAAGACAAGCGCTTCCCAACTCTTATGGAAATTTAATTCCCGATCTAAATTTAGACTATTTTCATCCTGACCAAAGGCCATTACTAAATACATCAGCTTCTACACATCCTTCGTCTGATTCTCCTCCAAAGATTCCACCAAAAAAAAAAACTGCTGTCAATATTCTGAACAGTGGGTTCGTCAGAAACTGCAGTGAGTCCAGGAAATTGATATGTCGGCACTGGACGGATTTCAGAACTGTCGGGAGGTTGAAGTGGAGGTCGTCTGGCTTCTTTTTCTTCAGGAAGGTTGTTTTACCATCTTCCTGGGCATAGATTGAGTCCTGGACACGCCTCTTCTTTGTATCCATAAGATGCCTTATTGATCTTAGGATTGAGTCAACAAAACATTTTTTTTTTTTTTTTAATTACATAAAAGACCATTTCTTTAGACACCTCCTCTAGTTTCTTATGATTTATTATTCACCAGGCATCTCCATCTGTTCGTGCAGCGAATATTTAATGAAGAATTTTTCTCTCCCGGAATTTAAACCTCGTTTTCTGGGGTCTTCATCGCTCCATTCAATAATTACAATGGCCTAGCTATAAATATAAAAGAAAAAGAAAAAAAAAAAGATCTATTGTTCGTGACCAAATATAAAGTCATTGGAGATGTTATATTACGTTTTTATTTTTTTTTTTTTTTCTAGATTATTATGTTAATTTATATACAATAGAGAAGACATAAAAATACAGAAATATTTTTGAAATCATTACTGAAGAGTATATTTGTGGGTGTTTTAATGTTTTTAGTTCCATTTTTGTTGAAATTCAATTCGCTTTTGGCAAAGCTCCTAAGAATAAATATTTTTTCCTTCGCTAAACACTATGAACATATATCTGGAGCAACAAAATAAAAACCATTTTCAGGATTTCCTTTCAAACTTCCTGCAATTCCAGAGTCTTTGTTTGATACTCTGAACATCCAGGGACATTATGTTGGAAACCTCTTTGTCCTCCAGTTTTTCAGACCTCCGTAGCTTCAATCTTCAGAGCAAATAGAAAAGTACCTAAAGTCCACAATGTTACAAAAACAGATTTTTTTTTTCTTTTCATCCCAAAGGTTCATTATATAAGACTTATTAAATACATCTTATTAAATTCGAATAAGCATTATTTAGTTACTTTACTAATACTTTAAATTAATTTATTAAATTAGTTGTGAACAAAATTTATAAGAAGGAGAATTATTTTGTGTTGATTTATTTATTTTTTTATGTAAGTATATATATATATATATATATATATATATATATATATATATATATAAGTGATTATTCAATATGAATATCTTTCAATGCATACTACGCTCCATGAAGACTAGGAAATAATTTAAACCTAAGATTGATTCTCCTATACCATTATGCATATCTCAAGTTGATTTAAACCTTGGTAAGCAGTTGGTACCTTGTACAAGAAGTTTCCTAATATTGAACAGAGAAATACTAAGTTGTTACTTAAGGTTTTGTTCATAATTATAGCTTCATTTTAGATTATATGTTCTATTAATCTTTAGTTTGATAAGCTGAATAATTAAATGCTTTTTTTTTAAAGCATTTATTAGAATTACAATAATAAAATTAACAGAATGACACCTTACATCTTATCAGACAAAGAACAAGCGGCTCTATTTGCTGGGGTTTATGTTCTGTAAGAATGATTGAAGTCAGTTTTCTCTGTGTAGGCAACGTATTTCTCTCGTATAACTCACCCTTCCTCAAGTTAAAGCCGTGCTCGGCGAAATGATTGGAAGTTCTGTGTAGTTTGAATTTGATGGTGTGGTTTTCCGTTATTTACATTTTACAGTACAAAATTTCATAACTTTTAATCTATTATTATATAATATACAAAAAATAAAGGAAATTATAAATAATATAATTGTGGAATAAACAACTGAGAAATTAAATATATAAAATCCTTAATATATACAATGTGCTGCTGTTTTGAATATTTGTATGTTTTTAGAACTGATAATGTATTTTTAACATTCTAAACTATCCTTCAAATGCAATATTGCAAATAATTCAGAAATCCTAATGATTTCGGATAAATAATTTGAAAAGTTTTGTTTATCTAAACTACGCTGTACAAAATCTTACATTTTTCGAACCATACAAAGGTTGAAAGGCAAGACACAATTTTCGGAGAATCAATTGGTCTTTGTATACACAAGTGCGGTATCCTTGGATATTTCATCAAAAGGGGCTCCACAAATTGGTCTCCCTATGCTTCCTAACATCTGGTCGACCGGAAATCCTTTGTCAGTAATTGGACAAAAGTTCTCCAGCGCCCATCAAGGAGAGTACAAAGAGATCTCCATCGATTTATCTGAGAACATCTATCTGGAAAGTTGTATATCTTGTGTTGTGATAGTTTCAATGAGCCACTATTTTTAATACAACAATCAAATGATAATTCTCGCGTACTACTATCATCAATTAAAGCTATCGAGAAAGATAAAAGTAATAGTTGGCCACTTTCACCAGACAGCGTAGAATTGAGAGGGATAACAAGAAAGCTTAGCTTTTGGTGATCAGCTTTTATTATCGCAGCATGATTAACACTTTTTATTTAACCATTAATTGATATTTACAACTCATACATTTTATACAACAAGTAAAGTTAAAGAAAATATTTACAATGACACGTCAATTACATATAAAGAACTACTCACCAGTAGCACTTCCACATTAGAAGGTTTCTTAGTCATCTTTTCTGATGCCTCGGAGGATTATCGGGAATGGAGTGTAAGGCAATTTGGGAGACTAATGGACTCGAGTGGGTTTGGAGTTTACTACGAAAGGATTGCTATCTGGTTTGGGCAGAATCAGCAACATGGAACATTTAGAAGTTTGGATAAGTTTGTTTGTGACACAATAAGATGCATTAAGGATTTTACGAGGGATATTGGATTGGAAGGATTGGGTACGAGACAAATTTTAAGGATTAGTATGTCTAAATGGGTCTGATTGCTGTCATGTAATTTTTGTAATTTATTGGGAGCTTTGAAAGCTTGTCTAGTAAATGGTGTAGTAGTCGGAAACGACGAGCAGTTTTTTGTCTTTTATGACTAGTATGTATGATAAAAACTAGATAATTAATTTTATCATTAATCATTATTATTGTATTTTATTTCCAGATTGTATGGTTGGTTGGTTGGTGTTGCTTAAGGGCGTAAAACTATGGGTGGTTTTGTATTATTTTGTAAACTAAAACAGTTGTATTTTGTCTAAGCCTGGATTTTCTATTTATGATGGGGTACAGCAACTTCTTTCACGATTAAAATAAATCAATATTAGTAGGTGTTAGATTTTGTTGATCAGCTCTACAAAGTATCAGGTGTGATTTATTTATCATGCCTTGAATGAAGGGTTAAAAAAATAATAAGCAACACTTTTATAAATCATTTTTATTGTATAACATGAGTAATGGAAATTAATGGTAGCAAGTTACGTAGATTACGAAGTGTTTCTAAGAGATGAAAAATATTTTTTAAAGGAATCTACCGATTTGCACCTTTTATTTCACACGCTGTTATATTTATATAGGGCAAACGGCTGATTTTTCATTATAGTATTTGTTGATACCTGATTTGAGTTGAGACAATAAATTCTAAAAGAAAATGCGTATATCTTGAAAACTGTCTTCACTTTTAGATATCTGAAATTAAGCGCAACTAGATGAAATAAGCACTCAACAACATGCTAAGCAAGTACCATTACGCAAAAGAAAAAAAAAATTTTAAACGATAAAGGAAATTTCTATAAAAATTATAATTATTTAATACGCCTGATATATGTTTAAGTATATAAATTATAAAAATTTCTAGGCTAAAAAGGAAAATATCCCGTTTATGGAACGAAGGTCAATATTTTTATTACACCATTATTTTTTTTAATTGTCAGCCCGTCATCATTATTCCGTGAATTTGATTTAGGGAACCTTTTTGATTAGAAGGTAACCGATAATGAACCCGTTGTAACTGGTTTTGTTTTCTTGTTCAAAGGCAAACATCATTAGAGAAATCAAAAAGCAGAGCCAGCCATAGTTCTGGTATTTCCTAAACAGATCTACAATTTATTGAGTTCGTTAGCACAGAATAATGGTTCCTCTCATTTATGGAAATATTCTACCACATCATGGTCATTAAAATAAAAAATGTTGTTTAACATTACATCATTTATTTTAATTTGTTTTCCTGATACATTTTACTTTGCTATTTAAATATACCAAACATCCTATAAACCTCTATCTTCATAAGCACTATCTGTCTTTTAAATTGTAGTAAATCCACCAACCTTGTGCGAAATTGCACTTACATTAATAAGAGTTAATTATACATTATTTTATTTCTATTATTTGTTAAATAATAAAACAAACAAATTTAAAATGTAAATTTTACAATTAGGATTGATGAATTAATTTCCACTTCTATTGGAATTATTTTATCATATTACTAGTATTGAATAGCTAAACATTCATCTTGAGTTCTAAAACATACAACA
This sequence comes from Euschistus heros, assembly GCA_003667255.2. NCBI lineage: Eukaryota > Metazoa > Arthropoda > Insecta > Hemiptera > Pentatomidae > Euschistus > Euschistus heros. The sequence continues at coordinate 5,274,448 of RCWM02000003.1, forward strand.
TTTTCAACACATCAGCACTATGTTATATGGATTACATAAACTAAAGTTTTAAAAAAAATTAAGAAAAGAAATCAAATATTGTACTCAACTGAGGAGATCTAACAAATATCTGAAATATATCCATCTTGGAAGCTAGAAGGGCCAGGTAGGTTAAATTTTTGGGGTTTATACCATAGAATTTCCCCTATGACTAATTGGATTTTTCCGTTCCTATTGAAAACAAATTTAAAATTTGTTTATAATGTATCATAAATATCTAATTTTAGGGTATTTTCTACTTGATGTATTAATTTTACTCCCGAGTCTTTAATTGATTTACGGTTTTCAATTAGATGGATAGCGAAATTAAAATTTTGGTTCTTATAAACATTTTGTATGTTTTAGATCTGAAGATGAATGTTTAGTATTCAAAACTAGTTTTATAATAAAATAATTCTAATAGAAGTGCCAATTAATTCATCAATCCTAATTTTATTGATCCTTGTATACTATCATGCGCACCCCAAGTATAAATTATATGTAAACGAAACATGGTTATTTAACTGTAAGCTCTGATATTGTATTATATTATAAAATCATATTGCTCAGCAATTAAGCAAAGATGTATCTATCGAAATGGAAAGTTTAAAACAGAATGGTTTTAGAAATTAAGATACATTGGCAGAACAGAAAAGTCAAGAAGTGCTTTTGCTGCATCGAACAAAAAAGTAATCTTAACAACACAACAGTTTTAAAAATGTTTTATTGTTCTATTGTTTGAACGATATGTTTAAAAGAGTAGATCTTGGCTCCAGTTCTTAGGTTCAACTCTGGCTACATTCAGAAAACCAACAACAAAAAATACATGGGACCATCCTTGAATGACATGAACATGCCTTTTGTTCAAAAATTCATTTTCAACAAATGCAACACGTTCCAAAAAAAATATATTTTTTGTCTGAAATAAAAGGGTAAACAACCCTCTTATGAACTTCAGTCGATATAAGCCCTTTCCACCTCAAAAGAGAGAGCATTACGTTGTGAACCCGGCCTTAGAATGCACCTGTAGCTCATGGCAGGTCCATGCCATAATAATGACCTATTTACTTACACACCCTGAATCCTTAATTTCTCCGTTCGGGGGTTCATCTGGTCATAGAATGTCAAAGGTGACAGCCTGATATATTTTCTTACTATGAGCCATTGCTACAAACTAAACTCTTCCTCTAAATATAGGCAATTGAAACTTAAGTTTTCATCAACTAAAAAAATGAGTTCAATACAATTACAATGCTCATCAAAATGCTGTAACGGTTCATTTGACTCAAGAAACCTTAAAGTTAAATCTCCTAAATTTATTTCAACCTATTTCAATATTTTTGTTTCCATGAATTATTATAAGGTTCTATATATTGACATGGTGTTTTACAATATGTGGAAGTTTTTTTGATTGCGTATCTTGGTCCCATCCTAGTAAATATATTTTGAGTTCTGACCGAGGACCTCTGGAAGTTGATATGAGGCGAGATATAACTTATGTCAAGATGGACGAAAGACTCTCCATTGAGGAGGACACTTATTGCCGCCAGAAGCTGGGGATATTGCCGCAGCTCAACCACTATTACCTTTCCTTGCGCCTCCTTTCCCACTCATTTCGCCAAGATTACTTTCTATTGTACGACACTTCATAATGTGTATATATACTTTTTGTTGATCCAGCTTATATAATATTTTTTGGGTTATATCAAAAATAAATGTGGGTCATTTCTAATTTTGAATCAAATCGAAGTATAGAAATTTTATAAATCAAATAATAATAAAGAAATAGAAATGAAAAAGGTTTAACTCAAACAATTATGATTTTATTGATACAGGTTATTTTATTAATAAAAAAAAATAAACAGAAACCAAAACCGAACATGGAATTAGTTTTTTGCTGGGTCATATATTTACTATACAATAGATGGTTCGTTAAAAAAAAGTAGACAGAAACAGAGAAAAATAACTGTTTTTAATTGTAGACTAACCCTATTATTGTAAAAATAACTATGAAAGTAACAAAATTAGAAATATTAAGTAGACATTTTCTTTTAATTTCCTTTGTCAAAATTGATTTAGTTTTATGTTAAAATGAAAATATAGCAATAGTAAAAATATTTTAATATGGATTTATGTTCTTGTATTATTTGCTTTAAAAATCTTAGTAATTGCAATATTTCATATTTTATATGATTCTCATATTATAAGGTACTTGAAAAACATAAAATCCATCAATCTCTTCCCCATCTCACACTCACTTCCTTTCTCACTCTCTCTCTGCTGAATCATGCATCCATAAACTATACTCTTTTTCAAAAATATTTAATAACGTATTTTTTTTTTTTTTACTTCTGTACATCTGTATCAGTTTTAGATATTAAAGATGTTACATATTCAGTGATACAGTAAGAGGATTTCTTTGGATTCCTCACTTTGATTATCAGAAACTATGGGGATAAGTTCTTCATATATCTTCAACTTCTAAGTACATGATTAGTAGTCCCAGCTTGTGAATATGAATTTCTACTCTAATACCATATCGATTGGATTTAATAGATCACTTATTTAAATCATTAATGAACTTATTGCGTTGGGTGTTGTCATAAATTCCGACATCCAATAATTAGTTTCTTGGAACGATGTTCAACTGCCTAGCATGTCAGAAACATTCCATTATCCTGTATCATCAATTTTCTGTCATGTAATCTTGATCTGGCACGACATAATTGAATTTCCTAATGAGATCGTGAAATATGGTTGGCGGTTGTGATGATGGAATGTGATCAAGCTGATGAAGCTGTCAGTCGGGATTTTCTGATAAAAGATAAATTGTATCTCTCTTCGATTAATTTATATGGCGATTTTATCGTCGGTTTTCATAAATATTGGGTGTTAGGTTAAGGATTTATCCAAATGGATATGGTACCTAAAATCTTAGTTCTGATATCGTATAATGATTTGATTTAACAGTTCCTGAACCTCCACCGCTCTTGACTTTCTACTAAAATTCAACCAATCCCAAGAGATCGTTTAGGAGATGTACATAGAAATGCTACTTAATTAATTAAAATTTTCTTTTCATAAACATTAATATATAAAAGTCAAATAACTAATGCCATGGGTGTGAAGGAACATACTGTTACTAATATGGATAACCACTTATCTTAAAACATTTTTTTTCCTCTTTTTTTGTAAGTGGGCTGTTTTTGTTAAGGCTATAACTGATATATATTGCAGGAACTGCTCCTAAGCGTACAGAAGAAGTAATTATAACGCTATTAAGCATTGACTATACAAGAACTATAAACCTTCACATTATAACCAGACAGGCTCCCAAATGTAAAATGTGGGGCAATGGTTTTCCAGTATCGCATATGTTTAACGAGTGTCCTTACTGCCCTTACTGCCCAAAAGTTGACTGAATCGGGAATGCCTCGAGACACCTCAATTGTACTGGGAAATAATAAAAATATGATTGAAATATGATAGCTCTCCTTTACAGAGAAAAACTATATCATGAAATATAGATTAATCTTGAACTTTATTTTCTATAGAGATCGAAATAACGTTGATGACTCTTAAGTTTTACGCTCGAAAAAACCCAAATAAACAAACAAACTGATATATATATATGATAATACATTTATTTATATCTCAGGATGACATAAAAATATAAGTACAAAAATAATCTCAAACTATGTAAACAAAAGGAAGTAATAAATTAGGATTAAATTTAGTAAATTTCAGTTCTTTTCTTTTTCTTTAGTATTATGATTTTCCATCTAGGAAGAAGCAAGGACACCGCATCCTTTTATATTTGAACAGTGAATTGTTATTAAAAGAGATGAATGGACATTTACGATCGAGTTTACGACGGGGAGATCCTTTAAATATATTTGGTTGGGATTGATCTCGTAATGAATAAACAAAGTTTCAGCCTGGGATATATACCTTCACAAGAAATAAAACCCATTCCAGGATCTGAATCAAATTGCAGTTTCAAGATTACCTGCGGAAGGAAGAATATATTGTGTAGAAGATATGGACGATTCGGACCAAGACACTATTTCGTGGAAGATCGGCCTTATCTGAGTTTTTTGCTGATGATTTAATTTTAATATTTTGAGAGGTAAAATTGAATAATAAAATATAAACATAAAATTAGGTGTATTGTGCTTAAAAAAAAAAAAAAAAACGAAATTTCAATATAGTTAATTGTAAATTGTTATTGTTTTGGAGTTGAAGTCGAGCAGCAGTTCTTATCTTCATACTAAAACCTTCATTTTTTTTTCCTTTTTATCTGATCTACAAGTGTTTCTCAAGGTAGTATCCTAGGCCTCTTGTTGAAAACTTAATATAATGCTAGCATTCCAAACGATCACCAAGTAAGCTGGCGACGTATGAAAATAATGATCCATCCCTAGTGTAAAAATCACTTCAATATCATTAAAAAACTTACATTAATCTTTAGGCTTTGTCGTGAACCTACGACTTCCTGTCCCACAGTATCCTTGAATAAAATTACACTACTCCCTATTGAACATATCCGCTGACTGCGACTTCATTTAGTCAACTTGGAATCCACACACAAGACTGCAGCAACAAAAAGCATAATATCATTTTCGATTACTTTAACGAATTAAGATTACTAGAAAAACGCTATAAGATGCCAAAAATACAATAGAAGTTTCTACTTGGCTATAATCAGACACGATTGGACTTAGGTAGTTGTGCGTAGGGCTCAACTAAACCATTCAATTTAACTTTTATCCAACCCTTACTGTCTAAATCCTAAATCCTCGCGATGATCCTTACTTTGTCAGAAATAAAGTTATGCATAAAAATCTTAATGCTCCATATGTTGCTAATTCCCCTAAACTAAAAATTATTGTTTCATAGTAAAATCCATGACCACTCAAAAGCACCGTGTTCTCGATTTTCTTCCTATTCAACTACTGATAACTCTCCGAATAGCTTAAGGACCGAACCGACTCGACTTTAGTCGACTTTAGTCGATTTTCTGATATAAAATAGCTATCGAAGGGCCCACCCATCGATAGTTGTTTTACAAGCTATTGAAGTGTTATTATAGTCATTATTCTCTCATATCCTACATGTATTTTTTTGTTCAGTTTTAAGTTTCAAAAAATAGATATCAACAGAAAGTTAGGCAATAACTAAGTTCTTCATTTTTTTCTCTAGTAATAAAAACATTATTATTCCACAGCAGCTATCCCGGTAATATTGAACCATTGCTTATTATCTACCTGTTCAATACTAACATCAATATTAGACAATATTCACAGATCACTCACGACAAGACTTACAAGAACACTCCAAAGAATGACTGTTTGCTGTAGGGGCAAGGCTCGGATGTGTGCACAAGGGCCATTATTCAGAAGAAACAGGTCAGCCCTGAATGCTGTTTGTCCACCTGCCAATCGTTGGCAAGGCCTCGATCAATATCTAATTTCCATAATGTGATATTATTCAATGATAGAGCTTACAGAGATAGATGTTGCTAATCTATCCCACGCCATGTTGAACAGTCCAATCAATAAATATTTGCACTGCTGATAAGGTATTAATCATGGCCAATAGTCAACATTCAACGTTATTATATTTATTGCATGCATATTTATAGTGTGCTCCACAATCGTATTTATTCGCACTGATTTAATATATTTGGTTTGACGATACTATAATCATTTTTGTTTGAATATATTGATTCAACTGATTATTTTTGGTTCGCGAAATTAGGACATGCATTAAATATTAGGTATATCAATAGATAAGGGAATAAATATATAATTAAAATTATATTTCTACCTCTCTCGGAAAAAAAACAATACATCATCGATATGCCTATCTATAAACTGCTTCTTTACATTTTAGAATTAAAAGGATCATATCATTTAAATTAAATAAAAAATTAATCATTATTTGAAATGAATAAAGTTGAGAGGAAGTAAGGGTTGCAAAAGTGACTTTTGCCATTCAAATCTATATAGCTCCTAATCAGGAGGTTCTAGCTACAAATTTCATATAACAAAAATATTTATCATTAAAGCTCTGATAAGGAAAATTACGGCAAATTTTGATATCCGAGCAATACAAGCAGACCTAGAGCGTGTTGTAATATTACATTTTTGAGTGAGAAAAATAGTTACACTAAAAAAGTATTTAAAAAATACATATTATTCATGTAAATAATCAATGTTATTTATTTGCTAATGCCCAAATCCTATACTTTATCAAATAATTGTTGATCGACCGATTATTTATTAACAAATATTTGAGGAGCTTATAGTTCTTAGTTGAAATAGTGCAGCAATGAGACAATTAAATATATTTGTAAACATGTGATTAGTTAAAAATTTGCCAGTCTGGTTGAAGGATTCTTCAGATATGTATTAAATCCTTCAGTTACTGTAAATAAAATACGATTACATAAATATATTTTTATTTTATTTTATTTTAATTTTTAAAATTATTATTTTTTTATGTAATTCATTTTATTACATTTCTTTTACACTTTTTATATTGTATAGTTTGAGGTTATTTATTTATTTTTGTATTTACTTTATTTATCGTATTTTTTTTTTCGAACGGGCCAACAGAGGGCCACGTACCAATCTCAATACTTTCTTCCATGTTATTTTCTATTCTTCCAGAATGCTTACATCTGTTTACCATGTTTCCTCTTTCTGTCCTTTAGAACATTTTGTACCAGTACTTTTCACTTTCCTGCCTTGGAATCCCACCATTTTCAATACTTTTTGCCGGAAGTCTTCTATATTTATTTTATATATATATATATATATATATATATATATATATATATATATATATATTTTTTTTTTTTTTTTTTTTTTTTTTTTTTTTTTTAAATCCCTTGTTACTTCATTGATCCAGCTTATAGTTGATTTCTTACCCCACAAATACCTGAAAATCTTACCTATCAATCTACTATCTGGCATTCATTATAAATATCCAAAAAACATCAATCTTCTTTTCCTTATTACATCTGATATATTTTCTGCATTTTGATATATTTATATTATATTTTATGATAACTTCCAACGTTCTACTGTGTTTTTAAATTATAGTTTAATGCCAGACGTTCACTTTCATATAGGCAATCTGGCTTTACTTTTATTGTATTTTATATTATATAGTTCTTTTATTTTGTTTTTACTTCTTTTGAACTAATTATTTTATTGTACTTAATGTGTGAATGGATGCTTTAAGCCATCCATATTACTTATTACCTTCTTTGAGGTAAATTGTAAAACTTTCGCAAAAAAAGATTGAGTAAAGTAACAACACATTTAGTCACATGACGGGCCTCAACTAAATCATCTAATTCATCTCGTTTTCAATCCTTACAATCCGATGCTTACAAAAAATCCTCAATGCACCTTATTTTATCACTAATAAACTTATCCATAATGATTTTAATGTGCCCACTTGTTCGCTAATTTGTCCGAAACCTATTCCTCTGTGAATAAGATCCATACCAACTAGAGTTCACTCTTCTCCTTGCTTCCTATTATATTTTCGAAAACCATAGAGGAGTCTGAAAATAACATGGCTTTAGACCATCTGATAATAGAAGTTTTATTGCGTGGTAAGTGATACCCGGATGATTGCTTGATAAGCATTGACATGTAATTACATACATTATCTTACACCTTTACTGGATCAATATATGTATTTCATTTGTTTAATTTAGTTTAATGCAAGTAAATTAATGAAAATATTAAAAAAAAAAATTTATTACAGTTAATTTTATGGTTCTCACCAACCAAACTTATTTAAGACAGTTGGTGCTTTTAAAGCCATTGAGACACCTATAATTCACAGTTCTCTAATTTATTCATTATACTGTTGTAAAAATAAAGTAAAGAAAAAAACAACAGTTTCAAAACTTTAATAAAAGTTGTTTTTAAAAAAATCTGGGAACTCATGGCCTCAGTGCCCTCGGAAGGTTTTGGGTTCGAATCCCACGAACTAATAAAATGAATTTTTACCTTCCCCCTCCCTACCTTACCTTTTCAGGCATACGGGGTTTATTGTTGGAGGTGGCGACCATGGCTAGAATAGGTTGGTAACCTGTAGGATAAACCGACCTTTCAACCCTAGTTGGAGTACATTAGGACGTTAATCCAAAAATAAATTTTTTAAAAAATAAAATATATATATATATATATATATATATATATATATATATATATATATATATATATATATATATATATAAAATAATCTTCCATTGTTTTGTGCTACGTCTCCCTTCTACTTTTATTACAACCATTACAAATCCACAAATAAAAAAGAAACAAAGGTAAAGGTTTCAGCAATCGATTGATATTTTTCTTTTTAGACCTTACTAGTTAACTCATTTTATGGCCTTTCCTTTTTTTTTTTTTTTTTTTTTTTTTTTTAAACGAAGGTATTTAGCAGCATTTTGAGAATAGTACGGTTCATTTGACAAATTAGGCTTTAGTTTTACCTAAGTTCAAAGCTCCTAATTAATTACAAAAGACTCATTTACTTGAATGTGATTAGACCTGTATGGACGTACGGAGCTGAGTTTTGGGGCTCTAACAAACCATCCAATTCATCCCATATCCAATCCTTACAATCCAAAATCCTTCGAAAAATCCTCAATGCTCCTTACTCTTTCACTAATAAACTTATCCATAAAGATTTTAATGTTCCATATGTTGCTGATTTAGCCCAAACCAGATACCAATCCTTTCATAGTAAGCTCCATAACCACTCAAATCCCCTAGTTTCTCCACTTCCGTTCCCACTCAATACCCGATAATCCTCCGAGGCGTCTGAAAAGAAGATGGTCCAGAGATCTTCTTGTGTAGATTTTTATTTATTTTTTTTACTGAAGTGCTACTGATGTGTAGTTCTTTTCAAGTTTCGGCATGTTATTGTAAAAGTTTTTTTAACACATTTACTTGATGTACACTTGTACAGTTGTAAATTTCAATAAATTGATTAGAAAAAATAAACTAAAAAGTTTTACCTAACGGCTATAAGTTTTCATTGTCTTAACTTAAATGAAAAAATTATTCGATTCAGATAAATTCAATATAATAAAAGTTTAAAAATGTAACAATTATATTTTCTACTAGCGGCTTAGATTTTTAATTAGGTAAAACTTACGATTATTATTACTCCTCCCCTTTTCGTCACTGTAATATCTTGGTGAGGGTAAGGGAAACGAGATACAAGTCTGAGGAGGTATTGCTTATTATTAATCGGATTGTGGAATGATGCTCTTCGTGAATAGGCGCCATCTTTAGGCTATTATATTATAACGGAGGCACTGTTTTGGAGAGACAATTCAATGAAGCCTGTCACTACAGCCAATTTACTTGGAGCGTTCGCTGCAGCCCAGGGGTGTGGGGGGAGTAGTCATTATCGAAAGAGCTTCTCTAAAATGAGTTCCACAAATTCTTAAATATTCGTTTTTGGAACTTTTTTCAATTCTATAATAATTATTCTTCATGTTTGAAACTACCACCTATGTGAGTTTCCGTTCATAAATAATTTAATGGGTCCGCCAAAAAACGTTCTAAGCGACAAAATTTTGAAGTGACAATTTTAAAGTTATTTAAATGTATTATAAAAAGCACATCATAGTATGATATAGCAATCCATTATGTTATTATACATGTAAATATAACAAATTAGAAGGTAAAAAAAAATCTAACTTACAATCCTAACAAGCACTTTAAATTACGATTTTCTTTCACTGATTACTCAAAATTTTGTTTGTCCTTTAGAACGTTTTTCGGCGGAGCCATTCAATTAACATTTATTGTAAAACCATTCATAGGTATTAACAAATTATACAGTCCTCAGGCACTAACTCACAATAAAAAAAAAAAAAATATAACTATGGCAAGCTTATAATTTTTTTGTTTTTTTAAACTATTTATTGATATTTACAATTGTATTTATTATATACAACAAGTTTTGAGGAAAAGTATTACAATAATATTACAATATCATGTAAAGAACTACTTACTAGTAGCACTTCAGTAACATTTCTACTCATAGTTTTACATTAGAAGGTCTCTTGGCCATCTTCTTCTCAAACGGCTAGGAAGGTAATTGGAAAAAGAGTGTGAGGCAAGTTGGAAGACTAGTGGATTCGAGTGGGTATGGTTTTTACCATGAAAGGATAAACATCTGGTTTGGGCCAAATCGGCAAAATATGGAACATTAAAATCTTTAAGGACAAGTTTGTTTGTGACATAATAAAGAGTTTAGTAACAGTGCAAGTAGTCGAATATAACGAGTATTTTCTTTTATTTTCTGTTTGGTAAATAAATTGAAATATTTTAATCATTTTAATAAGCTTGAGCTCAGGAATAAATAAACTGTATTTTCAATTAGGAAATTCAGGGTTACTACCTTGTTGCCGAGAAATATAGCCAGCCGCTCGCCCTTTTGCATGAAAATAAAGTTAAAAAAAGAAATAAAAACAGCAAAATATGTGAGTTTACTTTAATATATGAATTACTTTTATAATATGCTACGAATTATATATATTAATTAAACTATACAATAGTTTTCTTTACACTGCATTATGTAATAGTTTTATTATTTCTTCATTAAGTGAAATTGTGACTATTTGCATTGCATGATGAAACTTGGCAAAAAAAAAAAATATGTTTATGGTAGTAGGGAGTATGAAAGCCGCACTGCTTGAATAGTCAACTCCTTGTTCCGATACTGAAATTCACAAATGTTATAGACTTACATCTCTTATATTGAGAAATGAAAATTTCACAGGTTATGATAAGTTTTAGAAATGACCATCTTTAAAACCCATATATATTTATATTTTATATTTTAATTACATATTTAATATTTCGTTATAGAATGAGTAAATAATAGTTATAAAGATTCCTAATTGCCTACCTAGGCTATAATATTTTTAAATAAAAGGGCGAATATAAATGAATAGTGAATTACTGAACGATAATGAAAGAATACCATTAAACTAATGATGTAACAACGCTGAGTAAATTTTTGTTCATTAATAAGTTTGAACTGAATTTTGTATTCCGACCTAATAGTGAGGAGATACATCTGAAAACAGAGGGTCCCTGACAGTGGGGCTGGTACCAGAGGCCACAAAAAGGGCACATTGAGAGGGGGGGGGTAGAGGCAGCGGGGTATGAACATCATTGCCGCCGACAAATGAGAATTCCTGCTGCCTCATTCCGACCTGCCCATCGCTTGCCCGCTCTAATCAACTTCTTTTTTCCCTCCACTGCCCCAATCGCCTGGTTTTCTGTTCGCTTTTCCGATTCCGTATATTACTGATAAATATTATGTTTTGTTCATACTTTAGGATGTTAATTTATCCATAACAAAACTTTTCATTAACCACATCCAGGCTTGAACTTTACATTCTGATTTTACTGTCATAAAACATTGATGTAATACACTGTACACATGCAGCGGAACTATACCGCAGGATACTCCAGGCATTCGTGTTGACCCTAAAACCTTCAAAATTTAACAAACCTTTGTTTCCATCATTTACTTCTGTCTTACAAAGGGAGGACACACTCAGTCTCTCACGGATCTTCTTGGCAATTTTTTTGGAGGTTCCTGTTCAAAAAATATTAGACACGTATTTTGCCGTTCCGACCAATGGGCCCTAGAAGCCGAGAAAAAAGCAAAAAAAAAGCATCAAATTAATTTATTTTTTATCTCGAATTTAAAAAATAACTTCGACATGATTCTTGCACCAAGATTTTTAGTTTTGATTGCGGATTTAAGGAAAAATACAGTCGCTCCATAGATTTTGGTGTATGTTAATTAAATCATAAAAAAATTATTAGATTTTCAAGCAAACTACCTCTATAGATTTTTTTACAAAAAAATTGACATCAGATTCCGCACCATCAATTTTTTTCACCCTCTTCGAGGAAAATGAAATTTTAAACCGATTATTGGTTACATACCTTTAAATCACTATTACTTTGTCATGAAATTCACTGGTTGGTATCGCTGGAAAGAAGAGAGTCTCAGCTTTCTTTTGATGTATATAACTGTAAAATTCGATGAACAAAAACCTTTTTAAAAAATTGGAAAATCAGAAAAAAATTTGATTTTTAACTTTTTTTTTTTTTTTTTTTTAATTTACAATTTATTGAAATTTACAGCTGTACAAAAATACATTAACTAAATGTGTTAAAAACGCTTACAATAACATGGTAAAACTTGAAAGTAACTACTCATTAGTAGCACTTTAATAAAAATCTACACAAGAAGATCTCTAGGCCATCTTCTTTTCAGACGCCTCGGAGGATTATCGGGAATCGAGAGGGAAGAAAGTTGAGAAACTAGTAGATTTGAGTGGTTATGCAGCTTACTATGAAAGGATTGGTATCTGTTTTGGGCTAAAGCAGCAACATATGGAACATTGAGATCTTTATGGATAAGTTTATTAGTGAAAGAGTAAGGAGCATTGAGGATTTTTCGAAGGATTTTGGATTGTAAGGATTGGATATGGGATGAATTGGGTGGTTTGGTAGAGCTCCAAAACTCAGCTCCGTACGTCCATACAGGTCTAATCACGGTCATGTTAATGAGTCTCTTGTAATTAATTGGGAGTTTTGAACGTTTGTCTAGTAAATGTTGAAGCAGTCTGTAACGACGAGCTGTTTCTTGTCGTTTTAGTCTTGTATGTGGATTCCAAGTAAGACGTTTGTCCATGTGGAGTCCTAGGTAGCGGATCTGTTCAACTGGGATTAGTGGAATATCATTAAATGGTACTGTAGGACAGGAGGTCGTAGGTTTACGACGAAGGGTAAAGGTTATTTGGTTAGATTTGTTCGGATTTATTTTGATTCTTCATTTTTGAAACCATTCTTGAATGTTTAGGATATGGGATTGGAGTGTTTGGGAGGCAACGAAGGGATCATTGTTTACTGATAATACACATTTGTCATCAGCGTAAGTGGTGAGGACAGTGGTAGGATGAGTTGGGATGTCAGCTGTATAGACCGTGTAGAGAATGGGGCCAAGGATACTACCTTGAGGAACACCGGCAGATTGGGTAAAGAGGGAAGAGTAAGAAAATTGATCGTTCACTTTAAACGTTCTATCACTGAGATAAGAACGGATAATAAGGAAGTATGTTGAGTGAAGGAATTTGCGGAGCTTGTAAAGCAGTCCTGGGTGCCAGACTCGATCAAAAGCTTGTTCTACGTCGAGAAAGGCTCTCGTGCAGTACATTCCGCGCTCTAACGCTGAGGAGGCCACATCCACCACGCGATGACATTGCTGGATAGTGGAGTGTGACGTTCGAAAACCAAACTGGTGGTCTGGGATGATATGATTGGAATCTAGGATAGGATACAGGCGTTTCAGGATGAGTTTTTCAAGGATTTTGCCCATAATAGGCAAAAGTGATATTGGACGATATGAGGATGGGAGTTCAGGTGTTTTTTTGGGCTTAGGAATCATCTTTACTATCGATATTTTCTAAGGATCAGGGAAATATGTGGTGCGGAGTACCGCATTATATATGTATGTAAGAAATAGGATAGCTTTCCGAGGAAGGAATTTTAGGATATAGGCTGTAATGAGGTCATATCCAGGGGCTTTGTTGGAAGGTAATCTGAGGATTATGTTGGATACTTCTGAAGGGTGAAATGCATTAGGAGGAGGAGACATTTGGAGAGAGACATTTAGTTCTGCTTCAATACATTCAATGTGAGCAGGATTGAAGATGTCGGGATGTGGGTTAAAAGTTTTTAAAAGGTGCAGACCAAAAATTTGGGATTTTTCTTCGTCTGATATTGTCCAGGTTTTAGAATCAGTTAGAAGAGGGTGATTAAAATTTTTGTAATTAAGGAACTTTTTCGTGGTCATCCATAATGACTTGTCGGAGGTATTTAGGTTTTGAGTATGGTTTTGTAGGTTTTGAATTCTGAGTTTTCTTATTTCTGTCTTCAGTTTGTTCGTTAAATTATTGTAATTTTTTTTGTATGATGGGTATCTAGTATGGTGCCTCTTCGTTCTTGCTCTGCGTTTTTCTGTCAATAAGTTGCGAATAAGCTGTGGTAAGTTATACTGTTGACTATTTGAATTTTTTCGGTGTGAGGTGTTTTCAGTTTCATACTATTTTGTATTGATGAAGTAAGTTTGTCAATTGCTATGTTTATATCTGGTTTTGTTTTAAGAGGAATTTTAAGGTTCAATTGGTTTTCAAGATCACATCGAAATCCATCCCAGTCTACACCTCCTGTTATCAGCCTAGGAGGAGAGGGTTTAGGAACGGGATTTGAATGTAATAGAAGCAAAACAGGGCTATGATCTGATGAAAGGTCGTTCATGGATTTAATGACAGTTTGAGAGGTGGAAATTTGGGAAGAAATGAAAATATCAAGGACATCGGGACGTTTTTTAGGAGAGGTAGGCCAATAAGTAGGATTCATTTTTAACTTGAGTTTGAAACTAGATAGAATGATGAAACCAAATACATTATTACTTTTATAAGGGAGTCAAACAGAGTGATAGCCTGAGCCCCCTACTGTTCATAATTTTTATGGATTCAATTTGGAAATTCTGTAAAAGGAGGACACCCAGAGCAATAGTGGGATATTGGAATATGACTCCAGTGTTGGTACAGGCATTGTTGTATGCAGATGATGTGGTATTGGTTGCGGATACTGCTGAATCTCTCCAGGTCGCTGTGGATGAGTGGCAAGAAGAACTGCAACTAAAAAGCATGCAGATCAATGCCTCCAAAAGCAAGGTGAATGTGTGTTGGGCGAAGGAACAATGATCTAAGAATCACTTGCAATGGAGAGATCCTTGAGCAAACCGATACTTACTGCTACCTGGGAACAATGATCTATAAGGATGGAAGAATAGACCAGGAGATTATGAATAGAGTCCAAAAGGCCAATGGAATATTCTACCAAATATCCATGACACTTATTGGAAAACAGGAGTTGAGCAGGAAAGCAAAGATTCTGCTTTTTAAATCAGTTTTTTTTCTCCCAGTACTACTGTATGGATCGGAAAGCTGGACATTCTTGGACCGCCATGCTAGCAGAATAGTTTCTGCGGAAATGAGATTCCTACGGAAAATATTAGGAAAAACCAGGCGAGACCGAATAAGGAATGAAAGGGTCCGAGGTGAAATAGGAGTTAGATCCGTTCTGGATACGATCAAGGAAAGACAATTGAAGTGGTTTGGTTATGTTAACAGAATGGGAGATGACCGTAAGGCCAGATGGCTATTAGAAGCAAGACCGGGAGGAAGGCGTCCTCAGGGCAGACCAAGGCTCATGTATGCTGACTTGATTGAGAGAATTGGCGCAGCAAGAGGAAGCACCATGCCGGAAATGAGAAGGCTTACACAGGACAGGGACCGTTGGACAAGATGGTCAGAGGATGCTACTCCACGCTTAACAGCACTCAGGAGATAGTGAGAGAAGAGAAGTGACTGACTAAAGTCAGTTTTTTTTCCATCATTTCAGGACTTTGCTCTGTTAACCAATAGTTGGTCTAAAAAAATATAATTTTCGTTTTTTCGTGTTTTGAAACAAGGGATATTATTTTCTTTGATTTTTGATGTGCTCTGTCGATTTTAAAAATCTGCAAATCAATCAGTGTACCGTTATGTGAGTTATATGTGTTTTATTTTATGATTTTTTCTTCGATCGGATTTACTAAAAAAATAAACAATTTGCGGTTTGTCAGAAACCTGATGGGTAATTATTATTTTAAATATTGTCCCCAACCGAAATCGGAACTATTTAGTTATTTAATAGAAGTAATCAATTATAGCCCACAGGCTCCTACACT
Source organism: Euschistus heros (assembly GCA_003667255.2). NCBI lineage: Eukaryota > Metazoa > Arthropoda > Insecta > Hemiptera > Pentatomidae > Euschistus > Euschistus heros. Next base: position 5,290,330 of record RCWM02000003.1, read on the forward strand.
GTGGTTATCGAAATTTTATCGTTGGATCCATTCGTTCAAATTCGTCGTGTCAGTGCCAGCATTCAGACCTATTCCGATATCAATTTTAAGCATTTTTATAGGTGAATACTTGTAGATAACATTTGTGAAGTCCATTTGTTGTAGCAATTTGGACCACTTTTTTGTACAAGTTGAATTATCAAAGTAAATTCAAATATTTTCCAAGGTCACAAGTGGTCGCAGACCATTTCGATCTTAAGTTACTTTTTATAATCGATATTTTAAATTAAAATGGGTTTCAACCTAAAGAATTATAAACATTTTTCAAAAATTAATTTTTTGTATTTGAAATATTCAAATTTAAATACATTTATTTTTTTAAATTATTATTTTTACAGGAAAACGTTTTATTGCCAATTGTTTTATCATGCTAATAAACTGTGAACAGCAAAAAATTTACATCGGATGTGTTAACAATTTCTAATGCAACTTAACAAAACGAGAAATTTGCGAGAACCTTTCAAACAAACGTAGTATATCAATGTTGATGTCCTCTTTGTACGTAATAAAGTTATGTTTAACGTACTGTTCTTTATCGACAATGACCACAGCAAACATTTAATAAGTGATTAAAGGTACAAATATAAATTTTTGTTTTCAACCGATGTTCAACAAGTTACATAGGCTCGTCCCATTGTGCGACATGGGGGTTGAGAACGGAAGGTTCTGTATAAAGGCGCAATTTTGCCAATTATTACTTAAGGCATGGAAATATGGCATCCAGGAATTCAGATTAAGTAAAACAATGCAAAGCTGGAAAGAGTCCTGAGGCTAATGGCATTCAAAATTACCAAAAGTTTTCGGACACTTTCTGACTAAGCCGCTTTTTTTTAGCCAAAATGATCCCCATTAGTATCCTAGCTGACAAATATGTAGGTAAAATAACCCAATGGGATTACTGCGAAAGTGAAAACACTAAAAAGATATAAACAGACTAAACAAAAGGGGTAAAACAAGGATTATAATGTGAGAGGAAGGATTTCTGCAAACCCTATAAATACGCAAAAAAAAATCTTTAATTCAAAATATTCTCCAAGGTCGCAAGTGGTCGCAGACCATTTCAATCTTAAGTTACTTTTCAGTATTGATATTTTGAATTAAAATGGGTTTCGACTTAAACAAGTTTAAACATTTTTCCAAAATAAATTTTTTTTTTGAAATTTCAAAATTTAAATAAATTAATTATTTTTATTATCTGTAATCATTATTGTCACAGAAAAATGTTTTATAGGTAATTGTGATATCATGCTTAAAGCTGTGAAAAACAAAAAATTTACATCGGACGTGTACACAATTACTAATGCGATTTAACAAAATGGGAAATTTGCGAGAACCTTTCTAACAAACTTAGTTTATCGATCTTTTGTACTGTTAGTGCGTAATAAAATTATGGTTAACATCCTGTTGTTTATCGGCAATGACCATAGCAAATATTTTATCAATGATTCAAGCCATAAATATAAATTTTTGTTTTCAACCAATGTCCAACAAATTACGTTGGCTCGTCCCACTGTGCGTCGCCAAAATAGTTGTTTTTATTTATTGACTGAAACTCAAGAACCTTACTAAAAAAAAAAATATATATATATATATAAAAAAAAAAAAAAAAAATAAAAAAAAAAAAAAAAAATATATATATTTGTTTTATTATATCAATATATATATATATATATATATATATATATATATATATATATATATATATATATATATATATATATATATATATATATTGAAAAAACTTCAGCGGGTCCAGAGATTATTGATAAGTAAAGCATATCGCACTATCTCTTACGATTGCAGGGATATACACTTGAAAATTATATAACGACATATATATATATATATATCAGTATAATATGCAGATTGTATATTGGTACATATATATATATATATATATATATATATATATATATATATATATAAATACGTTTCCTGAGCTCCGAGGGTGCTGAAATGGAATTCTAGGGCTAAAAACATTTTTTATCACATTTTACAGTGACAAAAAAACAGTGTTAAAGATGAAATTTTTCAAGTGAAATATGTTCAATATATTTTTTTCACAATAACCAACATCGGATTCGAATTCAGCATTTAAAAGAACCCTTAAATAAAAAATTTCATCCAAATAGAAAAATAAAAATTTGTAAGCTTCGAAATGTGCATGACCAAAGGCAACTTTTGTTTAAATTGATAAAACGCTTAGACTGTTTAACGTATCAACTTTATTTTTTTACACAAAATATAGGGTGGAAATACGCTTGAAATTTATTTGGTTTCTATATTCTATCTGGTTTGAAGTTAAAAAAAAAAATTAAAAAAAAAAAAAAAAAAAAAAAGTTAAAAATAAAAATGTTTTTCGGATTTTCCAATTTTTTAAATAGATTTTGTTCATCGAATTTTACAGTTATATACATCAAAAGAAAGCTGAGACTCTCTTCTTTCCAGCGATACCAACCAGTGAATTTCGTGACAAAGTAATGGCGATTTAAAGGTATGTAACCAATAATCGGTTTAAAAATTTCATTTTCCTCGAAGAGGGTGAAAAAAATTATATTTTTTGATTATGTTGAATAAGCGTTTTTTAATGTTTTTGATGGTGCGGAATCTGATGTCAATTTTTGTGTAAAAAAATCTATAGAGGTAGTTTGCTTGAAAATCTAATAATTTTTTTATAATTTAATTAACATAAACCAAAATCTATGGAGCGACTGTATTTTTCCTTAAATCCGCAATCAAAACTAAAAATCTTGGTGCAAGAATCATGTCGAAGTCATTTTTTAAACCCGAGATAAAAAATAAATAAATTTGATGCTATTTTTTTTTCTCAGCTTCTAGGGCCCATTGGCCGAAACGGCAAAATACGTGTCTAATATTTTTTGAACAGGAACCTCCAAAAAAATTGCCAAGAAGATCCGTGAGAGACTGAGTGTGTCCTCCCCTTGTTAGTTGTATTTTATCTTTAACACAACTATTAAAAATTTAATTCATATTTATCATGTATTAATCAATCTTCAGTAGAAATTAATTAACTCTAATTAATACCTGAAAAAATTATTTGCCTTTTCGAATCCCCCAACGGATTTCATTCTTAATGCTTTGTCGACTCTGGGTCAGCATTGATCTAAAGGGATGCCAGTCAAGACCTAGTTGCTTGACAGATTATTAATGTTTTAAAATAAAATTATAAACGTAGTGAGAACTGATACTTACTTCATATTGATTTGAAGCTCTTTAAAACTAAATTCTTCTTCAAAGATTTGACGTGGGGTCAGGACGATCAAATTAATTTAGTTATAAAAAATTAATCTTCAATAATAAATTAAATGAGTGACATGTAACATGTTATAAATTTGACTGGTGTTAACTTTAAGATCTATAAATATTAAAACAAGGATTGACACATAAAAATACAATTAGCAGTACAAATCATTATTGAACTTTTATTTTGCTTAACTTCCTTATGTACTCCAACAACCGCAGAAACAAAGAGTTATCCTTTAGGTTACCTACCTATTGTAGGGTTGGAAGGTCAACATTCATTTCGTGGATCCGTTTTTTACGATTTACTAATAGTACTAGGTTGTACACAGAAGGGAACTTTGCGAACAATGAAATGCCCTTCTATTACCAGAAACAATCCCAGCCAACTGCATGGTATAATTAACTTGTTACAATGTAGCACACTACTGGATGGGACATAGGATGGTTCCACTGGTAGCAGCTGTTGGATGTGTAACCATCTCAAACAGCAAGTTCTACAATGTGGCCTAAGCCATCATTACAGACTTAGCGCCCATAAAGCAGTTGGGCTTTCCTGTTTCCTGTTCGAAAACAGACCGCAAGGGGTGGGGTATTGGCCTCAGCTGTGGAGTAATTAGAGCTTGTGAATTATTCATAAATAGTTAATATCCCTAGCTAAAAGAAAATGAAATGCAGTGTTGTGTACACATAGACCAGTACGAAACTATAACAAAAAAACGTCGACAGGCCTGTATTAACACTTTTTTTTACTATTTAAAATTAAAATGTTATCGACAAAAATATTTACGGAATATATATCAAGATCATAATCACCCCATAACCTTCCGACAGGCGCACGAATCTGTCAGATACACATCACAAATGCTTCTTTAACTTTCTTTAATCTTATGCTGTCTTGGGAATTCTAGTCATTTCTACTCTCTTTTTTGAATCAATCCTTGACCGTTGATAGTCTTGACTGAAGATTCCTACGTCAAACAGTGATGTAAATAAAAGTGTTTTATATCTCAGGAATATGCCATCTATGTAACTTTTAAAATATTATATTTTGATTATCCACAGTAAAATTTTGAATTAATTAGTAATATAAAGTAACATACAATCTGAATTTACAATCGACTTAAAAAACACTGAAATTAAACGGACTTGAATGTGTCAGATACGCGCAAACTCTAATGATTGTATTATTTTATCTATTCATTTTTTATTTCATACATATATATATATATATATATATATATATATATATATATATATATATATATATATATATATATATATATATATTTTAGTCACTATAGGTTGTTTATAAGCGAATAAAAAAAGGAATAACCTCTTTCAGTATATTTGCAATGATCATATTTTATTTTCGAAGTAATCGTTATAATATTGTATAGCACATCGTTTATTTAATATAATTTTTTTTTTTTTTCCTGAGTTCCTTAAGAAACTGTGAAAAAAAAAAAACTATACTAAAACAAACCATTTTCATTTTTAAATTGAAATTTTGTATTTATTTATTTTTTAAACCTAGCTAAACCAAGTAAACTACATCCATTGATATATCTGTCTTTTAAACACACACACATATATGACGATTAAAAATGCTTATTAAATACAAGTGGTATCTATGAGATACGCGTCGCCGTCCATGTTGGTCTAAAAGGCATGCCTATCGAAAGGTTAACAAACTTAAACTAAATGTATATTGTAGGTATAATAATATATCTAATTATTCAACTGTTATAAAAAAAAACAAAAAAACTTCAACTCGAGTAATCCTAGGCGTTGTAGACGTTAATAGAAAATAATCTTGATATTCTTGTTTTTTTAAACATAATTTTTAAAATATATATATATATGTATGTATTTTTCATTTCAGCAATACATGATATATACTTCAAAAATTCTTAAATTGTCTGCACTAAAACCATAGATATAAAGTTTACTTAAGCCGTTTTAGAGAAATACTTTCATCCTTTCTGTTTTCACAAACAACGCCATAAACGAGGACAGGGTAACTTTTCAAATGAAAAGTTGAAAGGATGTTATTGGTAATTCAAACCTGGTGTAGACAAAGAACAGTTTCCTTTAGAAGTAAACATATTTTTCTTGAAGTTGGAGATAAGAATTTTTCGGCCTAAAAAGTATGCTAAAATATCACAGATATGGTTGAACATTTTTTTTCTTGAAACTGCATCAAGAAATATTGAACATTTGTAAAGGATTGATTCATAAATTTTCTCCAGGACATTTTAACATGTTCTTTAAACTTTTAAAACATTAAAATTTGATTTAGCTGTTCCGACAAAACGTAATAAAAAAAAGTTTGAAATTTTAAACAATAAAATAACAACATAGCAGCACAAAAACATTGAAGGTTTTGGTGAATTAAGGTACCTATTATGTCACATTTTTAAAAAAATAGAATCTATCTATCTTCTTTATCGGTGGATGAAAAATTTAGAAGTATCGAAATCTGAATATTTCAAATCAACAAGAAAAAGATATATGAAAAAGAGGAAGGGGCTATGTGACATTTTCTTGCTAAAGGAAAATGTAAATAAAAAACGTTAAACACATATTAATCCAAATTTTTAATTGTAACCTAACCCCTTCTTCCAACAAACCCATCAATTAATAATAAATATGCGAAATTTGGTGAGGGATTACTGCTTTTTGTAGAAATAAAATAAAAAAATAACTTTTTGGAACCTAGAATAAATATTGTTCTCGACCCTCGACTTGTTTACCTCAAAAAACAGTACCACAAGGTTTCAGGTTATTTTAAAATAATTATGGTTTAATGTCACTGAAATTCGTATGAATTATCTGATATGTCATTTTTATAATTTTTTTTAATTTTATATTTTTTGGAATAGTTGTTTGAACTTTAAAGGTCCTGACCAAAAATATATATCTGTGTTGCATTTTATTTAAATCCATTTATTCCTACTTTGGAACTAACAGTATGTAGGGTAAACAAGACATTTATCCACACCCCAGATAGTTATTCACACCCTATCTTAAAAATAATAAAAAAATAAAAATTTTTTTTTTTTTTTTCATTGAAATATAAATTATAAAATAAATATAAATAAATTGAAATATAAAATATAAATTCCTACCTAGACAATAGATCAATATATGTTACAATTAATAATTCTTCCTCATCTACCCACCTAATAACAGCTGGACTTCCTCAAGGTTCATGTCTTTCACCCACCCTCTTTAACATTTATCTATCAGATCTCCCCAGTATCCCATCAATTGAAAGATCCTTATTTGCTGATGATACCGCCTTATATACTAGCTCATACAGGATTGATACCATAGCCCACCGTTTATCGTCCGTATTTAAAAAACTTAACAGATACTACAACAAATGGAAAATCAAAATTAACCAAAACAAATTTACAGCAATAATTTTCACAAAACGCAGACCTACAATAGACCACTATATATCTATAGAAGACTACCATATCCCTTGGGCACAATCAGTAACATATCTTGGTATAGAATTAGACCGATCCCTCACATTTACAGCACATGTAAATAAAAAATGTAACAAAGTTAAAAATATGATCAGTAAAATGTCCCCTTACTTTAATAAGCACTCTAATTTATCAGATCGAAACAAATTAATACTCTACAAATCCGTAATCAGACCTATGATAACCTATTCATCACCAGTTTGGAGTAATACATGTAATACAAATTACAGAAAACTGGAAGTTGCACAAAATATTTGTATGAGAATCATAAATAATTACCCCATGTACACAAGAATTTCCACTATCCTTTCTGATCTCAAGCTGCCCACAATCAAACAACAAATTCAGTCCCAAACAACTCATTTTTCGTATCAACTGCCGTTTCTGAAAACCCATATATCCAAGAAATAGGTAATTACAACAAGAAATCTCTAAAGAGATACAAACACAAACGGACAAAACACATATCGTACTTAAAGACTAAAAAAAAAAAAAAAAAAAAAAAAAAAAAATATATATATATATATATATATATATATAAATTTTATTTTATAAATTTTAACACCATAAAGTTATAAATAAAAGTTTGATATTGTATTATATCACAAAAGTAGACTTATTATCATTTGTTTATATTTTGTAATTATAAGTTGTTTATTATTATCTTTATTACTTGGCTTAGATTATAATTTAACTATTATTTATTATAATTCATAAAATTAACTATAATTGTTAAATGAACTAGTATTGTTTTTTTGTTTTTTTTTTGTTGTGTAGGTTTTTTTTTAGTTTTTCCTACTGTTTTATCAAATTTGCATTATTTACTTGTTTATAGATTCCTCCATATTAATTACTATTTCACATGAGATGGATGTGTATCCAAACATGTACCTATGTTTTTATTAGCCTAATTTGGCTTTATGTAATTTATTTTCAATAAAGATAATAAAAAAAAAAAGAAAAAAAAAGGCAATAGGTAACAGTGCTAAAGATGTATTCATTCATACAATATATACAAGTACTCATACACACAAAATAATGATAATAAAAGATAAAAATAAAAACAAGTAATAATTATAAAAATAAAACTAATAATTCAATCATCAAGAATAAAATGAAATAATAAGAATCAAGTAAGAAAAATATAATATATAAAAAATAAATAAATAAAAATAATAATAATAAATTGAAAAGAATAAAATACATTCTTACTATCTACATGTACAAAACAGACAAACTCAGCCTGGGGAACCTCGAATCGAGCCTATTCCCCAACTTATTGGGAGTCTAGGCCAGACCCGTAGAGATCCCAGCGCTGCTCTCTCAGCTGCATCACTGGTAATATCCAGTGAAGGCTGAGTGGGAGCGCTATAGCCACATATGCTCTGGGCATGCGTGGAGAAGCTGGTCAGTACCAGGTCTTCAGCATAACATTATATTACCAAAGGTCTCGGGGCCATTGCCGTTTCAACCTTCTGGGAGGGTTATAGGGATGGTTAAGACTGGATAGGGATTGGACTAGAGGATTGGGATGATTGGATAGATTTTGATGACATTTCGAGAATTTTGAAGGAATGAGATCAAGGACAAAATATATTTTTAGGTCATTGTGTAGGTTTTTGTTTGAAACATAATAAGGTGCATTGACAATTGTTCGGAGGACTTTGGATTGGAAAGTTTGAATGCGTTTGATATTGGATTGTTTTGCTGCCCCTCACAGTTCAAGTCCGTAGGTCCAAATTGGTTTTAAGATGGTTTTGTATATTAGGAGTTTTTTGTCGACTGAAAGAAGAGAATTCCTGCCTAGTAGTCTGTAAAGTTGGCTGAATCTCCTATTGAGTTCTTGTCTTTTGAGTCTAGTGTGAGGGTTCCAAGTTAGTCTTTTGCCAAGATGAAAGCCAAGGTAGCGTACTGTGTCGGATATAGGTATAGGAATATTATTGAAACGGATGGGTGGACAGGATTTTCGGCGAAGGGTAAAAGTTATATGACTGCATTTGGCTTCATTAATTTTTATTCTCCACTAGCTGCACCAAGCTTCAATCTGTAGAAGATGTCTTTGGAGGTTGAGGGAAGCAAGTTTAGGATCTAGATGGGATGATAGGATAGCAGTATCATCTGCAAATGTGGCTAAAAAGGTATTAGGATTGGTTGGTATATCGGCATTGAAGAGATTATAGAGGGCGGGACCTAGGACGCTACCTTGTGGCACTCCGGCATCGATAGGATAACAGTTGGAGAACTCTGAGCCACAGCGGACTCGAAAGGAAGGATTTGAGAGATAGGATCGCAGGACTAGGTATAGGGATTCGGGTAAATGGGTCTTGAGCTTGAAGAGCAAACCCTGGTGCCACACCCGGTCGAAAGCTTGCGCTACATCCCGAAATGCACCAGTGCTATACTGCTTGTTTTCAAGGGCAGAGGATATATGATCAACAACACGAAGGCCTTGTTGAACAGTGGAGTGACCAGTCCGGAATCCAAATTGATGGGAAGGGATGCTTTGGGATTCTAGTATGGGTAGGATACGTTTTAGAAGGATTTTTTCCAAGATTTTTGAAAGTATGGGAAGTAGACTTATAGGTCTATATGATGAGGTTTTGTTGGGAGGTTTACCTGGTTTTAGGAAAAGAATGATGATGGAGTGTTTCCATATCAGAGGAAAGTGGGTCGTGCGAAGTATACAGATGTATATGTAAGTAAGGAAGAGGATCGCTTTTTGAGGTAGTTGTCGGAGGGTTTGGGTGGTAATCAGATCATATCCAGGTGATTTGCGGGTTTTCAATTTTTTTAATAGGAATTTGACCTCAGAGGGGTTAACTGCTTTAGGAGGTAAGGAGATAGGAATTGGTGAAGTGAGGAATTGTTGAACATTAGTAGTGTGGGAGGGGATTTGTTCGGAATGGGGAATAAATGTGCTGGAGAGGTGCTTGGCAAATTCTTCTGCTCTGTTCTCATCTGAGGCAGCCCAGGATCCATCTTCACGTCGGAGAAGATGGAAAATATTGTGATATTTGAGGATTTTTTTAGTTGCATTCCAGAGAGAATTGTCTGAGGTAGAGAGGGAGGAAAGATAGGAGTTGTAGGATTGGGATCTAAAGGAAGCCAATTTCTTTTTAAATAATTTGGTGTAGTGGTTATATGTTCTCCGATCGTCAGGATGCCTGGTTATTTGCCATAGGGATCTAGAATGACGTTTGGTTTGGATAAGGTCTATTAGTTCTTGTGGTAAAGGATTTTTATTACGATTGATATAGGATGGTTGAGGAAAAGATGCATTCCAAGCTGCTTGTTGAATTAAATTTGTAAAGGAGTTGGCTGCATCATCTAGTTCTTGGGATGTTTTCAAGGATACTCTGAGGTCTATGTTATCAGTTAATATTTGTCGGAAAAGGTTCCAGTTTACTGGGCCTCTAATAAATGATGGGGGAGGAAGTTTGGGTATCGGTGATAAGGATAAGGTAAGGATTAAAGGACTGTTGTCGATCAAAGGAGAGGTTGTCTAAGCGTTTGATGGAATGATTAATAGCACCTAAACCTGTAGGAATGAAGAAATCAAGGTCAGGATTACGAGTGGGATCTGTCGGACAGTAGGTAGGAGAACAGGGAGAAATGTAGTGGCAATGGTTGGAATTAAGTGCCGACAGTAGAGTTCGGCCACGAGAGTTGGAGATTCTGGCACCCCACTGTTGGTGTTTGGCATTAAGGTCTGCACCTAGAAGGAAGTGGTTTCCACGTGAATCAAGTAGGGAACTGAATTAGGTTAAGGAGACTGTTTTTCCAGGAGGACAATAAGCTGCAGCTATTGTCAGTGGGAAAGGGAAGGTTTTAATAACAACTGCAGTTGTTTGTAGGAAATTATGATTTGGTAAAGGTAATAAATAATAGGAGAGAGAATTATGGATGATGACGGTTGAGCCATGAGCTCTTCCGTCCGGGTGTTCCGTCCGATAGGTTTCGTATTGTGCTATTTTGAGTGTTCTGTTACTAGTTAGCCGAGTTTCTGTAATTAGGGCTATATCAATATTACTGTCGTGTAGTAGTGCTGTCAATTCGTCAGTATGATTCCGAATACCATTCGCATTCCAAAGGAGAATGGATAGGGAAGGTTTTATTTAGGGATTTCTTTGGATGGGGATTTATTTAATGTTGGATAGTGCACTAGTTAGGAGTGATATGAGAGGTCTGATCATGGATCGGAATTCCGAGAGGAAAAAGTTTAGTATAGATGAGATATCAGTAGCATTGGGAGGAGGCGGAATATAAGGAACTGTGGGTGTGTTGTTTCCAATGGGCTGGATTATAGGATTTTCTGGGGGTTGAGTTTGAGGCTGAGGGATTTGGTTATGGATTGGATTTTGGGGTTCGTGATAAATGTTTTGAGGCTGGGGTTGTGGCATGGCCCCTGTTCCAGTAGGTAGCTCTCTGCCACCCATCAAACTAGCATAGGAGATAGCTCCATTTACTGGTCTAGATGGCTGTCTTCTTGCTTGACTCACTTCTTTATTCCTTCCTTGAGCTGGTTGGAAGCGAGCCTTGAGCTTCTTGTAGGTTTCACACTCTTTATAGTTCGCCGGATGGCCATGGTGGCTTAGAGCGCATACAGCTGGATTATCCCGAGGCTTGTTGCAGTCTTCGGTTTTGTGATGATCGCCACACCTCACTCATCTAGGCATATCATGACAATAGCGCTTAGTGTGCCCATACGCTCGACAGTTGTGACATTGAACAATGTCCCTTTTTGGATTCTCTATAATCACATTTGTACTCGTATAATGGAGCCGCTTTGCATCATGATTTTTTTCTACTCTTGGAGTTGGCTCGAGGTCAACAAAAAATAATAGCATGGGTATTTTGTTACCCGTTCCAGGATTCATTTTGTTATCCTTGACCACATTTATAATTTGGCGAACTTTAAAACCCATAGATGTAAGCTCTTCTTCTATAATGTCTGCTGGAGTAGTGTGGTGGAGGTGCCGAATTACAATTCTAATTGATTTTTCGTTCTTGAGCTGATAAGTGTGGAAGTCGGCTTTGGTATCGCTTAAGTATTTGACTATTGCACGGTAGGCCTCAGGTGTATCAGGTTGTAATTTGGTGTCATTTGTTCCATTTACACATGAGTAGGCTCCTGGGCCTATAATTTTATTTATTTGATCGCTAGAGAGTTGGATGCTTCTGGTATTTCTGATGTAGATTGGTGGGAGGCGTGGTACCTTTTTGTTAACTGTTGTTTCCATTTCTTCAGTTTGAGAGTTTTTAAGAGGTTCGAACGGGTTTGGAGTAAAAAATGGGGATTCATCTTCAACTGCTTGAGAAGAAGGCCCTGGCTGTGGTTCTTGATTGTTGTTAGGTGTAGAAGGGGGCGTGGCTCTCTTTTGTTTTCTAGATCTGGGTTTTGTCGGACTAGGTTTGGACTCTAGGGACCGACTTCTTTTGTTTTTACTTGACATTACCATGTGGTAATACCTCATACTGGCATTTCAGGGGGAGTAAATAAAAATAAAATAATAAAAAAAATAAGAATAATACGTTCTGCGTCTTTTAAACTTGACCCTGAATTCAGTGAAGAGACGCAACAGTCCCCACGGCTGTCAGGTAGGTACTTAGGCCGTAGGCAGGGTGGGGGGCCGTGCTTATCACTGCTGAGCTGGCCTGCCGTTAATACGATATGCTCGTAGGTTATGATACACACTGTTTTATTCACTTGCTAGTAAATATGAAATTACTCACAGTAATAACAAGTCCGATGCTTCGTCCTTCTTTTCCACTGTTGGTCCACAATAATTCACACTGTAAAATGCTGTAAATCACAATAAAAAAGTGATAAATGAAAGAGACGATACGTAAGCTACATTAACTATCTAGCGCAGGCGCAGAACTCAAAAAAAAAAAAAAAAAAAAAAAAAAAAGGATAAATAAAACTCTTTTTTTATCCTACAACTCAACTGTGTTAAAATAATTTCAATTCTCTCCGTATTTTGAAAGATTCTCTTAGCGTACTAATAACTGATTTTTCTATATATATTGTAACCATCTTCTAAAATACATTCCAGCAATAATGTTTGTTGTAAACTTCTTTGTTTAGCTTAAGGTATAGTAATTTAGGAAAAATAACTGTAAATTTCAACTTTATTGGACTATACTTTCTATAATTATAGTATGAATATTTCCTTAAGGGTGTCAATAACTGTACGGTTTATCCTATGCAACTTTATACTAGATTCATCTTTGAATGTGTGATATTTTTCGAACTTAGAATTGGTTTTCAGAAACGCTCATATAACTTTATAGAAACTAAGTTTATGAAGATGAGGGTCATACATCTGGTCAGAGACATAATGAATAAATAAAATGAAAAAATAAAATAAAATAAAGAATAAACAATAATATAACAATGATGATGTATACATAGATACTAATTTATTATATAAACAAGAAAATAAGAAAACATTCTAAAAATGAAATAATAAATAGATTCTGTTGATACAATTCTTATTATATACAATATAAGAACCTAAATATTATATTCAGAGTGAAAAAAATTATTATGATTGGTATCTAATTTGTGTAAATAGTTAATGAAAATGTTTCAAAATGAACTTGGTATTTAATTGAGAAAGTAGATTGTTAGCAAGCGTCACCTTGGATAAGAATGAGATACCGGAAATAGAGTAATTTAAACGTTTTCAGAGATTTCGCTTGTCTAACATGAGAAGGAGATTATATTATAGGAGACTATAATGATTCTTGTGATATAGCTGAATGACAAATGTTCTTTCTTTTCAGGATGAGAAAGAATGATTAACGACGACATTGTCGAAGAGGTCCTGCGCGGGGAGCTCGAGGCGGCCAAGTGGGCAGTTCCCAGGACCCTCAAGATCTTCATCTCATCGACCAGGGACGGTAAGTACTAAGCACTTCCTTATCATAGATCTTATGTACCTTTTTACTTGTGTTTTTATGTGTTTTGGGCTATCTGAAAGAAAAGAGATTTATATAAGTATTGAATCGTTTATACGTTTGTTTGTTTTTTCGATTAGTTAACAGAAAGAAAGTTATTTCTTTTCTTATCACCTTAATCAGTTGTTCGAACATGAGTAGAATGATGAGATAAAAAACTAAAACACTGAACAGGGATAATCGCTAGAGAAACATTTTAAAGACAGCAAAAAGCTGGTGAAGAACTGCTGCCATAGTCTTTTGCTTTAATTTGATCCTGAAAATGTTGCTGAAAATAACTAAGAAAAGACTTAAATTTTTTCACTGGGATACTACAATATGAAAACAATTAATAGTATTTGTGGAGTTTGCTGCAGGGGAGCCTTTCTTGATGTAGAATAACCGTTTCACCGAGTCTGGAACACGGGACTGGTTTAAATTTTCCTATTCTTCTTTCTTTACCCAATCTGCCGATGTTCCTCAAGGATGTATCCTATGTCTAATCCTTTAAGCGGTGTATACAGCTGACATTCCAACGCATCTTAGCACCATCCTCACCACCTATGCTGATGACACGTGTGTTATCAGTAAACGATGATCTCTTCATTGCCTCCAATCCCATATCATAGAAATAGTGTAAAATATGGAGAATCAAAATAAATCCCATCAATTAAACTGTTCCCTTTGTCATAGTCTACAACTTCATGTCCTAGTATTCTTTAATGACGTTCCCCTAATCACCATTGTACAAATTCGCTACCTAGGACTCCATCTGGACAAACGTCTTACTTGGAATCCACATAAAAGAATAAAACCACAAGGAACTGCCCGTCGTTTCAGACTACTTCAACATTTACTAGACAAATTTTCTAACTTTCCAAAAGACATATTAACATAACAGTAATAAGACGAATTTGGACAGCTTTAGGGCTCCACTAAACCATCCATTTCATCTCGTATACAATCCTTACAATTCAAAATCCTTCGTGAAATCCTAAATGCTCCTTACTTTATCACAAACATATTTATCCACAAAGATGTTAATATACCTTATTTTTCTGACTTAGCACAAACCAGATATCTATTCTTTCATAGCAAACTCCACAACCATTCGAATCCATTAGTATCACAACTTTTTTCTCATTCCATAAACCTCCGAGGCGCCTAAAAAGAAGATGGCTTCAGGACCTTCTAATATAGTACTTCATTATATAGAACTTAATTTTTCAACGCTACCAATGGGTAGTTGCTTTAAAAACAAGTGACGGGTCATTCTCATTATGATCATAATTACATGATTTATCATATTTTTTTATTGTATATACAGTTGTAAATTTCATTAAACACCTATAAAAAAAAACATTGTTCTACAGATGGCATTTGGGTTTGATAATACTGGCAGAGAACTGACGTAAAATGTAATAAATCTTTATAGAATTACTCAATGAAAATGTGCCAAAATAAAAAAAAAGTAATTTAACAAAATTTATGTATTCAATAATGATATAAACATACTTAATTTGGCTAAAACAAAATTTGGTGTACTTCTTTAATATACTTTTGAGAAAAGAGACCAAAGGCAGATTGAACACGTTCTACTTACATTTAGTTTAATTAATGCTTCATTGATCTCCTGACAATAGAATAACTATAAATAGGACTTATTCAGGCAATGAAAATGTGATTTTCAAAGATGGCGAAAGGCAAAACCACTGGAGAAAAAATCATTTAAGGTTCAGTCTTAAAGCGAACTATAAATAGCGTAAGCGGGAGGTGCGGAAGAAAGTTTCTATAATGTGGTGTAGCAGCCCGGAA
The DNA here is from genome assembly GCA_003667255.2 of Euschistus heros. Taxonomy (NCBI): domain Eukaryota; kingdom Metazoa; phylum Arthropoda; class Insecta; order Hemiptera; family Pentatomidae; genus Euschistus; species Euschistus heros. Next base: position 5,305,884 of record RCWM02000003.1, read on the forward strand.
GCTTAGCCCGTACCTGCCAGTACCCGGCACCTAACCAATTCCCTTCTCCAGGACGTTAACTATACTACATAACATTCCTCAACTGTCTAATCGTTAAATATTCCTAAAGCTCTACATCAGAGATCATTGGAAAAACCAGCAACCAACGACCACTATTTCAGTGGCATGGCGCCCAAGGAAAAACCGTCCAAAGAATTTCTGCGAGTACCTAGAATGGTCGCAGAACCCAAAACGTAATACCATGATGCGGTAAAAAAAAGAGATTATATTGCGATATAATAATAATCGCAATACTCAAAAAAGAAGTTTTACAGTAAAGGAAAAATTAAAGAAATAATTATTATTATTATAATGTTAAGCAACCTGCTTATTGCGGAATCTACTATTTTGTTTATTATTGATTTTCTTTTTTTGATTATTAGACTATGAGTCTGATTTTTCTAGTATTGTAGATACTAGAAAACACTACATAGTAGACGGTAGACAATGATAAGGTATACAGGGTTGAGAGACTATCTTCAACTTTCCAACGAATGCGTAAGGCAGGGAGCAAAATGACCAAAATCCAAAGGATTATTAAACGAGAAGAGGGAGTGTCCTTTTTAAAAAACGAAAATATTTAATATATTTTACTATTGTAAACTCTATAGCGGAATGCTACTAAGCACATGCCGTTCAATTTCCAAATTTCACTTTGATCCACGTGTCGCACCACATATTTTAATTTTTTTTTTCTAATTTAATTGAATATAAGTAAATTGTATTACTCATTTTAAACTTTACGTAACCTCTCATGTAGAATGGCGCTCGCTACCTATCGGCCTACTTTCAAACTTTACTGATATCAACATATTATCGCTTTTTAACAAAAAAATAAAAATGAGTAGATTTTATCATTGATAAACATTTCTGGAACTATAAAGATGTTGTGGTTGTAGTTAAGATTTGAAAAATATTGGTTCAATAATTTCCGTGGTCAGCGATCACAAACCAAAAATGGCTTGTCCTTTTATATAGCAGTATGGATATGGCTAAAGTAAATTAAACATGTAACCAAAACCACAAATAAAATTTAAACCTTGTCTTTTCTTTAAAACATAGTTTTTTCAAGGCTCTTTTAACTTTGTAGTGATTCTAAAAACAAATATATTACCTTTTTCAAATATTTCGTTAATGACCAATTAGTTTTATATAATGGATAATATTTGATTTTAGATAAAGAGGAGGATGGTGGAAGGAATATTGCTCCATTAAATAATAACGACTGTGTTCCCACTAGCGCTTGGGAATAATGAGCTGGGCCCTCCCTGTAGGAGCTTCATTAGTTCATAGGAAATTCAATACCATTTTACTTTACTCCATAATAACCATTGGGATCCTTTATCTAGCCTAGAAACGATGGTTAGCTCAAGTTATATAAAAAATGATAGTGTAAATTAATGGTGTATCTTAATGAGCAATTCGTTTTTAGAGCTTAATGTGCCCAAAAAATTGATAGTTTAATAAAATTAGATATATATAGTTTCATATTATTTAAGTGCTAAGTGGCAGTTAATGGTATTTTGTTTTGGCATAACAAGTTTAATGATGGTAACTCCATATTACGTTAGTGTCATTAGTAATTAAAGTGCCTAGCGTTATCACAAGCTGACATCAAGAAACAACACACAAAAAAAAATAAAATAATAAATAGCAAGAGGACGATTTGACTTGTAACTCACAGATTTGAATACCGATTTCTTTGTAGGTAGTAGGGACCGATAATAGAGCAAAACTAGAGTCATAGCCGCCAATGAGCATTAGGAGCCGAGAATGAAAAAAAATTAAAATCACGTTTTATTTTTTCTCAATTCTCAGTCAAGATAGAGAAATGATTCTTTCATGTTAAATTGTAGTTTTGTATGCTACTTAAAATAAAAATACTATCGTTATGCTCAAGGCATGACCCGGCTTTAGAGTGCTCAAAAACTCTAAAATAAATTACAAAATTCCAATGAAATCCGCTGTAAATCAGTGGAAACATTTTTTCATGTAAAACTGACCCTGATGAGGAATCTGAAAATAATGTCAGTTTTTAGTTTAAAAATTTTTCTCATCTCAAAAACCACTTAGAAACTAAATGTTGTCCAAACCAGAAATTTAATTTTTTACCCCTAAAAATTTTGTATGATTTTAGGCTGTCATTTCTGTATAAAAAAACAACAAAAAAAAAACGTAAATAATATGCGCTATCTCATATATTTCGCTACCAATTGAAACCAAATTTTTTGGCCATCTAGAAGTAGTAAAACTTCATAGTTTAGCCCAACTCCGGAGGTCATAGAATTTCTCCTTATTGAGATATCTCAAGTTATATTTCACCTAGGAAAATGTTTATCCACACCAGTTTTTGTCCACTAAAATCTTACCCAATATTATATGCATGGATTAAAAGCAGAATATACGCTGAATCTTGTGATGCTACTACTATTGCAATCGGTTGAACAGCTGTTATGACCGTTGGTTGTTGATGGGATCTTAACTTTAAAATTTTGACGGCATGAAAGGAGTAAAAAAATCACCTTTTTTTTTTTATTTTGATAACATCTCAACTAAATGAATTTTTTGGTGCGTTAAATCGAGATTTGGGGTCAATTTTACATGAAAAAAATGTTTCCACTGATTTTTGAGCACTCTAAAGTCGGGTCGTGTCTTGAGCATAACGAAAGTACTTTTATTTCAAATAAGATACAAAACTACAATTAAATATGAAAGAATCATTTCTCTATATTGACTGAGAATTGAGGAAAAAAAATAAAACGTGATTTTCATATTTTTTTTCTTCGACTCCTATGCTCATTTGCGGCTGTAAATTTAGTTTTGCTTTCTTATAGGTCCCTACTACCCACAAAAAAATCGGCATTCAAATCTGTGAGTTACGTGTCAAAACCTCACCTTGTAAGTAACATGATTATATTTTTTTGTTTCACCAACCTTATTTGTTTTAAAGAATAAGCTTAACTCTTAAAATTGTTAGTGTAGTACAATATACTAATATAAGTATAATACGTGCTTAACACTATTCAGCTATAGATATAATAGTAAATCATCTCAACCCATATGTACAAATTTCAATCTTCCTAGTTCTAGAAATGTTTAGCGATAATAAAATTTACAATAAAAAAGATTTTAATGTACAACGTTTTGTGGCATAAACCAGGTTTTCCACACTGTCATATACCGTTATGGTTAGAAATTAAAATCCAACGAGATGAGATCAATAAAATTATTTTTGTTGTTTAATAATAGTATTTTTTTATGTAATTGTTTGTTTTTTTTATATTTTAAAATTCATATTCATATTTATATTCCTAATACCCCTTTAACAACCTTTTATTTATTAAATAATAAGCCCAACTCTTGTGACAAGCTTGAAGCATCCTTCAAAATTTTGAGAGAGATCAATAACCCTGTCTATTTACACTAATTACAATTTTACAAAACTTTAAAACAGAAGCATTATATTTATTTTTGTTTATGTGAAGGAGAATATAATCGCATTAGAGGCACGAGGTAGTAGAGCCCGAAGCAGTGCTTAGATCCTAGGTGTAGTGAGTCTATTTCTTTGATTAGCTACAGCCCCTTGTTCTTCTTCTTATAAGCTCCTTCGTAAGTTTTGAGTTAATTTAGTGTAAAAGACAATGTAAGCCGTTGTTGTATCTTACGTATTTATTGTTCTATCTTATTAACAGCTTAATATGTTCTTAAACGTTTTATTAACCAGATTCAACCAAATGATTTGTTTTTTTTTGGGATTATACTCATATTGTTCCTATCAGCTTTGTATACTTTTAATGACGTTCTGTAAACTTTACTAGTTTACTTTTTTAATGATTCCTTTGTATTAAGACCTATCTGCCATTATTCCTCTTTGCAGTATATTACGTTCCATTTTCTACACCGCGTATAAAGTTGGCACCCCAAATCATCTTATCGAGCTCACAACGTACACTATTAACACAGCATGAAAAAGGCTGTCTCGAGATCTTTTAACACAGAACCTTAATTAATATGACACCCAGGGATAATTGGTTCGCAAGTTATTGTAATCAATTTTCCACACATTTCTTGAAAGTGTTTGTTTATACTATCGATTATAATTATAATATCGAAAAAATGGTATTGTTAATAAGTTATGTCGTTCTCGTTATGTCATTAGAATAGAAAAAAACAAAAGTTATAAATTTCAGTCTTAAAAACGTTTTTACATCCCAGTTATTTTTTATGTCTTACAGTTTTAGGATGTGATTATTAAAAGAGACAACTCAGTCTATTCACAAAGGGCGCTATTAGGAATCTTAAAAAAAAAGAAGTGATAAATAGTGTTGAGAAGAATCGTTTAGTTACCGCAAGTCTAAACAAAAATTCGTTAAGTCTCTAACCAAGTACAGAATTGCTATGTATCCAACTAATCAACTAATATTTTGTAAAATTAACAATGAAAATATCTGCTGAGGTACGCAATAGGTAACTGTTGCCTATACTATTACGAAAAATTTTGTACGGCCAAACTGCTGTCTCCATTACCAAGAAGCATGATGAGTTCTCAGATTTCTTGTTATGAGCAGTGAAAAGGTAGCCTATTCCGTATTGCACTTTATTTTTTAAAAATCATGTGCTAATCAGTTGAATAAATAGCAGAAGCGAACAGATTTGTGTTGGGTTTTAGAGCTACAACATGTTTATAAAATCTAATTTAAAAAAAAGAAGAAGAAAAGAAAGGATAACACTTTTGAATCAAAGCTTGCACTGCGACTTCTTGAAAATAACAAATTTACAAACAGAAGAACGAAGTGCATATAAATGAGATATTCTCATCACGTTCATAGAAGTGGAACAGTTTAACAGTTGTTTGTTATGCACAAGACCCCTGCGGTGCATTATGCATCTGTGCAGTCTTATTGCCTCATTGGGACTGTGTTCGGTGCTCCGGCCTACTTTGTTCCAGATTTCTCGCCAGCTGCTTATTCACAGCTTATAGTCTATGGGAATGAATGTCTCAGCCCAAGTAAAATTAAAATTCATTAATTACAACTAAATAAATTTCCGTTACGAATAGCAATTACATCTACATACAAAGGACAAGACATTTGTTTGTGATCACTAACAACAAAAAACTACTGAACCAAGCGGTAAAATATTTTAACCACATCATCTTTATAGTTCCACGATAGTTTAGTTATAATAATATCTACTGAATATTAATCGATTTGTTAATAAAAAAGCGATAGTATGAGGATAACTTTGAAATTGAAAAATAACTATTAGGATGCGAGCGCCATTCTACACGAGAGGTTACAAATCTACGGTGTTATATAGAGCTTGAAATTTATAACAAAATGTTCATATATTCGTTTAAATTGTGGAAAAAGATTTAGGTACGTGAAGAGACGTTTGGATCCTTTTGAAGTTTGAAAATCAACCAATATGTGGCTACCATAACCATTCCGCAGTTGAGTTTACAGGGGTTAAACTGCTGAACCCATCCGTACCTAATTTTAACTACATCATCTTCATAGTTCTAGAAATATTTAGCGATAGTAAAATTTACAATAATAAAAATTAAAATGTACAATGGTAGAAACGAGGCCTGCCACTTATGGTTAGAAATTAAAATCCAACCAGGCGATCAATTAAATTATTTAAGCCAAATAAAAATTATTAACAAATCAATAAGTCGATTCTTTGCTTTTTGATATAGTGGGTAAAAATCTGATTTATGGATTGTGAGCACTTATAATGCAGTCCAATTTCCGCAAGAGTTTTAAGACTATATCTATATATATATATATATATATATATATATATATATATATATATATATATATATATATATATATATGTATATATATATATTTATAAATTGTGATTCAACAATTTATGGCTCGGAGGCATGGGCTATTAAGAAGGCGGATGAAAAACGGCTCTTGGTGTTCGAAAGGACGATACTGAGGAGGATATATGGACCCATCAAAGTAGGCGATACATGGAGGAGATAGTAATTTCCGCAAGAGTTTTTACTGACTAACTATAGACTATAGGAAAGAAAAAGATATGCAGCAGAAATTAAGATTATATATATATATATATATATATATATATATATATATGAAAGATATAAACCCATATATATATATATATATTCGCGTAAATATTTCGGATGTCTGTATGATTCTGATATAAAATATTTATAAATTGTGATTCAACAATTTATGGCTCGGAGGTCCTTGAGAAAGGTATATTTTATTTTGAAATTATTATTAATTGTAATTAGAAGAGTGTTTGAATTATTATTTTGATTTAAAAATATTTTAATTTAATTGTGTAATTTTGAATTTAAAGTAGTATTTGTAATAGAAGAAAGTAATTCAAAGACTCATGGGCTATTAATGAAGGCGGATGAAAAACGGCTCTTGGTGTTCGAAAGGACGATACTGAGGAGGATATATGGACCCATCAAAGTAGGCGAGACATGGAGGAGACAAAAAAACGTGTAATTGTACGAAGTCTTTGAAGATAATGAGATCTCCAAAATCGTAAAATTGGGAAGACTTCGATGGACTGGCCATCTAGACAGAATGGTTGATGGCGAGATTCCGAAGAAGGTGGCCACAGTGAATATGTGAGTCGAAATAGGTCCTTCGTGATGAAGGGAATACTTAGCCTTGCGGCCTTCCCTTCCCTTTACCCAACCGGATCCTAAGACCACTACATAGTTGGTATTGCGGACGCATGCCAGCAAGATGCACCCACACTTACATCTCACCAACATGCGGACGCAACACCGGAGAATGGGATACCGTCCATCTAGCTTCCAGCTAGTCGAGTCACCACCAGATGAACTGGTTCGCTCTCTCCTAGCCTTCTAACCATGACCACTACGTCTGTGACCGGCTATACCGGCCACCACCCAACGGTGAGCCTGGCTAGGGCTCACCCCCGTAGTACCATTTTTGGGCTACACCCCAGAGGCCTCGAATGGTCACTGGCCCGGGGACATAGTCCCCTACGCTTCCCCTACCTCTCTCGATGCACACTTGGGCTTATGTACATCCAGAAAGGAAGAGCGGGACACGTGCCCGAGATGGTGGCCACAGAAGAGATCTTTAGAACAACGAGAGTGGGACGGCCGAATGTAAGGTGGATGGATGGTGTGACTGAGGACGCTATGACTCTTCTCGGCGTGCGGGACTAGAGGACTGCTGCACAGGATAAAGCCAATTGACGGAGGCTACTTGAGGCGGACTCGGTGACGAGTTGTTGTGCCGGATATTGTATTGTTTTGTGATTCGACAGATAAACTGATAAGCAAAGTAATGTATTATCAATACTACTATACTGTAGGGCAATCCATTTTTCGTTTGCGATTACAAGCCACGACAACTACTGAACCTATCTGTACCAAATTTCAACTACATTATCTTCATACTTCAAAGATGGCTTATCTATAATAAAATATTCTGATTTTTAATTTGTGTTATTACACATGCGATAAATATGTGGATTCCAGTGAAGTATGAATATCGATCGATAGGTGACAAGCGTCATTCTGCAATAGAGGCTACAACGGTACTGTGTTATGTAGAGCTTGAAATTTATAATAAAATTTACCTATTTCATTTAAATTGTTATTAAAAAAGTAGAAAATTTCGGACGCGACATGTGGATTCCAGTTAAATCGCTAATAATATAGTAAATATTCTATGTCCATCTCAATTACCAATTCATACATTACGATTAAAAATTATGTTATCACATGACTTAGATTTTCAAAAACGTTACCGTAGATCTTTGGACTTAATGATTTCCTCACGGTCCATAATATGGCTTTCCAGAACTGTAAACCCTAACGTCAAATAATTTTAATAATAACTGGAATCAAAACTCGAAATTTAGTTAGTTCGGATGTCTCATGAATTTATTTTTTCTTTCTTTCTTTAATACAAGATTTTTAATGATAAATAAATAAGACTACAATTATTAGTTAAATTAAGGATTTATATATTAAGTTAGATCAAAAAGCTCGTCTTATATAAGTCTTCTCTAAAAATATGTTTAATCTAATTTTAATTTTGAATACATATATTTGAATTTTAAAAAAATGCAAATGAGTCCTCATCGAAGTTATAAAATATTATAAGTATGTACGCAACACGAAACATTTGCTTTTATGTTTCTAGATTAGAGATAATCATTTAAAAGGACAACATAAAGGTTATTTGAAGAAACATTGTAAGAGTTTTGGGGAACTGAGAGGGATGTGAGTCCGAGGGAGAAGGTCACGTCCGACAGTTCAATCCCCTGTTAAAGCTCACTTAGTTCCACACCCACCTGCCCTTTAGTTTCTGGTCTCATCACTGTTTATATATTATTTATACATATATCCATACATATATAATCATACTTTTTTACAAAATTAAGATTATTAACAAATAATATAAATATGAAACATATAGGTAATATATGCATTTATAAAATAATTGTTTTTATGAACAATTATTGCAAAAAATTTTGTTTGTGGAATGATTGTTATATGTATTATTGTTAAAATGTAGAAATCATTAGGCCTTCTCCCTTTCCGTACCCTCTACATCAGTTTCAGTATCATGGTCTAGAACATTTTCCATTTCTACTTCGCTCAAATCCAAATTTCGATTTGATCGCCCGTTTCTTTTTTATTCCTTGTCTATTTCCTGCAAAATTCGAAGAATACTTTCAATTTTGTTGGTTTCTGCCTAATGAAAACATTTCGAAGAATTAATACTTCGCCCACTAACATAAACAGAAGTAAAAATGCTAAAGATCCTACTTACACTATGTTAAATCCAGCTGATTGCTGAGAAAATGAAGACAAGATCAAAATGAGAGCGGTCGTTTGTTGTGTGCAACACTGAGGACTATATATTTCCCAACCAAGAAACTATCCCTCCTACCATAGTGGAAAATTAATAGAGAGTATCTCGAGGAGCAGCTAAAGTCAATTAACGGAGAAGCTCAAGGGGAAGAAGACAGAAGGACAAGTCGGGTGTTGTACAAATTACAACGGTGCGACCGGTGTAAGATTAAATATGATTCTTACAAATTAGTAGCATTTGTACAAGAACTACGAAGTTTTGAGTATCGGTTTTAGAATTCCTCAAATATAATAATTTCATTCATATCTTACATCAAATATATAGAACGTTCATATTTGTATATAGTGCAACAAAAAACAACATATACAACAAATTTTCGTGTAATTTCAAACCAACATTATATCACAAAATTAATCTTAAATCTAATCACGGAATACTCCTAATGGAAGCGGAAGATTTACTGGTACTAAGGTTATTAAAAGTAAGTTTCAGTTTTCATACCAATCAGAGTAAGAGCTCCATATTTTGTAGGAGATTAGCCACTGGCCCAAGGGAGGGAGTTGCGACTTAACTTTATACCACAATACAAAACGACGTCAAGGTTTTTATTCAACTTGAACTATACAAGTCTGTGATAATATTTTATTATTATACATTGCATTTTATAATATTTATATTTACAGCTACACGCATTATCTTAATAAAAAAATTATTTCAACCATGAAGTTGGTCGAAACTGTAATCTATATCAAAAGTGTTGTTTGTTTATTAGAGCTTTAAGGCGTAAAACCCCCAGGGTCATCAACGCCTGATAGATCAAAAGTGTATTGCAACTATTTTCACGTGATTTACACAAAGTCAACTATTAACGAAGTTTCGGTGGATGACAGTGTTAGTAATCCGTCTAGCGACAGTCTAGATAATTTCAGGGGAGGTGAGAAGTATCAGTATGACAGTCAAATGTATGCGGGCGATTCTCAACCTACGGGTTAATATTACGTCCAAATGTGATTCCTCACTAACCAGTAATTATAACTTGCCCATTTTATTTTTATTTTTTCAATTGAAGAGCTAATCTACAAGAATCTATTGAATGGTTGTGTATAAATTCAGTAAAAATATGGTTTTTATGCAAACGAAGTGTATATTTGTAATTACCGTGGCTATCCCAAAATATGATTCTCCAATATAAAAGTGTCCTTTAATATCATAACCTAAGGCTTGGATCCCGAAAGTTGTGGATCCACCAAGAGGAAGATTTCACTGTTCAGAATCATGAGAAATTCTCAACTTTTGATGGCCAATAACAATATAAGCATAGTTTACTTTTTGTCCCAAGAAATACTGTAATTGCTATGCCCAAAAAGAAGAGGGAGTTTTTCACCAAGGCAAATAAGGGATATGGAATTTTTTCTCCCCCCCCATCCTTGTTGGCAACCCTGCTTGCCGAGGTTACAGAAGAGGTTGAAGTCATTTTCAAGCGTGCATCCAGTGGATAATGTTGTGAATCTGGTAAGTAGCTTTTTCTTTGTAATTACCGTGGGCTCTTGTAACTTTTTTATTTTCAAACTTAACTTTTACTTTTTGATTTTACTTTGAAGAGCTCTATTAGCTGATTTGAAGACAAAAAAAGCATCGCAATAATATTTTTTACTGTCCGAATATTTCAATTCAAACGTATGTTTGTAATTACCATGCCACAAAATGTGTAATTACCATGGTTGCAGTAAAAAGCATAGTAATTACATTTCGACCATGGTAATTACTTAATCCGGTAATTTTGTCACGATGCCTTCATTTTCATTTGCAGTTTACTTATGTGACTTCAAAAATGCCACTTCCCGGTCGACCAAAGTCAACCCTATCCAAAGAAGAGAAGTTGGCAAGGAAGAAGGAAGCAAAGAGGGGAAGGAGAGCGAGGAAGGAAAGCTGACGTCGAATTGCAAAAAGAAGACCAGCTGAAAGAAAAACTTCGATACTTGGGAAGGAAGAAAGAAGGTAAAATTAAAATGGTGAAAGACCTAACTCCAAGAGAGCTTAGGCAACGTCGGAAAAAAGTGAGGGAAAATGTGAGACGTTTCCGAAAGAAAAACAGAAACTTAACATGCGCGCTTGCGGACACACCACCTCAGTCACCAATTGTCGGAGATGTAGTAGTTCGACCTCAACCTCAACCTCAACCAGGAAGAAGTCGTAAAGAAGCTGGCTTGAGAAGAATCAGGAGGGAAAGGAGTAAAGTATTCAGGCAGGTGGCAAAGCTTCAAGAAAAACTAAAAGTACGACTAAGGCCAAAGACATGTAAAGGAAACGATATGAAAGGTTGATTCAAAAACTAAAACAGCGGGATCAGTTGAGTCCCAAGAGCAAAGTGAAACACCTCCTTCAACGTAAAACTCCAGAGAACGAAAAAGAGGTAAAAAGAAAGATCTATTTAGGAGAAGTAACGCAGCGCCAACTGTCTGCAAGTTTTGCAAAAACAAAGCACAAAAGGAGTCATAGGCAAATTTTCGTCAAAATGCTGGGTGGTGACATATTAAGCAAATACAGAGTGATGATGCAAGCAGGAGATTTTTTTCGCAACGTATTTACAAATCCAACCGAAGCAGGAACTGCAAAACAATTGCACTTTCTTTTTACTTCGATTTTGGCTGTCTAGGGACCGCGTTAAACAACTAATGTACAATGCACATTTCTTCTATTGCGTTCATCCTCCTTCCTTTTCTACCAATATGTCTTCATCCTCTGTCTACGCTGCTCCCTTCGGTTCTCTGTCCACACGGCTCCTCCAGTTCTTCTCTTCTTCATTTCAAATCCCTCAAAGTGTTGAATTTGGTCTCTCATCAGGTATCTGTTTGTTACATCATCCTCTTCAATATCTATCTCTACTAAGTCTGCTTTGACTTCTTTGAACCATGTTTTGAAGTTTTTGTTGTTGTCCCCATTCTTTGTTAGCTGGAGTATTTCCATATTTCTTGCTCTTGTTTTATTTCCTTCTTTAGCCCAAAGCATTGGGCTGGATTATTTCCCCTAATTATTTGAAATTAGAAACATTCTTTATCTGGCCATACTTTGTGTTCATATTGTTTGGTGCCTCTCATACATTTTTGTCCTCTCTTACATTGTTGCCTCTTTTATTGTTTTCAGTAAAAACCTAGAAATGATAAGAATATCAAGTTAATTTTGTTTTTTCATCTTATTATGAATATTTCCTCTGCTAAGTATATTTTTTAAATTTATTTTAAAAAATAATTAAAAACTATATAGTGTTAATCAAGAACATTGCATTGTTTTTACAATGCGTTGCAATTCATTCGTTATCTGTTCCGGACCGAGCATTGCCTACTTACAAGCTTTTGGCCTTACAGCTTTTTTGTGCTTTTTGGATTCCATCCTGACTTCTGAATATTAGATTGAGCTAAAGTTTAGACTAAATGCAATACATTAAATACCATTTAATTTTCAATTAAAAGGTACTAAATTACTTATATGAAAGATGAAATGAAATGAAGTGGCCTCTTTACTATGCAAAAAATATTTGTACATGATTCAAAACAGATAAATATTCATTACATTAATTCATTATACAAAAGATAATGAAGTAAAATTTTACATTATTCTAATCCTGAAACCAGAATTCTTCAATAGCTTTGGATACTAGCCGCTGAAGGATACTAATTTCAAATCTGTCAGGGGTTGACAATTTTTGACGGCCGAATAAAATCCTTGGCCTCTCCTATCCGAAAAATCAATTTTTGGTCTTTTCAAAATGTGTAAGTTATTTATTTATTTTTTTTTATAAAGATGCACTCTTATAAAGCGGCACTCTTCTTTTTCACAGGACATTGATTGATAGTTTTTGATCTGCTAGGATCTAACTTTTTTTGACAGACGGAGGTTATTCGGCCATTGTTGTCCTTGAGATTAATGAAATTAAAATTGATCATTTTTTTTAATGGACTCTCTCATCCTGTTTAACCCTTGATTAGTCGGGTGTGGCAAAGTCATCCACTAAGTTTTCTGTTGTTTTAACTGAAACTGAAAGGTTGCCTGGAGGACAATTGTCATCTAACCAATACAAATGAGAATTACAGGTTGTAAATGTCAAATATGAACTGACTGAGAGGTGGGTAGACCAGCCCTCTAGCTCAACCTTGCAGACTCTATGTGCGTTTTGGTCAGAGTTTTGGTCAGAGTTTAGGCAAACACATTTGCCGGAAGGTTGGTATAAATATTTATTATACCATGTTTATACTAACCTAGTCAATATCGAACTACTTTTCACTCTGCCACGTTGCTATCAATATCCAATGATTGGTTTCTATTTTTCCGTTATCCGGCAACTCGTTATGACATTGAACAATTTTAGCAGAAAAATGAAAAGGAGATAGGGAAGAAATAATATTTTCACGGTGATAAGGAAGCTGACTTAGGTCTCGTATCGGCTTCTCTTTACTGCCTTTTTATAGCTACATATATCACCTATCTCTTTTCTCATTTTTGTTTTTTCTTTTAGAGATAAAAAACAATGTACTTATTTTTTACTAGTACATTAAAGATATTGATCTATCGATATATAATTGTAAATTGATTTAGTTATTTGTAGAATCTTGACATACCTTGAATTGCAACATTGCTTGAGGCACCATCTTCTAGAGTCGGGAAAAAGAAAAGAAGAATTCATATTTTTGTAAATATGCATTCAAATTTATCAATAATTCGGAATACCTCTTGGTTCAACCTTATTTACTTATGAATATCGTGAATTTGTCAAAACATTCCCAATAATCATTATCCCCTGTCTTATCCAACTGACCAGCATCACACATTCCTTTAATCTTCCTTGAAGGTTGATCTGACCCTGTTGCAGATATGGAAAATTCAATCATAGCTAAATTAAATTAATATTTAATCATAGATATTGGACAACAAATTTTCTAGAGTCGATAAACTAAATTAATATTGATTAGGTCTGTCAGTCATTTTTTTAGTAAACTAATGATTATTTTACTGAAAGATTTAATTATTATTAAAATCAGTGATTTATTCAGATGTCAAATAGCTATGATTAAATTTTAGGTTTGAATATATTTTTCCCAACTCTGCCCTGAGGACATTTTGTAAATACAATAATATTAATTCTGGAATAGGGTAGCTTCACGAATCAAACCAAGAGTGTTTTATTAAGTCCATTTAGTATGGTTTTTATAACAATATAGTTTCTATTACAAAATATAAATGGAGGACTTGTAGGATACATAAATGATATAAATGGGGAAATATACAGTAAGTCGTGGGTTCGGATCCCACCAGGGCTGGTTTAGATGTATTTCGTGGCGGACCCACTAAATGAATTTTGACCTTCCTACCATGGTCAGAATAGGTTGGTAACCTGTAGGATACCCTTTCTTCCAGCTCTAGTTGGTGTACACAATAAATTTAACACCCATGATCCAAAACAAAAAATATAAACATTGTATTTCAGATGTTTATTTTATTCCGACATCATTTGTAAAATTTACCGTTTGTAAGGTTTTTTGTGATCAGTCGTTTCAATATATTTTTATTAATTCATACTTATTTGTAAATATGGTATTATTACACAAATTTACTTTAAAGAATTGACGTTTAATGTGGCACATAGTATTTCCTATTACAAAAACAGTTTTCTTTTTTTTGTGTGTGTTTTTTTTTTTTTAATGTAAGAAAGCAAGAAATCTATTGATAAAATATATAACCATCTAAATTTAATTTATTATTTATCAAACTAAATAAATTTCATGGCTGTGAAAATCCAAATTTAAATTTACTAACGTCCTAACTAGGAAAGTTTTAGCTTTAAACTCTACCTCATTCAACCTTGATATATTGGAGCTTAGAGAAGGATGGTCTTTGTCTACTTGTTCAATGGCCTTTTATCCATATCAGAGTTCTGTATTAGTAAATGCTCCAAGGGCATTAGAATGATTGAAATTTGATTTTCATTGAATTATTTCATATGTATATAGACGAATTGAATCCATATTGCCCTGGTCGATAATCTGAAAAGGCCCAAAAAGTCATTGTGTGTTGATATTATCATTTCCCATGAGTATAAAAAGGCACCAAGTGAATATAACTGCTAATGCACATTAGGGAAAAAGAAAATTCACGGTATAACTACCTGAGAAATGTTAAATGAGTATATTCCCGCTTGAATATTTAACGGAAGAATTACGTTAAGAAGAACTATTTCATAGTAAACTCCATAAAAATTTCAATTCACTAGTCTCTCAACTTGCTTCCCGTTCTATACCCGACAACCCTCCGAGGCGTTTGAAACGGCCTCGGGACTTACTAATATAGAACATTCATTATAGTATTACTAGAGGGTAGCTGCTTCACAACCATTGGCATGCTATTATGAACGTTGTAATCACATTTACTAGATGTATTTGTTTAGTATAAAACCATAAAACAGTTAAGTAGTGTCACATTGAATTATACAATCACCAATCAAGTAAAAATGATGATTAGTCCGTTTCGTTTCAATGTTTTATTTTCGGAAAATAATCATGAAAAAAATCAGGGTTTTAAAATACAATGAAAGTTCTTGTTATTTTCGCATTAAAATTTTCGTTGAGGACTCAGAAGTCGTGTTTGTATATAAAATACAAAGGGAACGGGTCCGCTAATGAATTTATGTTGTTATTTCCGATGTTTTCGTTAGCCGTTGACAAACGCCATTACAAGATTATTTATTGATTGCATTAGTATATTTCAATTTAAATATTTTTTTTTATTTATGCTTGGATTTTTTAATTTTTTTTAATAGGTTTCCTTATTTAACTGATATATTTAATAATATTTAAGACATATATATAAAGGAATTGAATTCCAGCAATGATTATGTATCAACAATTCAATTTTTAAAAATTATCTCATGATCTCAGTTACAAGCAGTTGTGAAACTTCTTGTTAATTTGAATTTTAGTACGTGAGATAAATTCAGTTATTATAAGCGATGAGGTTTAATTTTCATTTAAATTAGGTAATCTTCTTAACGATCATTTTATGTATGAGATCTACAATCTATTTTGAGCTTTAAAACTTCCAGCGGAAGGAAGCAGCGAAACGCACAAAAGATGTAATCAGCAAATTATACTTCCACCTTACTCGGTATCATTTGTTTCCCTTCTTTAAATAAATCTTCTAAATCCTCTTTATTTTATAAATTCGCGTTGTGGACAAATAGAATAGTATATTTGAATAACTAAGAATAACCGCATAAAAAAAAAAAAAACAACAAAAAATAAGGGATTTTGTAAACTCTGAATACGGTGTGATTATTTATTTAGATATTTTTTTAACATTCTTTGGGTTTGTGCAAAAAAGTGCAGGTTTTCACATAGGACAGAAAAAAATATATTATAACTTTGTGTGGTTTATAATGTTGAGTGGTCAGAACTAACTTTTCTCGTTAAGTCCCGAATAATTTTGCGAGGGGTTTCTTCTCCCAAACCCCTCAGATAGTCTAATACCGGTAGTACACAATCGCCGAGGCGCTCGTCAACGAGGCCACCCGAGCCGAGCGAAAGCGAACTGTGGACACGAATGGTGCAAGTACACACTCGCCGAGTGGCTCGTAGACGAGAGAAGGCGAACTTTATTTATAGAAGTTGGGTTGTTCAGTTTTATAAGCTTAAGCTAGTGTTTTATTGGAAGTTGATGAAGATGTATTTAAGGATTCTGGTTACAGCAGTAGCATCTATTAAAGCCTACGCATATTATAAGTATGTGAACATAACCACGAAAAAATTGCAAAAAAACAAAAAAACAAAAACGGAGATGGTAGATAAAAAACATTCAACGGAACAGGACTGGATAAGTCCAAATTTATTTGGTATTTTCTGATTGGATATTTTTTTAAAGCGAATTTTGGAGGAAAATTAAGCTACTTTAATTAACTACTTAGAATTTCTTTAATTAGAAGTTGTAAAAAAAACCCACATAGATAACTTTTTAGGATTTCATGATTTTATTTATTGCATATATATAAATTATATTATTAAAATATAAAAAATATATTGGCTAAATGAAGCCAATAGGGAATTTTTTTTTTCACTAGTTCTTAATTAACCTTTTTTTCTTTAGTTCCTCAATTAGTAAGGAACTGGAAATTGAATGATGGAAGTGTTGAAATGTGATTAAAAGAAACTTATATGTGAATAACAGATGTGCCTTGCCATTCGCAGAAATCTGAATCCCGAGCTTAGGCGAGTGTGTACTGGGTCGGTTCGCCTCGTCGCTCGTTTCCTCTTTGTCCTTTGACTCGTGGCCAGAGACCGACTTTTTTCGGAGCGCTGTCGAGCCGAGCAGAGCTAAGGCGAACTAACACAAGTTGACCCAGTACACTCTCGTGTTCGGCTGCATTCGTCTTGCCTCGGCGAGTGTGTACTGCCGGCATTAAAGAAGTCCTACCGTGATGTTCCATTTCTTCGAGAACAAAATCTCCAAGGTAAAATATTCGTAACTTTCTGTGCACCGTACATTCACTGATGCTCCCTTCATCTAAAACAACATGTTAATGTTCAGCGCGGTTAAGAATGTCAGATACGACAACACTTCCACATCTGTTGTTGAAATTCTTTTTTATATAATATATTCCATTAAAATAAATAACTTTTATTTATCCATCCTTCTAACGATTCAAAATAACAAATGGCTAAAATCTAATTAACTTGAAGTAGATTTAAAGAGTAAACTAACAGATGGGCTAGCATGGAAGTAGGTTGCACGTGGAGCAAACTTAGGGAAAGAGTAGGTTGTCAGAAGTAAGAGAAAAAGTGTTGTGGACACCAGAGATTAGAAAGAAGTTCTACGATTGCTTCTTGTTAAGATAAGATTGAACTGATTCTGAGAAAGGAATATATTACTGATAAAACAAATATGTAACAAAGATTAATGAAATTATATTAAAAACTAGCAACTCCAGTCACGGCTTCGCCCGCTCTTATAAGTAACGAACTCAGATAGGTTTAACTAATAACAGAAGTTTTATTTTTTAACAATAAAAATCATATAATGCAGTTGAGAATTATTTTCTCACAATATTTCTAGCTATTTTCACTCAAAGCTGTAACTCTGTATTATTGCAATGATTTACTTAAAAGCATTATTGGATATTCAATCCTAAAATCTAATCTGTGAGTTGGTAATTTAGATGGACAGAGACGTTTTAGGAAGAAACTATAGCTTACAACTCTATCAATAGAGATATTCTCTATGTCACAATTTACTTTTTCAATAATAATGTTGTTAATATTCTCTGCTATAGTATTTGTTGGTAATATTACTGCTCTTTCAAACAACCAATGGTACAATTTATTATATAAACCTGAAACATTAAAATGAATTTGAAATCATTGAAATATTAGTCTTCTTAAAACCTTCATCAAAAGCTATGGTTAGGTCGCCCATTTTTCAAACACAGTATCAAACAATAATTGGTATTTTGATAAGGCATTAATGTTTAGCGCAGCAAAAATAATTCTATTGATTTCATTTGGTTGGATTTTAATTTTTTTCTAACTAAAAAAGTTAATGACACGAGTGACAAACTTCTGCCACTTAACACTGTGAATTTTAATTATTATTATAGTAAACTATACTATTTAAAATCTTCCTAGAATTATGAAGATTTTGTAATTAAAATTTGGTACAGAAGTATTTAATAATTTTACCATTGCAAACTCTGGTGCAGAATGCCGCTAACCACATATCGTTCTATTATTAAATATCCCTAGGATCCACACGTCACACTAATATTTATAGCTTTTTTTTATAACAATTTATTTGAATCAAGCCAATTTTATTATCAATTTCTAGCTATACATAACATTTTACCGTTATAACCTAGGAAAAATGGCTTTTATATAATAGTATAGATATAGATTAATTTAGAACATATGTTTTATTGGTAATTGTTTTCAAACACCTGCACTAAAGTAGTATTTATAAAAAATAAATGTTATTTTGATATTTACATACACTTAGAACCCCAACTCTGATTTAAAATTTTTTTTTTTCAAAAACCTTCCCGGGGATATACCTAATAATTAACCAAATTTTCACGGCGATTGGATGTACGGTTTTTAACATTCATTTATATATATATATATATATATATATATATATATATATATATATATATATATATATATATATATATATATATATATATATAGATATGTATTCTAATCATATAATCATAACAATCCGCCGAAAAACGTTCTAAGCGACAAAATTTCCGTAGTGGTGACTTTAAAAGTTTTAAATAATAGTATGATATTGTTCTCCATTATGCCATTATACATGTAAATATAACAAATTAATATGTAAATATAAAATCTAACCTACAAAACTAACAAAAACTTTAGATTTTGATTTTCTTTCACTGATTACTCAAAATTTTATGTTTGTCGCTTAGAACGTTTTTCTGCGGACCCATTCAATTATTGTTAAGTATTTTCTTTTTATTGACAAAAAAAATAATGAATAATCGAAAAGGGCCCGTTCGAAGGTTTTGATCAAAGAGCGAACATCTATAAATAAATATTAGTAATTTTCTCAGTACTATCAGCGGGATTCCCTAATTAATTCTTAGATGCAACCGGTTGCAATACTTCAAAATTTTCGTTTTGCTGCTCCGAACGAATCCTATCCCGATTTGATAAAATTTATTAAAACTTCTATCATTATGTTAGAAAGGTCTTATGAAGATTTAAATAATTACTGTCAAAATCTTTAATTTCTATTCAAAGTTTTGTTTAATTGTTTAACAACCTACTGTAGGCATCTGTTAGTGGTTCTTGTACACTATTTTTATGTAATAACAATTGATTGTATTAAGACAAAAAACATTTTTTCTATCCTCCGACTTTATTTTATTTAATTTCAAGCATATAAACAAGAAATTTAGGGAATGGGTGATCAAGACAGAAAATTTTCTGTCATCTTTATAACAGTTTATTAACGTTTCATGTAAAGGGGAGGTGAACGGTGTCCAACTAACGAATTATGTGACTTAATTATTGGATTTCCAGGGAGCAATTTTTCATGAATTTTCCTCTTCTTTTGTTGATCTATAGCACATTGCAATAGTGTGATACAATGTAGTTGCTGGTGAGATCAGTTTGGGGATCTTTTTTACTCGCTCTGAACAGTCACTGCCCCTTTTCCCCATCCATATTAACCAATGCCTCTAAGCTCCGTTTTACTCTTCGACACCTACCACTGACCTCCTTACCTTTTTCAGGTCCCTGGGTTATCGATCTCACATTGGCAACTGTACAGTGGAAACGGGAGTCACTATGAAGAGAAGACGTTTTCCCTGAAAAGCGTAGCTTGCTTGAAAGCCATAAGAAGGGAACCCCTCTATTGGGCGTTGGATTAAGGTTGGCTTATTATCAACTCATCCGACATACAAATTATTACAAGTTACATAAAAACCTAAAAGCTGCACCAGGCGGTAGACGAGGAGCGGATTAATAATAAGAAGATTAGGAGACGTGTTCGAAGATAGATGAATTCTTTGACTGTTATCCTTCCATAACAGATTCTATGCAAATCAAGGAAGTCCCACATCAAATCATGTCAGCCTTCTTTTTTTAGCATAAGGGCTTTTTAATTTTTTAAAAATGAGAATATATTAAAATGTTCTGATGATATGGAATGAAATATTTTCTAGTGGATCTATTAGTTCTTATTGACTTTTAGCATGCTATTGTAGGTAAGGATCACAAGTCCAATGTTTATAAAAGAAGGAAATTAGGCCAAAATCACACTCAACCACCAGATTTTTTCCTTAATAAAAGGTACCTACATTAAGGGGACTAGGTTTGCCCAAGAAGGGTCTCCCGACTTTGAATTCGAACCACGGCTGATATGACAGATAATAAATTTTCTGCCTTCAGCATGACCGCATTGTTAATATAGTAGTGCCTAACTCTGAGATATCGTGTCTCATGAGTAATATAGGCTTTTAAATAAATTAGGGCTTTTTATTTATTTTTTTATAACAATATAAATCGGTAGGTTATCATATACCCTAGTATTGATAATCACACTTTGACCTCAGTAACTTAGCTCAATCCTTAAAAAAATAAAAAATAAAAATAAAAAAGTTTGTCCTATATTCGTGATTGGGAATCAATTATTTTCTTATACAATAAAACCATCATCACTAACCACTTCCTTTTTTCCGGATCATTGTTAGAGGATGTTTTGAGGAAGCTAAAAATTTATAGGAAGTGATATAGAGAGGCAATTTTGAAGAGGCTTATCGCGTGGAGATGGAGATAAGGACTGACGGGATTAGGGCTTTGTCCGGCCGGCCTATTGACAACCATTGTTCCACGATCAGCTCTCTGTCGTCGGCACAACACTTCTAGAGGGCCCTTCTGTCGGTGGGTACCCTCCCCCGGTCTCTCTACTGCCTCAATTGGAATAGAAAAATACCGTGCTCTAAGTGGATCTTGAAATAGGAAACAAATGAAAAACCCTAGTCAGAGCAAGAAAAAAAAAAATGATCGGCTATACTTGCAGACCGAATCTGTTAAACTTTTAAGAAAAAATAATAACAAAAAGCCTCTAATAATTATTTTTGAATAAAGAAAAATGAATTTATTCGTTGTTATACCTTTCCCAAGTTTACTTAAACCTTTTCAAGTATAGTTTAATTATTTTCTAGTTATGTTTAATCCATTTCCACATTTATTTAATCTTTTCCGGTTGTATTTATTTTTTTTTCCAATTATATTTCAATATCTGCATTTAATCGTTTTCCATTTTTATTTAGACATATCCATTAATATTTTACGCTTTTCCATCTATTTTTAGGCGTTGTCCATTTAGGTTGAACCATTTTTCAATTTTATTTAAACCTGTTTCTTCCTCATATACCAATTTTAAATCACGAGTATATTTTTATTTTATTTTATTTTATTTTTATTGATAAAGTAATGAAAATATTCTGTTGATTTAAGATAAAAAATTTAGAAATTCTAAAGTTTTTACCTTAAGGCTAAATATCCCAAGTTATAGTGAGTTTTTCTTCAAGAAATTAAGGAACAAGTTTGTTTGTGCTCTCACTTGTAAACGGAACCATCAATATTCGATCTGTAAACGGATTCAGTGTTAAAAACCTCATTAGATTCACGCTACCGTGTTCGAATTTTTATTTTTCTTATTATTTTTGAGTTAAATCAAATTATTTGGCGAATTATGCAACTATTTGAAAAAAACAAAGCAAATACGTTATAGCCACTTAATTATAAGCTAATTGAACACAGTTAATCAAACAGATTAATTTTCGGCTGCATAGGTTGAGAATAAAGACAAAAAAGAATGAAATTTATAAATATTTTTAACCCCAGGATATAACTTTAGATAAAATAATAAACGGACAATAAATAATATTTGGTTTAAATAACGTGTTTACTTTATGAAATAACTTTATGAATGAATATTTTTTGTAAAAAAAAAATACCTCTAAATACATATTTTGGCTTTGATCATGAGAAATTCTATATACAAATTATTATTTTCGAACAACGGAACTCAAAGTGTAAAGTAATCACTAGGAAAAAAAAAAAAAAATATGTTGTTTTCCCCATTAAGCTGAAATTTCCAAAAATAAAATATGAATCGGTAATTAGGTAGTCATTTATGCAGGTACTTTTTTTTTTTTTTTGCATGCTCGGCCATATATTCAGCGCTTGTGAATAGTCGGTTAAGTATGTAGGTAAATTATGGGAAATGCGTATTACCAGAAAGCTAATGTTTCTGCTTAGTGGACGTCGTTATGAGACTGTTATAGAGAAAAATACTAATTCTTGAGTCAATATAGAAAAAAATGGTTGTTTCTTATAAAAAAAAAACTATTTTTGCACTTGACCGACTATTAACAAGTGACACAGAGATAATAGCCGTAAATATATTCGTTACAAATACCTCCAGAACTTAAAAACTAAATAAATAAACGGAATAATTTTCTTTAATGAAGTCACGGTTAATCTAGTGAACCAACTGTTTCTCCCCACCCCTTCCACAAATAAATACTCTGACAAACACTAATTGGCGCCAACCAATGGAACAAGGCGGCCGCTTTGGGGCAATGTCAATATTAGGCTTCTTCCACACAAGCCCAAGGTATTTATTAATTGCAGAACAAATATTAATTCTTTTAGTGAGAACAGCAATTTTTTTTTTAACAGCTAAATATCCATTTTGGTTCATGTATTTATGTATAATTAATTTGAATATATATATATATATATATGTATTATTAATTTGAAAAAAAAAAATATATATATATATATATGTATATATATTATAATATAATATATATATATATATATATATATATTAGTTTTCACAATATTATTTACTGAGGATGTTAGCTCTGTGTACTGAGGAAAAATTAAAAATTACACAGAGACAAGTGAAAACAATTTTATTATTTCGTAAAATTTTTAATAATTATCAATTAGTATTTAAGAATACGAACTATGTTGATATCGAAGTAAAATACATTTGGACTGATGGAAAGTGAAACTTGGCAAAAGGAAACCGATTTAACAAATATCTTGACACCCGGTTTCCTAAAATCAATTAAACTTAAATTTCATTATACGCTGTGTATTTTAATTTAATTTCATTAAACCTGTGTTAATCTTATCTATATGTTGCAAGCAATTTAAGTTTCATGTTTCACGAAAAATGTTTCCTTAGTGTGTGCCGCGCTTTATAATGAGTTTTATAAAACAAAAGGTTATTAAAACAAATTTTATTAACCTTTCTATAGATAGCCTTTACAGCTACCATTTGTTTGTAACAAGCATATCTGCCTTTTTTTATTGTCATATCTAAATGGCATGTTTCGTGTTATTACACAGGTTTTTTGTTGTTTTTTTTTTTTTTTTTTTTTTTTTTTTTTTTTTTTTTTTTTTTTTTTTTTTTTTTTTTTTTTTTTTTTTTTTTTTCACCACTTCTAAGAGAACTCCGAAGAAACAACAAAATTACATTTAAAAAACGATAAACTATACAAAATTGTACTTAAAAACCAGTTCCATGAAAATCGTAAAATTACTTACAATAAATAAAAAAATTAAAATACAATCATTGCAAACATATTTTGAACTCTGCAAACAAGTAAATTTCCTATATAAACCACAATTCAAACGAGTGATTCTGTTTTTGTTTTTTTCATTGATAAACATGTCCTATAATAATAAAAACAAATATATATAATCTTTATGAAAGTAAATAGATCAAATAGCACAATCATTAGAGCTAGCGCGTATCTGACAGATACGCGTACCTAACTGAAGGTTAACAAATATATCTTTTTATTATACATTAGACATCTTTTTGGGTCATCAAAAAATACGCTATAAAGACCAGGTAATACTGTTTTTAAACCTTTGTTTCCTTTTCATTTGAGACTCATCAATATAAGTCAAGCCACCATAGCACATGGTGAGCTGTTTGAACACCTAAGAAGCGGTTCTTGACTTCCTACGAAAAAAAAATGCCGTTAAAGACTAAAAGAGATAAATAAAATTTTTCAAAGATATTCTTGACTGGTCATCCTTTGAATATATGAAGGAGTTTTCAGTTTCTATCACTTTATACGATTATATAAAATATTAGTTAAGATATCTTGAATACCTACACGAAAAAAAAAAAAAAATCATAAGCCCGTTAAAGGCAAAGAGAGGCTTACAATGTTTAGTAAATCTAACAATAAATTTGTAAATAGTGAAACTACTTTTTTTTGAATATAAAAGAAATTTTTTACTCCGCATTCATGAAATAATTAATCATAACTTACCAATAGAAATATATACAAACATTGCCAACGCGAGAATAAATATTATTGAATACAAAATCAATGTTAGTAACCCATAAAAACCGACTTTTGGCGCAGTAACTGGTTGAAAACCAATGTATAAATAAAATAAGCCCCAAATGAAAAGTAAACAAACTATTAATGCAGATTTACAGGCCATGTAAACATTTAGGATTTAACCCGTCTTTAGATTTGTTCGATTACTATTGTCTTTACAGCAGCTTAGAATATTTTCCTATGACTCACTATGTCTTTCTAATATAAAAGATATATCAATAGCAATTCTGAAAAACAATGCGCCTTATTTTTTATTATATTTTTTTTACTTAGTAAATGTGATTTAATTTTGATATAAAAACGGTATCATGATTATTTACTGAATTATTGTCGCCTTAAATTTAAATATAACAATATCAGCATCAATGAAAGCATGTCTATTATAAACAAGAGAAAAAAAATATTTAAAAAAAAAAAAAAAAAAAAAAAAAAAATAGAAGAAGGAAAATCCCACAATGGAGTATTAGAAGAAAATGCCCCATATTGACCCAGATGTTAACGGCTAAAGCCATCGTTTAGTCCTATATACTTCGCCCTTCAATACTGTTATCTTTTCCTATTTTTTTTTTTTTTTTTCTATCTCGGTAGATAATAAAAATAAAAGATTTTTTTTTTTTACACGGATCAATGTTGGTGCCTTAAAAATAGATTCATTTATAAAAAGTAACGTTAATGTATTAGGAAACAATTATTAAGAATTAAAGCTTTCAATTCACAATACTTTTAATTTATCTTATTATTAAAAAAACAAGAACAAAGTGGATTTCATTTTCTATCCTCCAGAATATTCGAAGTTTCTTTATTTTGGGTTCAATTCCTTATATTACCATAAATCAGATACAAGGTAGTTAGTTACATTAACTAATACTAAGTGTAACTAAAAATTTATTGATTCAACCTTGACTGATTGATCATCCACGTTTTACCGGATGCAACGGTCTTTTTTTATTACTCCTTCTCCTAGTATATTTATTTTAACCCTTACTCGTATTTAGTAAGGCTCTGATGTTTTGGGTTCATTTAAGACGATTCGTACTTTATTTTTTTTTTGAATTAGAAATTTTTTTGTTATAAAAATTTTTCACAAAATTGTAATCAATTAATTCTTTTTTTTTTTTTGTTTTGTGTTTAAAAAAATGCATAGGTATAAAACGTAGCCATTTTATATATGATATATGATAGAAATATGTTATATATATATTTTTACCTCACTTTAAAATTGACTTAGACCAGTAAAAAAAGTGATAACTATTAAATTGTCTGAAAAATAAACTGCTCACAAATTTAAGTGGACCACTCATCAAAAGTTAGGTAACCTTCTTTTTTAACCATACTTTTTGTTTAGTTCTCTATGTTTTTAATACCTTACTTATGCATCACTGATAATGGTATTTGTTAAACAACAAAAAATACAATAAACAAAATTTGAGATAAATCTATTTTTTTAAATTAAATAAAAAAAAAATACAAAAATAAAGTTTTCAATTTTTTAAACTCTAAAGATATTGTGACTTTTTTCACTTTAACTTTTTTTATTAGATTGTTGAACCCCCTCTACTTTGAATTAATGTTTCAAATTGGCGCACAGTGCTTCGTCAATGGACAAAAATAAACATTGAAGTATTTTTTATCCATCTGTTTACCTTTTGGTATTCTTAAATATACCTTAGACACTGTTTAGTATGATTATCCCATTGTTTACATATTCGTTTAAGTCAACATAATCGAAAAACTTCAGGAGTATTTTCGTTTTGCGATTTTTATCATATTATATTCACTTATTATATTCATTGCATGCGTGCAAAGTTTCGGTGACCGGTTTGGAAATTATTCAAACTTTGAAGAGGCTTTTAAAAAAATCCTCGAATATCCTTCTGTAGTTTTTTTTCATATATTTGTTTCTTGGTATATAGGCTTTGTTTGCTGTGAACTTTAACTGCGCCTGCCTGCGCCCGGACTGTTTAATTATTTTTTTTTTTCCACAAAAATTCAGATCGGATAGCTGTAGTCTCTGATAAACTACATTCGTTTAAGAGTCTAACTACCGATTGGGAAGAGAAATATCAGCATTTAGTCGGGTATTTTGTTTCAAATTCAATGAAAAATTGAATAAAGTCGAAAGGAGTCGTAATATATTTTGTCGAGGATATGTCTCATGACTTTAACAGGAACTTCAATGCCAACTATTCACGAAATCAGAGCAATAAACTTAACACGCCATCTGCTGAATTAAGTTTAGCTACAGAGATGTCTGGACAATCTTTGGTTGAAGAACGAAATAGATAAAACCACTTCAAGCACTAGCTTTTTGCATGGATTTATGTTTATGTTATAGGAAATACGGTATATGGTTTGCATAAGGAATGCTTTCCCAGCCTCTATTCCTTAACTTTGACGAAAAATTCCTTATTCTTTATTAATATTATCGCTGGTGAGGTTAGCGCTTGAGTAAATTTAAAAGAACTCTTGCAACTAACAGTGCCATAGTGTATGAAAATTGCAGGTTTGGAGAAAGTAAAGAGATCAAACTTGAATGTAAATGGGGATTCGATAACAGTTTCGGTCATAACCGTTGTTAACACAAGTTTTAAAATGCATTTAGCACTAATGAATATCTTTTTTTAATTGCTATGGTGACACTGAAATTGATAGAAGTTAGAAATGGAAAAGAAGTATAGGTAAATCTGCGTTCATCGTCGACCTTATTTACAGACCCATAAAATTAATTTAAAAAAAAATGAAACTGCAGATCTAATGTGTGACGAGAAAAAGGCAACATTTTCATGTTCACAATGCTGGCAGTGTTACCAACATTTAATCTGGAACAAACGTCATGTTTGTGTGTTCTATTTGCGGGGCTATCTCAAAGGGGACGAATATTAAAAAAAAAAAAGAAATTTTCATATCTTCTTCATTAACTCCAATACACCCTAATGTAGCTCGAAACGCAAAATTTACGCTAGTATTAAAAACTTGCACCAAAAATTTCATTTTGCTACCATAGTAAATAGAAAAAAAAAGTTCCATTTTTTATAATTATCTTGCCATAACTTTTTATGGGTGCATTTCAGGACCAATGTTTATAGGAACATTTTTGTTCAGCGTGTAATTTTCTATAAGATTTCGATGGTTAGCGAATTTCGTCCACCCTCACTCTATGTTCGAAGCACTGTGCGGCGGTTCATACTCCTTATTAAGCTTAATATGCAATGTTGAGGTAAAGAAGCATATCCTAAGTTAATTACACATGTGTAATTGGCGTTGTAGTTTGACCCAAATATCTTTAGAGTTTGTGAAAATTGAAAAGTTTATTTTGTAATTGTTTTATTTATTTAATATTAAAAAATACCTTTTTCGCAAATTTTGTTTGTTGTATTTGTTTTGTTTTGTTACAAATAATATTATTGGTGATTAAGTAAGGTATTATAAACATAAGGAACCAAAAAAAAAAAAAAACAGAAGTATGGTTAAAAAAGAGTTTACCTAACATTTGATGAGTGGTCTACTTAAATTTGTGAGCAGTTTAATTGACTAGATTACAGTGGTAAACGAGTTGTATATACGGTGAGTTTTATTGATGTCAAACCGATTTTTAATTAATTTTTACACTTAGTATTGGAACGATCTGGAACCCATATATTCTCCAACTTAATAGGAGAATATTAAAACTTATTTCTTTATTTTACTATTTCGTCCTAATATAAATGAAAAACTTACGAGTGCCCTAATTTCATTGGTTTATGATTTATAAAATAAAATAGCTAAACTGCAGCTTCTGAAGAAACGATTTGAGGCATGTGGAAATACTGTAACAATTTACTTTTTTTTTTCTTTTTTTTTTTTTTTTTTTTTTTTGTTCAATTTAGCCTTTATCTCGAAAAATAACTACACGAAACGTTACGTAAAGAATAAGGTTTGCTTAAGCATCGATAAAATCATGTAAGCCAATTTGTGAATGCAAAAGTGTTTAGTTTCCATTTAAAATATTTATAAAACGGGATGGTAAAGTAATTCCAGTAGTCTGTGTAGAGTATTTTGCTTCATTTAAATATCCTAGCTTCGGGTCATGTTTTTTTGTAAAAGTGAATCAATGTACGATGTACATCTAGAATATATTAGTTGTTGTCAGTCCAACTTGTTGTCAAGTTGTTACATTTTAGTTCAAACCTTACAAGTCTGAGCTTTTTAAAATATTTTTTCATTATTTGAAGTAATTTTATATATTTGATTTATAGATATATAGCACTTAATTATTTTTAGATTCATGAGCTGATTATACGTTTTTGGCTGCAGAATGATGACTTTGAATAGTATAGAATATAAAGCAGGAAGAAAAAGCCAGAAAGCTTTGGCCACAAAATGTCTCCACAAAACAACCCTCAAAACAAATTACAGCAGTTAGAGATAGCCCTGAGGATAGCTCGCTCTCAATTTCGTCGGCCAAATGAAAGTAGAAGGCCCTTGGGTGGCAACCAATTGTCATCGAGTGCTTCCTCTAACAGTCTTCTATTAAGGCTTCTATTTAATTTTTTTTTTTTTTAATTTTCCTCGCTATTTCGTCCATTATATTTTATGGCAATTATCAGATAGTGTAGTTGCTTCAAATTTAGAAAGTTAGATTGAAAGATGGATTATTTATCATTAGTTTACGATTGGCTGAAAATAATAAAAAACATAGTTCAAGAGTTGTTTTATACACTATACATTTTTTTTTTAATTTTTTAGAAATATTTAGAGATATTAAGTTAGTTATATAAAAAAAAATTAAATAAAATACACCGAATGTAAGGCAGTTTAAGTACTTTTTAATATCCTATTGGCCGGGATACTCAAGAAAGTAACATAGGTCCCATCTTCTATAAATTGTCTATAGCTTACATCCCGAATAATCCTAGCACCGTTCTCACCACGTATGCTGATTACTCATGATTGTTGTCAGTAAAAAATGATTCCTTCATTGTATCCAAAATGCTACAATTTCATATTACAAACCTGCAAGAATGAATTTGACATTAAAGGATTAAAATAAATACAAAGAAATATCATTAAATAATATTTACTTCTAGCCGTACACCTACGACTTCACGTCCTACAGTACATTTTAACAATATCATACTGATTCCTGGTGAACACGTCCGCTACCTATGACTCCATTTTGACAAACTTCTTAATTTCAAACTTCATACAAGACTAAAGCGACAAGAAACTGTTTGGCAGAATAAAGTACTCCAACTTAAGCTCTTAAAGAAAATTAATTACAAAGTATTCATTTCCATGACAGTAATTAAACCTGCTTGGACATATGGTGTTGAGTTTTTGTAAAATCCTCAATTCTCCTTATCACAACTAAACTTATCCTTAAAGATTTTAATGTTCCATATAATGCTAACTCAGCCGAAACCAATAAATTATTTTCTACAAATTATTATTAGGTTATCGGTCTAGTCGAATAATTATCTATTAATTGACAGAGAGTTGGCCCCTAGCGGTAATTAAATTAATTCATTATCATCAATTACTAATTTATTACTGCATCACGTGTGGCGAACTACATTAGTAGTTTCCTGTAACTTAGGTTGAACTTAGTATGAAGGTAATGGAAGAGTTAAATTAGTTTAATTATATACGCTACTGTCTACCGTCCTTTTAAATTTTCAAACATTTTTTGTATTAGATCAGAATGCTGTAATAGGGAAATTCCATTCAAGAATATAGTAGAATTTCAATAATTTATTAAATGTTTATATTGACTATTTTATACCATTAATTTTACAACGGATAAAAAATATGTATTATTTTTTCCTTGATGCACTCTTAATTGATAAAAAAAACACCAGTTCTGTATTAAAATTTTAACGTATATATTTTATTTTTTTTGGAGGGCGGGGGGGGGGGAGAAACACTTCCATTGAAGTCCTATACCAGCCAGGGTGGGAAGGGAACCAGCCCAGGTGGGATTCGAACCCACGACCCACAGTACCAAGCGCGCTGAAACCCTCACCCAAAGTAAACATTTTTTTTTATCCATAAGTCTCACCTAAAATAAAAGCAAAACGTTTTCCTAAAACAAATTATGTTCTAAAGAAACCGCAGGATTACGCTTGACGAAAAACAATAATTAAGAATTATACTATATTTAATCAATAAACATAAGATTATATGCCACTGTGATAGGAGAGAATTTTATTTTTTCCAAATATATAGCATAATATTTTATACAATTTGGCAGTTACAGCAAATTATAGGGCTGTCTAAGCAGCTTAAAGTGTTGACCAAATTATAAAATTGAAGGCAATATGAAGGGTGCAATGCACCTACGTATTCTAATGATAAATCTGTAGGAAGCTGTTGAAAATATGTGCATAAACTGTAAACGAAAAAGTATTCTAGCTGGATAACAATCCCGAAAACAAACAAAAAATGGTATAAATTGGCTGAATAAGCAAGACTTTCAAATTATTGACGACCGCTTAAGAGTCCCGACGCCAATCCCATAGAAAATATAGTATATAGGCATATTTGGAAATCATGCTTTATTTAATGTACAATCATCAAACATAAACATTCTATGAAAAATAATATAGCAACATATATATATATTTTTTTTTTAAGCCTCCGATATTATTTATTATTTTATTCATACAAGGAAATATTAGGGGAAATGATGATCATATAGCAACAGTGGTACCTAATTCAACCTGAGCACAATGAAAAGGTTGTAATTAGCGGGAAAAGCAATTTGTAAAATTCTTATGCATTTAAAAAGGCAAAAGATATCTGGAGTAAATATTAAATATTTAAAAATATAAAACTATTAATTCATTATTTATTTTTACTGTGCAAAATTGAACCAATAATTACAATGATTATTAACTAAATTCCTGACTAAGATTAGCCGAGGTTTTTAATTAATGTAGTTAATAATAGTGAAATTAATTCCAAAATCCTACATTTAGGACAATACGTTTTATAAAAATTAAAGGTACTGACTCGGTTTTGCACCTAACTGTATTTTATGGAAGAATACCCTATGCATTTAGTACTAATCAGTTAGTTTATTGTTTAGTTTAATCTTTCTTACTAAGATGGACAGAGTTTGGTTAGTGGTGGCGTAATTAAGGGATGGAATGTAACAAATTACTATTAGCCCAGTGCTGAGGCAATAAATTAGAATCAAGTCCAGCCACCACACCTTGAGGGAGCGGTAATTTAATTTGTCATCGCTGGAGCCGGATCGGGAGATGTGTAGCTCCCCCTGGACCTCACTCTCCCCCGGCAGTGATTCCAATCCAACTCGGGGGGGAGGAATGGAGCGATTGTTGTAGACTTGATAAATGGTGTCTTGTTTCTAATGTATTGCTCAATGATTTCTAAGTTGCCTCTTAGTTTCTAGTTGCTTGTAAAATGGCACTTATATATTACTTCCATACAAAGATGTCATAAATGTACTGTATTTCATAAGCTACTAACTCTTCCCAACTACTTGTGTATTTCTTCAAATATTTAATAACTGATTGATGATTGGGAAAAGTGCCTGTGTAAATATTATAGAAAAATATAAGTTGTAATATTAACATTATTTTTAACCTGCATATATCTTTTGGCTGAAGGGTATATACATTTTTGAAGTAACGTTTTTTTTTTTTTTCTAGCTAACGGTACGTAACGTTCTAGCTCTATTAGTGTTTCTCGGATCTAAAATTTGATGGTTAGTCTTTATTAAAAATTTACTGGAAAATATGCTTTTTTCTCTTCTTTTTTTTCTCTTTATTTTTTTTTATATAACATTTGTGGCTAGGACCTAGTTTAGGAGCCATATCGATTTCATAAAAAAAACAACAACACGTTTTCCTAAAGTGTTGGGGCTTTTTTAACAAGCACTAGCTCTGTTGATGACTCTTCGATCGAAAATTTGAAATTTCCCTGATCAGAAATTTTATTAAGAATATGTTTTTGGTTTTGTAACATTTGTCGCTTGGACCTATGTTTACGAGCAATCTTGCTTTTGATGAGTCACGTTTGAAACCCCTTCTATCTCTTAACTTCATTTATTTCGAATGATCTTTAAATATTAATATAAGTTTCTTTAATATAAGTGATGTTTTTCAGAAAATTTGAGGGTTAGAAAAAAAAAACTATCTTTATTTTTTTTTCCTGCTACTCCACTTAATCCATTCTTGGTTGATGCTTGTTAATAGTTTGTACTACCCTATTTATCAAGTTAATCGTGTATACCAAGTTCACCAAATAATCTTTAACTTAAATTAAAATCTTGTTTAAAGTTTTGAATCAGATTAAAGTATTTGCCCCAGGTATCCTTGACATTGTTCTTTTCAACTAACTTGACTTTAACTACCTTGGAGTGCTGGCTACAATCTTAAATCTCATTAATGGCATGTCGATACAAGGTTGATGAGCAATTATACCAAGCCCCATTTTAGAAAATGTTTATTGATAGGTAATGTTAACCCTGTAGAGGTACCTTTTAAATAATTAGTGGAAAAAGTATACTGGGATAATAAATGTCACCTAAAAAAATATATATTTTTATTGATAGTTATAAGTATTTATTTGTATTCATAGTGCTTAATAATAAAGTATTGTCATATGCTGACTTATATAAAAATGAAAGATAATATTTCGTGCACTGCACTCATATTTTTAGTTAATGATTCGATCAAGTGAACTTTTGGCACTTTGTGTACTGTGCGCGGATTTTGTGGTCCTTTTTCCAACCAAATGAAAAAAAAACTCTCCCGGCTATTGCTACCTTAGCATATAGTGCTTATGACATTGTTTTAATTTTTAAGACTTGCATCAGCAGAGAGCGGAGATAAGGTTATCAATTTTGACTATTTTACTAGCTCAAAATTTGTGATCTCACTAGATTCCTGGCCAAATGTCTTATAATTCTTCCTTTTTGTTTTTTTTTTTTTTTTTTTTTTTTTTTTCCATTACATGGATTTTTCGATCTTTTTTAGCAACGAGCTGAATTCACCAATGTCTAAGAAACGCGTTTGTCTTCCATGTGCATATATATGTGTAGCACAACTAAATTGTCAAAACCACCTTTAGTTGAGTTGAAGAAATAAATTATTTCAGAAATCCATATTGCGTTCGGTTTATCACCTACAGCTGATAAAATATAGTAGCTATTAAATATTAATTAATAAGAAAATGGGGATAAATAAACAATGAGTGCGTATCTTACACTAACGGTACACTAGGGTTACTGGATGATGCTCGCAAAACAAAATTGACACAAATAAAGAACTGATCGGGGGTTATCTTACAGGTTACCAACCTATTCTAGCCAGAGTGGGCAAGGTCAAGATTCATTTCGTGAGTCTGTAGCGAAATAAATTTTAACCCGCCCAGACAGAATTCGAACCGACAACCTTCATTACCGAGCGCGCTCACCCCAACTCACTCGGCAGTCGAGCCCACTAACATATCCTTAAAGTACAAAAAAATGTATAAATAGTTTAGAATCTGTATTTTATTGTTTATAAAATAATTATAAATTATAAATTTTCACACGAAATAATTAGTCAATTCTACTTACTACTGGAACCAGAAATCCAGTTTTATCGTTTATTTATTTAGAACCCCTAATGCTTCAATGTATAGTATAAATAGACTTCTGTAATAGTAAGCTAAGTTTTGCACTAACTTGCGTACTTCATAATAAATATTTTTAAATTGTACATCCAGAGTTGAATTGATTTAACTTACGCAAAAGCTTATATATTACAACATACAAAAAGTAGCTATGCTTTACAATTAAAAGAAGGTCCACGACAGCTATGTTAGTTATCGCGAATGTCTCAGAACACCCGGTACGAAAGGACTTGAGTGTGATTTTGAAGTGTCGATAGATATTTATTTCGAACTGGTCCTCAAAATGAATCTCGGCTTTCCCACGCAGGCCAAAAAAGTTTCGTAACCTTTCCTTATTTCCAAAATCGGATTACATAAAGACGTTAATTCCCAAAAGATATACAATAAAAGGTCTTATTACGTAAAATGGCATAAATAACACTATGTAGAAAAGCAAACATACAAATATTGATGTGAAATATTATCAATCACTCTATCATAGCAATTTTTGTTTCGTTAATTTAGAAATATTTGTGTACTTGTTTGTTAAAGTCAGCCTGAGTACATTGGATTACCTGTTGAAGTTTAAATAATGCAATAATAACACGAGTAGGTGCATTAAATAAAATTTAAAAAAGCACCGCTGTGGATTTTTGTTGCTGACTTCACTCCATGTTTTAAATTGTTGCCTTTAACTAGTGACGTGTGGGCAAACTTTCGGGTGAGCGGTAAGACAAATTATTCTCAAAAGCCGGATATTTCATGTAGCGGCCTGTATGAACCTGTACCTTTCTGTCTCAGGCACCTTTTCATAGTCAGTCTGTTAATAATAAATAATAAATAATAAATAACTCTTCGGGTCATGGGGATGCGACGTCACAACTAGTGTCACTGATTTTAGTTTGCAATTATTTTGATGGCAGGTATTTGTAGTACTACGGTTTGTTCTACAAAGGACCCCAGGTTTTCTTAGAATGTGACACAAATGAAAATGAAGGTAGCGGTGTAGAAAAAGATGAGAGATGTATCGGTAGCGATCATTCATCGGATAGTGAACAGGATGCTGAAGAAAGTGTTGATTATGTCGATAATGAAAGCGGCAGTAAGTACTTTTATGGTAAGAAAGAGGTGTATTTTATGCCCTTCAAATATTGACAGAAAAACGTTTAACTTCTGTTTATTATGCAAAAAACCTGTGTGCGAAATAGTTGTTCACAACCTATTTGCAAAAAGTGCCGTGATGAATGAATTTTGTATTGCCTTTTGTTCCGTTTTTTTAAAATAATTTATATCATTGTAAATAAAAAAAATATACATATTCTTTAATAAATTTACTAATTTAAAATGTTATATTCCAAATTTATGAAAAAATCCGTTTTTCACTTTTTGTTCTTTAAAAATATTTTTTAAACGTGTAAAAATTTATTTTAAAATTTGGTAATTTTTATTGTGTTCTCAATCCTTTATAAATATAAACTGTTATAAATATTTAGCAAAAAGTTTATAGAAAAGTCTATTTAAGCCATCGAGTCCTGAGGATTAAAGGGTAGTAGTGAAAATTAATGATCGTATGAAGATCATGTGTTTTAGTGCTGAGATCTAATGTGATAGAAACACAATGGTTTACCCATATTGGCCTTAAACCTTAATTAACTTCTCCTTTTAGTTTTGAGGGCAATAGTTTTAAGTTCATTCAGTCTTAAATGTTAAAATGACTTTTTTTTTTTTATTTCTTCAAATAAAGTAAGAGATATAAATAATCGATAAATATTATCATATGCTTCAAGACCCGGAAACCCACTTCTCTTAATTTCATTTATTCTATCAAGTCAAGCAAGCATCTTAAACGTAAGTTTACCAATTCTATTTTGGTCAAAAGGGCTTAAACAATTTTTTATTTTATTACATTTAACATATTTCAAATCCAATATTTGTGACAAAAGGGATAGTTATTATAAAATAAAATGGGACGGTTACAAAGACACATCTCCAATACCTACTCTTCAGATAAATACCTATTTCATAACAAATAATATTCACTTGAATGGAATATTCATTTTAAAAATATATTTCATCTTATTCTCCTCTCATTTTATCTTTAGATTTACTTGGGAATGTAGATAGGTCAAACATGTTTACTCTTCCAGCGTGTGGTCCTAAGGAAACCTACTTTATTATTTATTTTCATTATGTAACTCAAAATAAATGTTGTAGAATCATGTATGTTTTGATTAACAGTAAAAATAAAAATGTAAAGAAATTTCAAATCTTCTAATTACAGTGTTAGATATTTTTTAAAAATTTGTTTATTGGTTATTAAAGTAAATTTTTAACTATAGTTTTATTTTTATACTCTAATAAAAAAAAATGTTCCTACTAGATCTGAGAAAAAATAGATAACCTATTGCAAGAATTTGTTTTAAATTAATAAAAATCATTTTCTTCTTTTAAAAAATTCTGGATAGTATAAACCAAACGAATTAACAAACTCACTTCAATCACAGATCAATATTCATATCTTTCAATTAACTAGCTAAAATTATTTTAATAATTTTATATTGAATAATTTATTACATCCATGAATAATCCACGAATCGCAAGGCATTTTCTTTTTCAGAACATAAAACTATCACACTTATCATAAAACATATTCTACATTAAAAAATTATGCATCTGAATGACTTTCCTGAACATAACCCTCTCGAATGTTCAGATATTTAAATATCCATAAATTATGTTTTAGTGTTTTGACTTATAAATATATTTTGAATCGTCAGTCATAATTCCATCTCGTAGAACATTAGTAGGTAATATACTTTATACTACAGCTACAATATGGTATTGAACAAAATAAGCTTTCTCAATAATTCATAGAATATTAGAATAGAAAACGTTCTGGGGTAAGTCGTTGGTTACAGTTAGATCGAATTATGTGTTAGTAATTATAGAGCTTACCGAAAAATTACCATCTAAATGAGAACTTAATTTTATTTTGACCTAACCGAGGGTGATACCCCCTTTTTAATTACTCCTTTTAACTTAGTTGGACACTTTCCATCCTCAGATATCTAATTATATTCTAGGACATTTTAGATTAGCAGTTCCAGAACACACACACACACACACACACACACATATATATATATATATATATATATATATATATATA
The DNA here is from genome assembly GCA_003667255.2 of Euschistus heros. Lineage (NCBI taxonomy): Eukaryota > Metazoa > Arthropoda > Insecta > Hemiptera > Pentatomidae > Euschistus > Euschistus heros. The sequence goes on from RCWM02000003.1 coordinate 5,343,493, forward strand.
TATATATATATATATATAGAGAGAGAGAGAGAGAGAGAGAGAGAGAGAGAGAGAGTGAGAGAGAGAGAGAGAGAGAGAGAGAGAGAAAGAAAGATATAATACTTCATCATTCTTTTTCTAATGATGAGGTAAGTCATTTTTCAGAATACTCAGGGATTCACTTCTAAATATTTGTCCTGTAAATGTTGGTTTGTCTAAGAGTTAGGTGATTTGTGATTGTTTGTCATGGTCTATTTGCTTTCGTATGTAATGGGGCATAATGGGTTTACATCAGCCGGAAATCGCAACTGTAGTTCTTGATTGTATGGATTGAAAGAATAATATTGCAAAAAAAAATAATCAAGTATTATCTAAACCAATTCCTTAATTTTGAAATTTACATTTTTTGGCTCTCATATGTACTATAAGTTTTGTAATATTTTGAAGTATAAACGTATTTTGCCCCACTAGATTTTTTTTTTTTTTTCTAACTTCCGACTTTATTATAAATTCATACAAAGAAAGGAAAATTATGGTAATGGATCTTTTATTGCCTTACGGCATTTTAAGATTTATTTGTAGCTCTGCCATCTCTGGAGGGTCTCAGTCTGCTGGAGGCAATCCGTCTACATGTCGAGTGCGGAGGATACACTTTGCCGGCGATGGTGTGTCATATCGGGTCAGTCCGTATGGTCTGAACCCCTTCCCTCGGCGAGTACGTACGCTAAGGGGATCGTGCCTTGCCACCTCCTAGGCCTGGGAGGCGGGGCTATGTCCCTGAAGAGAGGGTTGGCACAGTAGCTCAGCCCGTCAAAGAATTTGACGTGCCGGCGACTGATAAAGGCCGGGATCGTGGGCATCCTCAGCTCCTCGAGGATCCGGGTGTTTTTGGCCCTCTGAAGGCTGGTGCCGCGGACGATTCGCCGAAGGACGGGCCCCACTAGAAGCTTTATGATGTGGTAATAAAGCAAACTAGCGTCGCATACCGTATCGTACCATACTTTGTACTCGTAGATTTAGATTTACGATCTAGACTTGTATCTATTTACTATCTTCCCGATTAGATTTTTTAAACATTTGTCTGAGTCCTAGTCTAGCACTCGACTAGTACTCACTTTATTTTTGGTTGTGGCCTGGACCCCCATACTCTCTCACACACTTTTCAGGTCCCCCCCTCCTGCATAGGAGACTCTAGAACGTGGAGTGTCAAGCCAGGGAGATGGCTGCTTCCAACATGGAGTAGGATCTTGCCAGTGGTCCTATGCCAGCGGACCAATCAGGAGCCACCTACGAGAAGCCTCTCTATCGGAAGGTTTTAAGCCTGTTCCGAAGAAACACTCCTTCAGGCCAAGGCCTGCAACCAGTCGCCCTCCAGTTGCCACTGGGAACAGATTTGAGCAGTTACCGGTAGAGGTCGCTAATGCACCTCGAGTAAGGTTACCAGCGCCCATAATAATTTCCCCCCCCATTTCACTGACTGACTTGAGGGTTAAAATGGGCCAATAACTCAAAGAAAGAGACGAGACTCTACTTAAACACCGAAATAGACCACGCGAAGGCAACCCTACTGCTGAGGACAGATCAGGCAGTAAAATTCCATTCCTTTGCCCCTTAGGGCACACAAAGATCCAAAATATTCGTTATGCACGGTTATGACCTCGACCACCCCGTAGCCGACATAAGCGATAAATTAAAAGAACGACTGCCCGGATTCATAATGGCGAGGAGACTCATCAGAAGAGAGGGAAACGACGAGCCCTACCCCGTTAAGGACATCCAAGTAATTACTGCCCCCACTACGAAGATGGAGGATTTTCAAAAACTACGAGTAGTAAACAATATTCGTTTCAGGGCCTCCGTCTTCAAAGAAGACTGCGGACCTGTACAATGCCACCAATGCCAACAATTCGGCCACACAATGAAATACTGTGGCCGAACATGTCGATGTCCTTGGTGTGGAGGCCCGCACCTAATCGAAGAATGCCCTCAACGGCAAGTGGCCTCACCAATATGCCCCAACTGCCAGGGCGCTCACCCAGCTTCCTCTAGGGACTGCCCACATCGACAAAGTCTCCTCGCCCAGCGAAGACAGAAAACAGCACCAGCACCAGCACCTGAAATCAATAAGAGGAATTTCCCTGCAGCTCGCCCAACCCGTACGGACTTTAGCTTCTCTCAAGCCTCAGGTGGAGCAGCTCCTCGTCGAAAACCCGGTACTACCACTACTACTCAACTGACGCTGGCATCACAACCAGTCCAGATCAACTTGCCACCAAAACCTGACCTACATGACAACACAACCAACGTGCTCCTCAACCGGCTTCTCAATGGCATGGACGCAATGATGGAGATGATGACCTCAATGATGCGCCTCATGATCAGGGTGATTGAGAAGCTCGATGATCGCTGAGCACTTCCTCAACCTGATCGCCAGAGACCTGCCTTCATCGCAGTCTGAACTAGAGGTCCTCCTTCTTCAGTATCGACCAGCGGTGGTGGCACTAACTGACACTAAGATCCCCCCGACTTATCGACTCCACTTCACTGACTACATCTCCTACAGAGAAAACGTACAGGGATCACAGGCAGTCGCCATCCTCGTGAGAAGAGACATACCATCCAGACTCATACCGAACCCTAGGACTCTTGACACAGCGCCAACCCCGCCCATACCTCGACACTGGACTTACTCCTCACCAGGGACATGCACACTATCACTGAGCGCCGAGCCTTGCCTTTTTGTAATTCCGACCACCGCCCAGTACTATACACGTTCGAAGGGACTCCGGCCACACCAACTGCCACTAAGTTCCTTCTGCACGAAGCAGATTGGAAAGGCTACTACCCAGGATACAGGAATCGCTCGCCTCAGTGACTCCGTGCCTGACCCCTGGTGAGATCGACACAGCAGTGGAAACTATCACCACCACTATCCTTGATGCTGCCGACCTCCACATCCCTAAATTCAGTCCCCGACCTAACAGTCAACGATCTCCTCCACCGCACGCCTTGGCCTTGATCGGACAGAGAAACAATCTCCGGAACATCTTCTGGCGAACGCGGGACTACAGCCTCAAGCCTGCTATCAACGCCATGACCCGGCAAATCGCCAGGCTCATGAGCGATTGGAAGACGGCTTTGTGGCATGACCGGCCCCGGTGGACCCATAACGACCACAGTCAGTTCTGGAGATTGGTCCGAACCTTCGTCAACAAAAGGCGTGCGGTTTTTATCACTGACGGTGACCAGCTTCTAACACCCGTTAGACAGGCAGAACACCTAGCCAGAGCATACTCAGCAAAGGATCTGAGAGGACGGCTGATGCGCCACTGCCACCCCACGGTCCACTACCAAGTCCTAATAAGATGCCCATCTTCTCTACTTTCAAGGATCTTGAGTCTGTTCTCCGCCGCCGGAAAGGGAGAAGAGCATCCGGACTGGACGGCATCCCGTCAACTATGCTGAATATGCTTCCGAGGAAGGGTAAAGCCTTCTTACTAAACATCTTCAACTCGTGTTTCTGAATTGCTTATTTCCCCACGGTCTAGAAACGGGCTGTGGTGGTCCCCCTCTTAAAACCTAGGAGACGTGGTAACGTAGCGGAAGATTACCGTCCTATCAGCCTCCTCTCTCACATCAGCAAGGTGTTCGAAAGACTGGCTCACTACCATATCCTCGACCACTGTCGCCGTGAAGAAGTTATACCACCTGAACAGACCGGCTTCCAGTGAGGTGTTGCCTGCGAACACCATCTGGCCAAGCTTCAGGTCTATGCCATCGACCAGATGCATAGGAATAAAGCCACTGCGCTCATCTCGCTGGATTGCACACGGGCATTTGATTGTGTCTCACACCCCCTACCTCTCCACCGACTGGAAGAATACAGGTTCCCTACCGTCCTATGCCGACTGATCAGAAGCCATCTTAGCGGAAGATCTTTCGTCGTACGAGTCGGTGAGAGCCTGTCTCAACCAGTCCTCACCACCTGCGGTGTACCACAGGGATCAGTACTTGGACCAATCCTGTTTAACGTCTTCACAGCTCCAGTGGTATCCATCAAACACTCCGAGGCGGTAGTTGTTGCAAACGCAGACAACGTCGCCGTCTACGCCTCCAGCCTTAACCCTGGCCGAGCACTTGACATGGCTCAGAGGGCAACCTCCACCATTGTCGAAGCTCTACACACCTGTGGAATCAAGGTTAACCCCAAGAAAACTGACGATATTGTGATGTCATTTGCTAAATTCAGGAGATCCCAGAGATTGCCTGAGCACTTCACAGTGGAGAATGTTGAGCAACCAATATCCAGCTCCATCCTATATCTTGGGGTCAACATTGACCGACACCTGACCTTCTCCACCCACGTGAAGAGCAGGATTAAACAGGCCAGGGCAAAGACCTACCGCCTCTATCATCTCCTGACTTCTCCCCAACTATCTCTCCGCCTCAAGCTCTAGATATACAAATCCATAATTAGACCCACCCTACTCCATGGAGCTCCACTGCTGCACCACATGTACAAGAGTACACTACATGCCCTCCAAACGTCCCAGAACACCGTCCTTCGGCGAATCGTCCGTGGTACCAACCTTGAGAGGGCCAAAAACAGTCACATCCTAGAACAGCTGAGGATGCCTTCCATCCCGACCTACATTGGTCGCCGGCACATCAAATTTTTTGATGGGCTAAAGCACTGTTCCAACCCTCTCTTCAGGGACATAGCCCCGCCTCCCAGGCCTGGGAGGTGGCAAGGTTTGACCCCCTTCGCCGAGGGAAGGGGTTCAGGCTCAACAGACTGACCCTTTAGAACTACCACCGCCAGCAGAGTGACTCCTCCTCGCTCAACATAGAAGAAGGAAGACCATCCGTCAACAGAGTGGATCCCGCAGCTGCCAAGGACACCCATCTTTAAATGCCGCAAGGCAATCCAAGATACTAATATATATATATATTGTATATTATATTGTATGTATTGTAAATAAATGGAGGATTAGAAAAAAAAAAAAAAATCCCGATTAGATAGAAACCTGAAACTTGAACTATGTTTTAGGAGTGGATGACAATGCAATATTAAAAAGTGTGGAGACTAGGCGGTGTAGTTCCGCAGCCCGTAGGACACTCGGACGACGACTTTATCTTCGTCCATCCTTTTCTTTTTCTCGAAGACATGAGCTACAATTGGCATAGGTAAAACATTTTAAACAGGAATAACCCTGCTATATTTCGTTCGAATACTACATGTTTAGCACTTTTATACCTCTGTGAAACTTTGGTTTTATTAGTTACGCAAACTAAAACCACTAGCTAAATTGTGAAGAGACCGAAATGAGGTATGGTTCATCCTTTTTATAACCGCATTTCATTAGAAATTGTAGCTCATTGCGTTGAGAAGCTATGGCGTGAAGAAGAACGATACAGAGGAAAAAAATTGTTTTTTTGTTTTTTTTTAATACGATCACTTTAAAGCTTAAAGGGATTAATACTTGATAGAATGAAACGTCAACCTTCACGGCGTAAAACTATTTCTCCAGATATTTTAAGAACCAAGATCTGTCGGGATAACGCGTTTCACTCTGGACGCAGAATTCATTCCATCATTTAACCCATCATTTATTTTTTTTTTTTTTATCCGTTCTTTTTCTTTTTCTATTTTCATAGAAGTGGTCAAAACATTTAATAAGTAAGCAAAATATCCAATTTCATTCTTAACGATTGATAGAAGAAGTAAAAAAATAATGATTGTCTTCACTGATAAAAACTGATACAAACACTTTTAACACTGATAAAAACACTTTTTAGATCATTAAAAGCAAACGTTCTAAGAGATAATGAATTTTTCAGAACTAAGTGTTTTTCTTTCAATTTATCATGATGCCTTGTGTTAATCAGCGTTTAAAGTTTTTATACTTGCTCCCGTAAAAATTTCACTGCTTGAGTTATTTCCAAGTCTTAAAAAACCGGTTTAGAAAACACCGTTATATAGTTATATTTCATTTTATGTAGGATTTTACCGCTGCAAAATGTTAACATTTTTATAGAATGTTTTCTTAATAAATGTTAAGGGAAAAAGCAAAAACGATAACTAATGCATAATGTTTTGCATTAATATTAATGTTATAGTTTATTTATATCATTAACAATAACAGTTATTTGAAATAAGATTCCTTTATTTGCTTTTCAGCACTTGTTGAACTATAACTTCTTTTCACACAGTAGTTTCCGTACTTTAATATTACCAATTTTTCAAACTGTTTTTAGGACTGTGTTTATCTTTAAAGGATTTTTTACTCTTCAACTCAAATAGACATTTAGATTTTTCAACAGAATTATCAAAGACAAATATAGACCAATATATGAACCGAAAACCGAACATAAACTGAAGTTACCATATAAAATTTTATAGATAGAATTAAAAATATATAAAACATTATACTCTGATTCCTTGACGTTCAGAAGAATTTTAAATCACAATTTATTTGATACTGTTTATATACTCTACTTTTAAAGAGTATAAAAACAAATTTTCTGAATAAAGTATTTTAATTACATTCAAAACTTTCAAAGTGCATTAAAGGTTTCTAGTTCGCTTAGAAAATGAGATTTCTGAAACTGTAACTAAAAAGCAAACTTTCTACTTTGGCTGCATCCGCCATTTACGGACATCAAAGAGCTTTAAGGATATTTTGTAAAGGATGATGTGTTAGGGGGAATATAGAATGAATAATTATAACAAGAAATGAACTTTAGAAGTTTGCGCATAAATTTATGTTATCTCAGCTAGTTTGCTGGAGTTGTTCCTAATAATTTGAAAGCTTCCCTCGTTTACAATTACTATCTAGGAATGAATCAAATTGGAAATATTATCAGCTTATTGGAGATTTTAAAATAAAATATTCAACTGAAAATAGAGATTATATATTCATATTATATTATATTATATTATATTATATACTATATATATATATTCATTAAAATCCAAATTCATTGGAAATATGAAAATTCTAAAATATTGAAATTATATGAATGTCTCAAGAAGATAATAAATTAAGAATGTGATTTGGTCAAGTAAACTTTTGGTAAAAGAAATAAATTATTATATGCTGTTTGTTTTGTTTTTTGTACTAAATACAATTATTACAATTTTTTTTTTTTTTCAATTCAAGGAAAATTTCTTACTTTATAGATTTGAATTTTCAAAGATTGTGTTCAATCGGCATATTAAAATTGTGATTGTGACCATCATCTGAATACCAAATTTTAGATGGTTAAAGTATAGTTGACTGTTATTATGGATGAAGAAGAAGATGAAAGGGACAAAGTGAAAGAGGTACACCACTTCTAAGTAGTAATACTTTAAATTTTCTAATTTCAGATATTTAGTGAAAATACCCCTAATACATATACAAAACTAAATGGATGAAATGAATATTAGGTATTATCCTGGCCTGAATGCAACAAGAACCATAGAGAAAGTCCTACACTGTCAAATGGATTACGTAACAAAATCAATAGTTCAAAAAATTTCCAATATTTGTTGTCCAAATATTCGATGATATTCAATATGTTGTATTATGGGTTAGTTAGCACCTATACAGAACCTGCTTCGCAACATTACACAAGTACAATACTGTGTACTTTTCTTAATCTCTATAAATTTGTTTTTGATAGAACGGCATCACTTAGAATAAATTCTATAATTATCCTTATAACAACCCGTAAGGAAATTTTTTCATACATTTTTATCAGATTTGTGTCCGAAAAACATTTATAGAGCACCGTATTGTTGCGCAATTTGATTCACACTTCATGGTTGAGTACCATATCCAAGTTACTCAAATTTGGAAATGAAAACGTAGCTTTACATAAAATTCAAAAAATCACAAAAAATGATTATTACGGAATAATGTAAAGATTATTCTCCCTTATTGTTCTTGACTTTAGGTAATCCATCATTAAGAGTAATTTTTTGAAACTTAACTACTTTCAACCAATGAAAGGTCTCAGTTCCATACTTGGGAAAGAAGTATTTTTTTTTTTTTTTTTTTTTTAGATTAACCATCTTAAAATTATCTATAGCCAAAGTTTTCGCTCAAACGCAACGTTTTTATATCTTTGGAAGTAAAATTATGGCTGATATAGCTGAAAATAGATTGTTTTCAAACTTCAAATCTCTACTCACCTGTCACAAATCAAAGTGTTAACAGTGGAGCAGGAGAACCCTGTGGCACCTCCTTTTTATTTTTTTTTTTTTTTTTTTTTTTTTAAGTTAGCTCAGGGAATATCTTATCCAGCCTTTCTTCAGTCTTTTCTGGGTGTTTTCTGGCATATGTGTTGTGAATATATCGTTTATTAGTGTTTTAGGTGGTCTACGTAAGTTTTCGTGAAATCGTTTGTAGATAGCCCGTATCTGTTCACTAGCTATTAATTCTGTTTGCATGCGTATCCAGAGTTATGCTGTTTACTACCAAGGCGCTTTCGTAATGCTCCTGAACGTTTCTGCTTGAAACATTTGGAATTTGTTTATATTTGTCATTTTAGCTGTTCCTTATATCTTTAATGCGTAAGTCCTAATATGTTTCAGTAAGTATCTGTAAGTGATAATTTTTATGTCAACATTGCAGTTTTTAATGTTCTGAGAGAAGTAAGAATAAAGGTCTTAGCCTTTGATTGAGTTTTCCTCTTCCTTTGATATATGCTCATGCTTTTCTCCTATCGAATATCAGACCAATGTAGTGTGCAGTTTCTAGCTGTGGAATTCGGTGTGTTGTCACTATAAACTAGAGGACATGTTTCATTTCGAAGAGTAAACGTTATTGTGATTTGTCGTGATTTGTGCGGGTTTTACAGGGATTGTGAGGCGAAGGTTGGATTTTGGTTTCATAATAAAATTGTTGTGTCGTCTGTATATGTCACTGCTAAGATGTCAGGGCTGAACGGAATACCATGTGTGTGGAATACCAAGTAACTATCGTCACATCCGTAGATTTCTATGAAATTAATTTTAGGTTAAAAGTTAACCTTAGACGGTTAACAATAAACCAAGTAAACAATTTTTATAGTCAATGGAAGTCTAAAAAATAAAGCGAGGAACTTTGTTTCCCAAAACTTTTGCCCACAAAAATCCGAAAAATATTAAGGTTTAGCGTTGAGAAATATATATAAATTTCTGTGTGGTCTAAATGGTTAGCCGAAATATTATGAATCCAGTAGGTTGTTGAGAGCGATCAGTCATTAAATAAAAATAATTTTTAGAAAAATCAAAAACCGACTTTCATTTTAAACCAACATGTACAAAATTTTGGTTCCCATCTTTTGACCCTTATATTTAGTTTGACTTATTTACAAATTTTTTCACCTTTTTTTGCCTGAAATCGATTTACTGAGATGAAATTTACTTGCGATCGTAGATTTTCTTCGACTTATTTAAGGATTTGGCTTATCGGAGTGCGCACATCGGGAGTTGACTGTATACAGTAAACTAGTTTAGTTAATACTATAGATTTAGTCACCATTGTGAAATATGTTTATAGTGGAAGGTTATATGTATATAGCAGTGATTAATTGTTTGTTTGTATGTTTAGTGGAGTTATAGACAAGTGGAGGGGGCTTACATCTCAATAGCCAGGACAGGCAGCCATTTTGGAGTATGGAGTTTCCTAGGCTTTTTACTGCTGTTATTTTATTTTAGCGATTTATGTACTTTAGTGATTTACTTTATTTTTATTACGAACCCTTTCAATTGCCCTAGCCCAATGGAATGCAAGCCGCCAGTTGAGCATATTGGGCGTGGCCAGTTAATGCTTTGGTCTCGCCCCTCACGGAACAATATACCTCTCCATAGTACTATAACTCCATGGTATGTTTATTTGGCCTTAAAGTCCTTATGTATTCCAACTAAGGCAGGAAGGACGGGTAATCCTACAGATTACTAACCTGATCTAGCCAGGGTGGTAAGGTCAAGATTCATTTCTTGGGTTCGCCACGAAATAAATTTCAACCCGCCCAGGTGGGATTCGAACCCACCTTCAGTAGGGAGCGCGCTGAGACCCTCGCCTCAACTCGCTCGGCTGTCGAGTTCCTGTGATTTCATATCATTTTTTTTTTTTTTTTTTTAATTTTGATTAAAAATAAATACGCTGATTTGATTTCAATAAAAGTTTTAATGGGACCACCTATGAATTCTAACATATCGATAAAAAAAAAAGAACCATCATAATTGACGGAGAAATCGCTTAACAAACATACAATTTTTTTTTTTTTTTTTTTTTTTAATACAGACGAATTGAATAATCCTTTTTTTTTTTCATTGTCGGTTGAAAAATAGGCAATAATTGATATTAACTCACATATAATTTTTTTATTTAAAAATTAATTTACATTTTTTTATTGATAAATTTTACTACATAAAACATTGCCTACTTTTTTATGACTGATCCTTCTTAACATCCTACTCAATATAATTATCCAGTCACTCAACATAGCTCTTCAAGAATATTATGAAGTTATAGCTTGCTATGAAAAACTATCTTTTGAATACAGACCTGCTGCAGTCCCTAGAAGGGTTAAGGATTCCATGATATTTTGCTAGGAGGAGTTGCCCCGTTGCGTATCAGAGCTAAAGATTTATATTAATTGAAAATGCATTGGTTTGACACATTTCAATATATTATTTCTCTATAAATATTGAAAATATCAGGTCAAGAGGAATTCGAATTAGACTCTCAATCATGCCGCCAGATTTCACAGTAAATTTTTGGAATACAATGTAAGTTATCAAGTCGTACTTGAAATTAGCAAATCGAACTCCATCATTAGAAATTAAATATGTATCAGAAAATTTTTAAATATAATTGAAATAAAAATCTTGTAGAAAAAATGTTGAAAAATAGGAACATTTTTTCATTAAGGTAAAAAGGTAATACTTTCAAGCCATACGTTGATCAACTAAGCACTTTCCACTTTAGTGGAGCAGGGGACGGATTTATGATTTTTTGCTCGTCTGTTTAATTATCGGGACACCCAATCCCTATCGGAACTTTAATCGAGGGAGTCTCCTGATTATCTAAATGGATCTGCTGGTTAGCAATTAATCTCAGCTTGGATCAGCCGAGCCACATGAAGAAACCATCCCCAGTCACAGCTCAAAATATAATCAGTATCAATCCTGGATTAGTACTGAAGAGGAACCAAGTTGCTAACTTTCAAACATAGCTGATTTAACGTTGGATATCTTCGGTTTAGTTTCCCATTTATTTTGCCTTATTGGTTTTGGGTTAGTAAAGACTGCTGTAATATTCAACTAAATTCGTCAGTGATGATCAAACTTGGAAATAGTATCTATACCGTTTTATATTACAAAATATTGTGATACAGTTGAATTATACATACTCATAACTAGGAACAACATGCTTAAAATTTATATGTATAATGTAATCGATAATGAAATAGATAATATTTAAAATGTTACAAAAACATAAAATTGTTTAGAAATTCGTCAATGTCATTTATAATAACATTATATATTTTTTTCAATAATTTCATATTCGAAATTTCGTTATATCACACATTTATTTCAAAAGTGACTGAACTTAAATGTCTGCATAAAAAAAATGTAATATTGCATAGTCTTGTGTTCTTTAATTATCTTTTTATCTCAACTACAAGTGAAAAGTATAAGGTGGGGTTTGAAGTTAATTCAATGCATTCTTGACATTTTATAGCAGACTTTTGGACTTTTGGACTAACTCAACAATACAGATTTTAAGATTTGTAACAATATTTTATTTTATATTGGAATTAGTGACCTTGAGATCTTTCTTTGGCTGTGTGGAATGTACTTCTTTCAGATATTCATTGCATGGCCGACCATAGGCAGACAGGAGGTTGCAACTCACCTTATGTTACTGAGAACTATTGTTTCCTTTAGTGTCAATTCACCAGTCACACTTGACAGAGAAAGTTCTACGATACACGGGCAGCAAGAATCTCTTATAGGGTAGTCATACATTTCGGGCGATCACCCATCAATGAGCTTACCACGTTTAACTGTCCTTAATTTCGAATCTGTTCGGAAGTTAGAGGTTCGAAATCAAAAATGACATTTTTACAAATTTTTAGCATTTTACCACAGGTAGCCTTTGTAGAATACAACGGTAAACGAACGAAATAAAAAATGCGTTTTTTCTCATTCGTTAATTTTACATAATGGTGATGACATTATACAAACATTTGAAATGAGCTAAAGGTAAACGTTATTAAAGGTTAGGGTGGGCCGAAAACAATTCTTGAAGTTGTGAATTATATTTATAAAAAAATAGAAACAAAAAATTATCAAGATCGGTTTATCTCTTATGGTCGCGCATAGGCCCTCAAGCATAGTCTGACAAAATATGAAAAAAAAAAAAACGTAATTTTTGCGATAGTTTTTTTAATGTTTGAATTAGATGTTTTCTCAATGTAATTTGCAACGTCTTCAGATAGGTCCTAAGTTTAAAAATTATCGCAAAAATGATTTTTTTTTCCATGTTTTTTTAAAATGTAGGGTCTTTGTGCGACCGGAAAATGTCAAACAATTTCCTTTTTTTTATCTATGCAATTTGCAACTATTCCGCGCTATGATAATTTCTGAATAGTAAAAAGGTTTTTTTCGCTCCAACCTGACCCAGTAGCTCCTGATCCCATGCTCGATCAGAGTTTCGGCTTGAGACGAAATGTTATGTAATGGATTGACTATGAACTCACATACACTGATGAGGCCTGCAATACAGTATCTATTAAGTACATTAAATTTCAATCGGTTGACTCGGATAAATTATGTTATAGAGTGTTAGCAACATAATATCCTTCCATAACCACTATTCATGCCGAAGCGTTAAATTCTTTTTCATTCCCCATAATACCCTCTATGGGAACATATTAGTTTTACTAGTTTAATCCATGTTCAATAAATTATAGATATAAATCAAGGATTATTTTTAGTTAGTAAATTTATATTTTACAAAACGTGATAAATATTTCAACCGGTCACGTTGGCAAAATTTCCGCTGATTGGAGACGCCAACATAACTAATTGCTAATGATGGATCTTTTACAACTATTAAACTAGTAGCAGTTTCCTAATACCGTGACAGGATACAAGAGTCCCGAAGTTGGTCCCGCCTCGACTGGATCAATCACAATGAACCGAAAGCTTATTAAAGGCAGGAATTAAGGCTAAGTTTCAAGGTTTCCTGGCAGAGTTCATGAGCTAAATATAGCGACAGGGTGTAGATTCGATGGAGGAAACTAACCTTAATTGGAACATGTAAAATACTAATTCCCTTAGGGATCATTTAATCAACTTTGTTTACCTGCTAATGAAAAGCTCCATGTTTTTCATTTGTTCGTCTAGTATTTTATTTACACATTATTTTTTCAAATATAAATAGCTTATCGGGTTGAGCTAATTAATCTATTCAATGGGAATATCTGCCTACCGGATAAGTGTAATTTATTTCATTACCGCTAAATCCTATACCCCTTAACCTTGGGCAGTGTGAAAGAACTTCTGAGTTCAGGCAAGCGTCATTTTTCTAGAAGCTTGTCTGTTTCAGAGACAGATATTCCACTTATAGTATTTTTATAAGTCTGCCTATAAAGCAGATATTCCTGCTAAACTATTATTGAGTATCTGCATACTAGTCCGATGTTCCTATTTTGATATGTTTCAATGTCTACATGTCAGCCAGTTCTTTCGCCAGCCACACTAAAAGGATCATGGATTTTGTTGAATCAGGGAACCATTCGGATGAAATGACCGGTTCGGGTATGGACAGTGAAGATTGTATTGCCCACGATGGTGATATATAACTCTAGGCCCAATAGAATAAGGAACACGTCTCCTCAACATGTGTTGCAACATCAAAACACAGAAAGCAGTGCAGCCAAGGAGGCTATCAATGAGGAATGTAGTAACAAACTTTTCTTCGGCAACAGGAATTATTTTCAGTGAAAGTCATCGTCAGCACTACTCAAACAACGCGGGATATTGTTATAATAGTTCGATTAGATGAATTAGGGGGACCATATTTTATTTAGATGTAACTGTTGCTGTTTTATATTTGTTGTTTGAGCAAATATTATGAGAAAGTTTTTTTATTTTGTTACTTTCCGCATCTACTCACATGAGTCATTAGCGGCTTAATATACATATTAGATTTTGTCGAACAATTTACAAAATTTTAGCAATTCAAAAATGTTTTTGATTTTGTCTTTTGTGTCTTCCAGTGCTTTATCTATACTTGAGGGTATATATTATACCCTATGTATATATTGTACTTTGTTCTGGCGTCAGAGTATAGTGTACAAGTTGTTACAATGTGTTTCAATGTCAGTATTGTCATGCAAGTTGTACAAATCGGTGGTCCAAGGCTTCTCATCAGGTAACCGTGTGTGAGAGCTGAATGTCCTATTCTTAGTTTCGTCAAGATTATTTCTTCTATTCTTGATTTCCTACAAGATGTTGTCCAGGGTCGGGTGTCTTGTTTAATTTCTTGAAGTTTGCTGTTTATTTGGTTCCATTTTATTTTCCAGTGTCGGAGCAATTTTTTTTTACAGTATGTTTTTAAGTCAGAAGTTGTCGTAATGTCTGTAATAATGGTTCCTATTTGGTTCAGTCTCGCGAGATTTGCTGCACTGTCTGCACTGAAAGTATTATTATAACAAAATAAATATGTATTTTATTTGTGTTATCCCAAAGCTCCAATGAGGAATACCTGAGCAAACTATATCTATTCACGTCTGTCTCCCGGGCTGATCTTCCCACTAATTGTAAGAGGGTTATGCTGGGATATCTACTTCTCTTAATATAAATTTATGTTAAGCTCTAAGCCTTCTCCAAGATACATATAAATAACAGGATTGGAAAAAAAATATTATTCAAAGAGTAATTTCAACTATCTATATTTGTTCTAATATATATTCCATTAAATAAAATAAATGGGGCTACATGTTCAGCTACTTCTATCTTCAGGCCCTTTCTTATACTATTTGATATACTTACCAACATATTTAGTCATATAAACATCGTAGATTGCAAAACTATGAAATATTTTTTGTCTAAGCGATTGCTGCAATTGCAAATACTATTTTTTCCTTATATAAACATAAGAAATGCATTAAAAATCACAAATGCTCATATTTAAATATATTTATATACATATTTATATGTACACTGACAGGCAAAAAATTCCACCCAAATACTTTTTCTCCATTTTGTTGGATATAAATTTCATTATTGTTTTGGAGTTTTAAGTATCGATATACATCAATAAGGCATATAGAACTTATTAGAAACATAAAAGAATTAATTAAACAATAATAAGCAGTATTAAACAAAAAAAGTTGCCACGGAATTGTAAATTGAAAAAATTTGTAATTAATACAGTTTATACCCTCCCCTTGAGTTCATTACTTCTTGCATTCCATAGGGGTGCAGGTATAATGTGGTTTTAAATGATTTGAGGGATATACCCCATCTAATGCAAAACTGTAATGTATCATATTAGTTTATACTTTCCTAATTTCAATTTTTTTTTTTTTTTATAAATATTCTGTTTTAATATAATTAATATTTTTAATATAAAGATAGCAGTAATTAATAGAGAAACGCTGATAGTTGAAAAATATTTGTCCAAATATACCTCTTTGCACATCTTTTGATCAAGGAATTATCGTAATTTGGATTTTAGGCCAAAAAACTCGACATTGTTAAATCTGCACACATATTATAACTTTTTTTTTTTTTACCCATTTATTGAAATTTACAACTGTACAATATATACATCTAGTAAATAGGTTGATTATGATTACAATAACATGCCAAAACTCGAAAAGAACTACTCATCAGTAGCACTTTAATATAAATCTACACTAGAAGGTCTCTAGGACAAATTCTTTGCAGGCGCCAAGGAGGATTATCGGGAATGGAGTGGGAAGCAAGTTGGGAGACTAATGGATTGGGGTGGTTACGGAGCGTACTATGGAAGGATAAGTATCTGGTCTGGGTTAAATCAGCAACATATGGGACATTAAGATCTTTATGTATAAGTTTGTTTTTAACAAAGTAAGGAGCATTAGGGATTTTGGATTTTAAGTATAGTAATACTTATCATGGTAATGAAAATAATACATAACTGTAAAATAAAATTAACAGATTTTAATTTAGTTTATATTTATATCTTTTTATTATATTTTGCTTATCTTCCAAGCATATGCAAAAAACAAATACTTCAAAAAGTAAAGTTTTAATCCCAATCGAGCGATGAAATTATCTCGAAATTCAATATTCAACATGACATTTGAAAAAAGATATTGACAATATTTATACATTTCAATGCAGTATATAAATGAAATAAAAATTTCAGTTTATTTCAAAAAAAAAGAAGTTAAAATTAGTTAAATGTCAATCACAAGTTTGTTTGTGAATAATATTAAATTCACACATTGAATTGAATTTTGGATTCACAACATATCATTTATTGAAATAATATGATAGTTGCCCGTTACATTCAATTCAGAACCGTTATTGAAAATTGGTCTACAGGAAACCTATAATTGCACATCATTCTTTTAATATTTAAAATCAAGTACGGAACGGTTTCAGAAAATTTACTATAGCATTTTACTCATGTATGGTGGAAATATATATCACTAACTTTGCTGCTGTTTGAATATATATAGAATGTTTGAATATATGTCATAAAAAGTTACTGATATTATAGAAGTTTTTTAAAAACTACTTCCCAATACTGCGTCTCCCCACCAACCCTGCGTTAGCAAGATACGGTGGTTAATTAGAGTATGTTAATTTATGAGTTTTAAAGAGAAATTCGTTATAAACTTAGTGGACTACCACACACAATAGATAAATTATAAATGTAGCGATACTTCCAATTTTACCTAATATTTATAAATGTTCTTAAATAAATTATTAAGAATTAAGATAATTATAACATTTAATGGCTATAATTTTATTTTCACCCTTAACTGGTTTTTATTTTTATTTTATACCTACGTTTGTTTCCTCATAATTTAAATTAATATTTTTCCATGTTATTATTTGAATTTTATTTACATACTATTTCATTATATCATTTCCTTAACTTATTTTATTTTTTTCTATAGTTTCATTATATTGCTACATATATTAAATAGTTTAATAAATCGTCTATTAAAGTGTAAATAAAGAAAGATAATGTACAAATGATCACATTAACAGTTTAACTAATATTCAAGTTGAGATGTTTTTGTTTTTATTGCTATCGATGAAATTGTTTTTGCCATCATCATTGTCGTTATTTTAATTATTGTTAATTATTAATTATTATTTACTTGTAGATGTGTATTTTTTCATTTTTAATTTACATTATTATGGATGAATAGTTTTAAATATTGCTAGCTAAATCTATATCTGTAGTTTATGTACTTTAAAATAATTAATACAAAAAAATAAGTCACGTTGCTATGTAATTATCATATAATTTTGCCTATTCCTTCATTTAATACAACAAATTTATAATTTTGGTCATAATCTTATTAATTTTGTCATCTACGATTTTCATTTGTCATTTGTCAATTTAATGTTATTATAACCCTTCTTTTTAATTATATTATGCACATCGTTTTTAACTTTCTTTAAATATTCCCTTTATTTTTTTATTATTTTTAGTCATTAAGAAGGTTGAAAGTTTACACCAGCCCATTGACACAATAAAACTATTACATACTATCGGGTTGTTGTTGAACGCACTCTTAACTTGTTTATGTTTACGGCTTCATGCGGTTACTTAGAGAAATATAATTTAGGTGTTTTAGTTCATGATGTTAAATTTAGAATAAGAGTTATAAAACCTGTAACACTACAACGCACAAAGACTCTTGAGTTCAAGTTTTCGGTAGATATACTGTTTCTAGGCCAACGGTTGTGAAAACAAATATGGCCTAAATCACACTCAACTGCCAGGTTTTCCCCAATTAAGACTACCCACTTTAAAGAGGCTAGAAGAGCCGCAGGATGTTCACACAACATCGAATCCAATCAATGACTAACAAATAACAGAATATATATTTTCTTCCTTTGGCCGGACTCAAACTCGGACCCGTGAGCAGGACATCCAAGTGGACTGAACAAATAACGGTTAATACAATATAACAGTTAACCGGAATGTAATATAGTTAACTTTGTTTTGGATATTTACTCATCATAAAAAGGACATGTAAAAAAAATAAGTGAAATTTGGAGATTATACATTTCAAGTTATGTGAGCATAAGGACTTATATTAGCATAAAACAAACAATTTATATTTCTATTGAACATGTCTAACTATTTAAAAAGAAAATATGAGTTCTTGAAAGTTCTGCGGACAGTAAAGCATCTCTGTATTTGTTCTGCAGTCTGCTGATGACAGCCATTTTCTTCGGTGACACCCCGTGAAACACGTCCCAAACTTTACTAATATCACCCTGTTTCGTTCTGTCCTTTGTTGCTTGAAACTTTATGTGACAGTTTTTATTAGGAAACTAGTAAATGAGTTGTTTTTTTTTCTAGGAATCATATATAGAGGAACAAACTTGGCAATACTATAATACAAAACAAACAGCTATTTACAAATTTCTATATATCGAATATCATCGATGTGTATTTTATTTCTCCTAGACAAGACATTAAAATTAAGTTAGATTATACGCAGAAATTATTATTAGCTCATAAAATAAACTACAAATTCTTTAGTTAAAAATATGCAGTACACAAGTTGTTATAAAGTATTACCATTTATATTAACACACGTATATTATTTACAAATAAATAAACTATAAACCGAATGATAATATTAGTATCTTACCGAAATAAACAATATATATTTATTGAACCAATTATTTATATGTCCTTGAAAAATTCGGTTTCCAATGCTTCGCTACTTTTTATGAAGAAGAATAAAGTAAACTTCATTAATGGGTAACTTATCCTCTAAGAATAACATAAGAGAATAACTTCGATATAATCTATATAATTATATATATCTATAATCTCTAAAACTTAAATATACATATTTTAGATTTTCGTAAAATTAGTTATACAGGGAGTAAACCAAGAGATGGTGTTGAAATGATGTTAGAGAGGAGCATTTTCGGGTCGAGATGGGAAAGGAATTCTATAAAGAGGAAGCATAGATGATAAAGCATTTTTTTTAAAGTATGCATTCCGATGCGCAAGAGTATACAGATTGATGGGTTGGGTTCTTGTATTTAAGAAATGGATAGAGCAATGAAGAGTAAGTTGGTCATGAATACTAGTGGCTGGAATATGAATGTTCCAAGGAAGTAATGATGTCGGAAATCAGCATAAAGCTATCCATTTTCATAATAGGGAAAATTTTGGGATCCCGATTAGCCTCTTACATCTTATCTTGAGTTCACCAGATCGTCCTCCATATGCTAAGCATATGTAGTCAAAGCGGAAAAGAACAATAGAAGTTACCAAAAGTTGTCGAGTAATTGTTGATAAGGAAACGTTGAAGTTGCTTAATGGATTTTTGTTGAATTAGTAAGTTTGGTTAATCCGAGAAAGATTATGATAAAAAGTTATTCTAAAGATCTTAACGGAATTTCAGGAAGGGATTAGATGGATTTTTCGAGTAAATATAGTGGATAATAGGGGAGGACTCTGAACCAACGAGGATGCCTTTTTTTATTGTCAGAATTTAGACTCAATTGTCTAATGCTATCGGTGTCTTTCTGAATCTTACAAGTCGCCTCTAGCATGACTGAAGGATGAAAGAACAGATAATTTTGTAATTCGTCTGCATTAAAATGATATTCGGAGTAGTAGATAAAAATTGGCGAATCATTTGTATGAATAGAAATGTGATAAAAGAAGATGATCTTTAGAAATCTCTTCACGAGAGTGGTAGTGAGTCAGGTTTTCTAAGAATAATAACTGTTTGGGAACGTTGAGATAAGAAGGTATGAAACCACCATAACGCACTATTAGATATTGCGAGGTTGTGGTGTTTGGAGAAAGGATTGAATGATCAATAGAATCAAACGCTTTCGAAAAAAGAATATTATGTTCGTCTAAGAATGAATAAAGGTCTTGTGTTATTTTTACCAAAGCAGATATGTATCGATTATTTCTCGACTTAACTTACATTAACTTACGACTTAACTTTTCATCATCTAAGCTGATTTTTTTTTACTCTGCCACTGAATGGCTTCAACTCGGGTAGAGTATGATTATTTTATATTCATACTTCTTTTTTACGCTTTTTTTATTAGTTTTTATATCGATTTCTTTTGTAAAATAAAAAATTTCTTCATCATATCCGATCTTAAGTACTTTACTACTTCAATCTGTATTATAAATAACCACACGTATTTTATACGACTTACCTGATAGATATATCCGTTATGGCCTTCTTCAAAAATTACCCCAATGAGCTTGGGTAAGAGTATACAGGTTGTATATTCTTAGATATATATATATATATATATATATATATATATATATATATATATATATATATATATATATATATATATATAGGTATATTATTTTAATCAATAATATACCCTGGCTCTAGACCAATACTCCATTGACCCATGACGCGAGTTTTTGAACATACATCGGAGGAAAGAACTGCCACAGTAAAACTAAAGGTTCTAGTAGCTTATTACTGCACTAAAATAACTATATTTCGCAGCTAGGGACTAGTTAATCTCTTGTAGTCCAAAAAAAACGTAATGAATTCACAATACTAGACAACTGAAAATAGAAAATTTATAAATTTTAACAACAATTACATCCTTCTTAACCCGGCGTTGGTCACTAAGTGAGCATTTCCCTCACCCTTCTAAAAAATATTTAATAAGTTCGTCAGAATTTAACATGCTCGACTACTTGGATAGATATGGATGGAATCCAGCTGAGAAGATAAATTGTAAGTAATTAGTTGATAAATCGTCGTAAATTGTATTTATATTATTTTTCAATCATTTACCAGGAATCTGAAATTTTTACTATTAAAGATTCTTGTTCGTGGCTGCTCGATTCAATACAAAATAGATCTAGTATAGGTGTGTCGAAGAAATAGAAAAAAAAAATTTAAAAAGGGTAATGTTCCAAATCACGATTAACATACCAAATATCCTTGTAATAATTGTTGAGACATAGAATAAAATGATCTAGCTTATGAAAAACACATAATTATGAAATAGTAAAATATTTAATTTTTGTTTGGTTTTTATGTTGTTTTACAATAAATATTTGTAAATTTTGTAAAAATATATTTTTAATCCTTATGCTTTGTACTACAATTATCGATGCATTATGATGACATTTATTTACCATTTATAACTACATATTTGGTAACATAAAACTGCATTTTTTATGAAAATCAAAGAAGTGAAGGATATTGTCACATAGTGACTAACGCCGGGTTAAAATAAATAAATTAAAAAATTCCATAAATAACTGATGTTAATTCATTAAGAACATTTGAGTTACCCTTAGCCTACAGGAAGGAGAGAAAAGTTATCACTGACAGAGAAACGTTAAGCAGCTTACCAGGGACGTGTGTGGTACATTCAAGTTTATAATCGGCTTTGAATAGAAACTTGTTCAACCACTTGCTGGTCGGTACATTGTTGGTCAACAGATACCGGCTAATAGGATTGTTTCAAAAGAATTATTTATCATTAAAGTAATTATTCTTATTTTTTAAACGGAAACATAAATTAAGAACATTAGTTAGTAACGAGGGTGACGATATAAACCCTTCCTTTGCTTGTAATTACTTTTACGGGTTTTATAAACACGTCTAGATACTACAAACACATTTCAATATTGCACCGGAAATCTCTCCAAACTATCCGTCCAATCTCTTAAATAACTCAGAGTTATCTATATGATAATTAAAAATACAATCTTGCTCCGAAATATTTTTATTATCACTTGAGGTACGCATAATGGTATAGAAGGATCAATAAGGATACAATTAGGATTGATAAATTAATTGCAACTTCTTCATTAAGACCCAAAAGAAGTGGCATTTTCAATAGAAGTTGAAATTAATGCATCAATCCTGATTGTATTTTTATTAATTAAGAAAACCAACTAAACAATTTTACCAGATTTATTGCTTATAGTTGCAAATATAGAATAATTGCATTTAAACAAAAAAAAAAAGTTATAAATATAAATATGGGGGGAAAGATGTAAATATGGGCACTCTCTTTTGTTTTTGACTTGAAGATTTAACTTGAAAAATTCTAAATTTGCGTCTATCATTGCCGACTACAACAAGTTGCTTAAATGTGAGAAGGCAAAACAATCATTTACATCAATCATTTCATTTCAAAAACGACGATTTACAAAAAGCTTTTGAAACAGCACCAGAAAAATCGGAGTGTCAATATGGGCCCTCTTCACCAAAAATAGTTTAAAAAAGGATAAAACAATTCGAAATGGCAGAGAGTTTATTTACAACAGGAATAAAAGTTATTTACAGAAATCGCAATCATAACTGACTCTTTGAGTCCCGGCACGGTCTAAGTTCCCACGTTTGGGAACATTTTACCCACACCTCTCCCAGAGTTTCATCGGAGAATGGCATAAAACAGAATGCAAGTTGTGATCTCTAACAAGAGATATGTCGAAGTTATCGGTTAAATGGGAGAAAATTTGATGTGTATGGATTGTAGGGCAAAAGGTCATTAATTATAACTGTAGTACAAAAATACATCCAGTAAATATGTGGTTATTAATATGTAATGTAATCACATGACAAAGGCGTATGAAAGAAAGATAGAAACCCAATGGTTTCAACAATTATGAAATTATAATTATCTTCAACTTTCAACAGTTCAACTGCTATGAAATTTCTATAGTAGAAATGTAAGAACTTTCTTTAGAGTGATACTAATGTGCGGTTTCTCTACAAGTCATTGTCATGTCATTATTAGCATTATAATTACTGAATATTTACTGGATGTATTTTTGTAATAAAAATGTAAATTTCTAGTCATAATAGACAAAAAAATGATATTAAATCTAAAAATGTATAATTTATAATAAAACCTTTGAACTTGCCCCACATCTACTAATGAAACAAAACCACTCCGATAAAAATAATATGAGACAGTCCTCGACATGAGCGAAATTATAAGAAACATAAAGCACATGAATGAAATTGACCACTACGAGTACAAGGAAAGAATTAAATCTGACATAGATCTATGTAATATGACATAGAGATACAAAACATCTACTTATCAACTAGGGGCTTATGTCAACTTGTATTTAAACCATATCATGTAAATATCTTAGAATTCTACTAAATGAAATTCAAATGAGGAAAAGACAGTTGTAAATTAATTTTAATAAACAAATCTGGTAAATGAACACTACAGCAAATATTATTTTTAAATATGCTCAATATCTGTTAAATAAAATATAGTAAAATCGAAAGTAAAATAAAATAATGAAAGGTATTTTTTAATACCTAGCACGATGACTGAACCGGGCCCTATTGGAAAACAATAAATTTTCCTTCACCACATAGCATTCCAGACATTTTCTGCCGATCCATCTACGTCTGCAACAAGGCGCCTCGCCTAAGCCCTACAGCCCAGCAGCTTCCAACATAATCCCTCCCTTCTATATTTATAATTAAAACCACGCGTAATAAAAGGTAATAAAACATATTGGTTAAAATTTTATAGGTAACCCGTAGCAGTCTAATACATATATTCAATTATAAAAAAAATTTAGGATTACATGGTGTTTTTAATGATATAAATTACATTCTTCCTCATGACTTGTTTAGTTCTACAGGTTTAGGATATATATTATTTAATATATTTTATTTTTTTTTAAGAATAAATATTGTAAAGAAAATAAATTTTAGTGAATCCTTTTTGCCTTAAAATGTTACTTACAGACACTGCCTTTTCTATTTCATAAATTAAATTTGTCAGCTGATTATAACACGGTAATTTTTGTTTAAAGCACTTTTAAATAATGTGGTTGAAGGATAATATAATAAGGATAATACGGATTATCTATCTATTCGGATTATTGTAAGTATACTATTTTTGACGGATGAAGTATATCGAGACTCTAATTTCCGACGAACTGATTGTTATACTTTAAAATTTGACTAAATTGTATCATTTTTTTTAATCTTTTGATAGAGCAATTAATCTGTGACACGATCGGACGCATTCATCTGACAAAGTAATAACTCCATTTTTTGTGTGGATCTCAAGGAGAATATATAAATATAAAGTTTTACTTATACTTGTGTATTTTTATGTTTTCAGGTAAAATTTTCATATTACATTACATTTTTGTATAAAAACAACTAGAACATTTTATCACAGTCTTAGAAATCTTCTAAAAACGTCTTCTGAACGGATAAAATGGACATTTCTTACAAACATAATTCAAAATTCAACGAACGTGTGACCTCTTGTTCAATAGCTTCTTCTTAATGAGAGCAAAAAATACTTACACAATATGTCGCAACTTATCTAAGATTAAAGTGTACCTCACGAAGACCAGCGATGTACCATGGAGATATCTGAGGCACCCTTTGCTGAGTAGTGAGGAGTCAGGAAGCTACTAGAGGTCTTAACTCTCCACCAATATATCAGCTCCATTGGCAAAATAAAAACATGTCACTCCATCTCACAGATTAATTGCTTTTATTGGAAGGACAATCTCTTTCCGTTTAATTCTTCTAGCAAGGCCCTCCATAAACGCTCAAGGAGACTAGTTTCAGACCTTCCCGATCAAACGACCTAAAGAACTTTGGCCTCTGCTTTCCAAAGATCTAATTTTCGTCCTTTAGTAACTGAATAAATTGTTCCGTTGTTCAAAGTACACTCTCTAACTGTTTATTTTTTTTTTTTTTTTTTTTACAGATCACTCTTTCCTTTCCCTTTCACATTGATGTCGAGAGTATCCTGCATTAAGTATTGCTTAAAACTGCAGTTGGCTTTGAAACTTTATATCATTTAACAACAAAATAATTAGCGTATAATAAGTTCATTGGAATAATTTAATTTTCATATTTCACCTTATACATAGTAATTACTTATATATAGTATACGGACAGAAAAAATATATATAAAAATAATAGAACCAATCAAAGATGTCTCCAGGTATATTTCTTCCTTAAAGATCAAAATTAGTTGATAGCTTCTGTTGGGTCTTGGTAACAAATGTCTAAATTCTAATAAGATATAGCACTTATTGGATGTGCTGGCAAAAGATTTTAAGTGGTTACCCGTTGTTACACGTTAACATTAAACATTATGTTCTGTTCTTACGTTTCTCAAGGGATACTTGCACTGGAATAAAATAGTTCTTTGTGAAATTAGTTTCTAATTACCTAAACACACAAAAGCTTCTGTAATGATTGTTATATTTGCGTTATTATTAACGTTCCAGCTATTTCTAGAACATAAATAATCTCTTAAGTGTTTTGTTTACTGTAAGGAGGAAACCG
The DNA here is from genome assembly GCA_003667255.2 of Euschistus heros. NCBI lineage: Eukaryota > Metazoa > Arthropoda > Insecta > Hemiptera > Pentatomidae > Euschistus > Euschistus heros. The sequence continues at coordinate 5,369,020 of RCWM02000003.1, forward strand.
TGTATAGTATTGATTAAGGCTCAGCACTATAGAACCTACGATATTTTGTTTGAAAGTCTGTTAAATGTAGACTAAATAAATAATTCTCGTTCAATATTAAAAAGAAAAAAAAAATTGAATGATTTGAGAAAATTAAGCAACACTCTGAGGATGGTAGAGAATAAACTTATTTGAATCAGCCTAAAACGTCTTCAGATTAATTGTATAAAAATACCCCAATTTTCAAGGTAATTAAAAAGTAAAAGAACCGTTAGATGGAATATATTCATTGGTTGGTGCAAGAAAGGGATGGTGCTTAGCTCATAGGTACGCACTTAGAAAAAAAAGTGCGTTACCATAGCAACGAAAGATGACAGGTTAGAACCTGATTGGCGTTAGGTGGAATTTATTCTCTGAAATTAAACTCCGCTCTCCCTCCTCAGCTAGGAATCCCCATGTTGCCGAGGAGGCAAGAAAGGGGAGGGAAAAATAATAGTGGAAGAAGAAAGTTTTGGTTGTTCATGCATTATTCAAGGCTATTCATTTAATTTTCATTGTCAGATAAGATTTTTTTTTTTTTATTCGTCTTCAATCTTTAACATAATAGGTAATAATAAATAGTGATATACACAATAATAAAAAACATTCTAATAAATAATCAAATATATCTATTTCAAAGACTTTTTAATTTACGTGGAGGTTCAATCCAGAAATATCTAAGAATCTAACTCTCTTTACTTAGGTACCTAGCACGTACTCGATGTCTTTCTAGTGAAATAAATATTATTCAAGGAAGGTGACGAATGCTTTTTATAATTAAAGTCCTAATATACAATTCGTATAAGAAAAAAGTGTATTATTTTTGACATTGCCAAAAGTTACTGTTACTTCAAAAATATTTCTTAATATAATATTGCACGACAATCGTTTAATAAAAATGCTAATCTGAAAAAAAAAGGAAATGATATGAGCGATTTTTTCACTCTTAACCACTTGCTAAGTGCTAAAATGTACCAATTACTAAATTAAGTATTGCCTGTCAATTACTACTCATTATTTAATAAATAATACGCATTTTAGTGGGTTATTGTCTCTAGAGTTAGGAAAAATTTGATTAGAGCTAAAATTTAATCATAGCTGTTAGACAACTAATTTCATAGAATCAATCACCTAATTCATTCAAACAGTCATTATTTCACAACAAAATGAACTAAAAGATTTAATCATAATTACGTTAGAAAATTGATTCCAGGAAGAAGTTCCCAAATAGGTATGATTAAATTTTTCCCGACTCTGATTGTTTACTGTTAAATATGTATCTTCTTTTTATTCATTTTAAACTGCAGAAGTGAAGGTTCCTCTCACATTTCTTTTTGAATAAAATGTTTCGTATAACTTTATGACCACGTAGATCAAAACATATTGCCGAAAAATATGAGCCCAACATCACGGAGCGGCAGTATTTTAAGGATATTGCACCATTTATTTCATCTTTCCTTTCCCCCCACCACCAATATAAAAGGATATATCGTTGTATTACATTAGTGTAAAATTTATTTAATTGAATAATATTAATTATTGCATGACGAATCAGCATGGCCATACAATGCATTAATTATTAATTACATATACACCATTCAGTTCGCTAAACCATTATTTAAAACATCATGTTAACTAAAATGTTTGCTGTTTACAGCTACAGTATACTAACATAAGATCTTGAGTACATTGTATATTCATGACATGCTAATTAATGTAACCGACCCATGTATCGGTGATACTGACGTTACATCACAACTAGTGCATATTTTACAAACTTCTACTAAATCCAATCTAATTACGAAAAATAAAAGAAACACGTGGTTAAAAAAAAAAAAAAAAAAAAAAAATAGCTAGTATGCTGTAACGAAACCCCGACCCTTTTTGAAATAAACAACCAAACTGAATTTTCTTGAAGTTAGTCATTTAAGGTAAATTAATTTCAAAAATTACTAACAAGGAGAGGACACACTCAGTCTCTCACGGTTCTTAGGGCATTTTCTTTGGAGGTTCCTGGTCAAAAAATATTAGACACGTGTTTTGCCGTTCCGACAAATGGGCCCTAGAAGCCGAGAAGAAAATAAAATAGCATTAAATTAAAATATTTTATATCCCGAGTTTAAATCAATCAATCAATATCAACATCAATTCTTGCACCAAGATTTTTAGTTTTGATTGCGGATTTAAGGAAAAATACAGTTGCTCCATAGATTTTGGTTTAGGTTAATTAAATTCTAAAAAAATGATTAGACTTTCAAGCAAACTACCTCTATAGATTTTTTCAAAAAAAATTGAGATCAGATTCGAATTTAGCACCCTCAAAAACATTGAAAAACGTTTATTCAATAAAAACAAAAAATATTATTTTTTCATTGAATGAAGTCCAATATACTTTATTCACAAGTACCAACATCGGATTCAAATTCAGCATTAAAAAGAACCCATAAATACAAAATTTCATCCAAATAAAAAAATGAAAATTCGGAAGCTTCAAAATTTGCCTGACCGAATGGTAGACAATTTTTGTTTAAATTGATAAAAACATGAATTACACTTGTACGGTTTAACGTATCAACTTCATTTTTTTAATACAAAATATAGGTTAATACTCTTGGAATGTCTTTGGTTTCATTTCCCATCTGGTTTCAAACTCAAGTTAAAAATAAATATGTTTTTTGGATTTGCGAATTTTTTTAATAGCTTATTGTTGATCCATTTGTATTAATATACATCAAAAGAAAGCTGAGGCTCTCCTCTTTCCAGCGATACCAATGAATAAATTGCGTAACAAAGTAAAGGAAAGTTTAATAATCGTTTAAAAAAAATTTTCCCCTCGAAGAGGGTGAAAAATGATATATTTGTTTTTATTGAATAAACGTTTTTCAATGTTTTTGAGGGTGCTGAATTCGAATCGGATCTCAATTTTTGTGTTAAAAAATCTATAGAGGTAGTTTGCTTGAAAATCTAATAATTATTTTGCGCATTTAATTAACCTAATCCAAAATCTATGAAGCGGCTGTATTTTTTCTTAAATCCGCAATCAAAACTAAAAATCTTGGTGCCAGAATCATGTCGATATCATTTTTTAAACTCAAGATATAAAATAAATTAGTTTAATCCTTTTTTATCTATTTTTCTCGTCTTCTAGGGCCCATTAGTCGGAACGGCAAAACACGTGTCTACTATTTTTTGACCAGAAACCTCCAAAAAAATTGCCAACAAGATCCGTGAGAGACTGAGAGTGTCCTCCCCTTGTAAGTAAAATCATTAGCAGTGTCTTACAGAATAAAACCAAAAAAAAATTCTGGAACAAAGTCCCTTAAGAATAACATAAATAAGTATAAATTATATCTGGCCTAGGAAGTTTTAATAAAACAAATAAATCCAAAAAGTAAATACAAGTTTAAAATAAAATAGGTAATATAAAGAAAAATATATATATATACTTACATATAAACACATACACACATATATAAATACATAAATCATATATACAATCAGTAAGGAAAAAATGTTATATACGAAGTTGATTGAACGAAAAATGTCTGATGTTATATACAGTAAAGCATGATAATAAATAATATTTGTTGAGAGGGATAAGTGCGAATCAGTTTTAGTTTCAAAAACTGTGTTGAAACTGGTGTAGGGCTGACATCAAAAATTTGAAATTAAAAAGATATTTTGAAGATTATATTTTTGTATATCTCGTTCCGATACTGAATCAAGTGTCAATAATCGAAGCACGGATTTTAAAAATTAATATCAAATCCCGTCTTTATATTTAAATTAATTGTATCAATGTTGATGTTGTGAGTTCGAATAATTAAGATAAATGAAAATATTAGATTTTTTTTTATCCGTTCGAGGGCCAGGTTGTATTTCTGGACTCTTATGCTGTAAATAAGGCATAAAGTTCTAGAAGTATATGCAGTTTTCCAAATCTGTCCATCACGGAAAATCTTTGGATTCTATATTAGCTTCTAAATGTGATTTGTATTCCCTCTTGAAAATGGTGCAAATAAGGCCTGCATGCTCCAATGTTGCATATGGGTAGTAATCATTCCCAAAGTCATGTAACTTTTAAAGGAAGACCGATTGACTATTGAAAAATTAACAAAAAATCAATAATTAGTAATAGCTTATTACGTTTTTCGACAGTTGGAAAATATTTCCTACACGTGGCAGTTCTTTTTCTCTCATCTATTTCGTGCTTTTCTTTTATTTGGTTTTACTTCCTTTGTATCATAAAATATCTTTAAACTTTAACGAAAACTCAATATTTCTTTGATGAAAGGAGCAATACAATTTTTCTTGTAACCTCATTATTGTATGATATCCAAAATGTTGTTTAAATACTTTACATATTTTAAACAGAATTCAGAAGATTCTAAATAAAAATCTAGATTTCAAAACATACAGTACGTAGTAAGGTCCAAAAGTTTCCGGCCTAGCATAGAAGGAAAGATGAAAGACAAAAACTGGTCTCACTGTTTTTCAATATATTCTCCTCAATTTATTTATTAAGTTCAACACACTTAATACAACGCTTTGGCACCATTTCTATACTATGAAAAAAATATTTTTTCTTTGTTAAAAAAATGTTTTTCCACTGCTGCTTGGAAAAACGCGTAAAAATTCATTGCAACAGTGAACTCGTTCCCTTTTTTGGAACCCATCTTGCACTAGTATTGGTCATATGCAAATGTTCTTGATGATCCTCAAAACACTTGTTTTTTAAAAGCCGCGACCTCGCTGCTATTTCCTTGGTTTTCAGTCGCAGCAGTCAGGCAAAAATTCATATTCCACAAGTTAGATTATTTTAGAAGTGACAGCTTCCAATGGGTGACGGGGACGCGTGTCATCTTCTAGACGTTCTCTCACTAACTTAAATAATTTTGGCCATTCTTTCACTGTGCAATACGAGGGGGAGGACTGCCCGTATACACAATCCGAGCGCTCTTTAATTTGCACACAAGTAAGACTCACTTTACAAAAGAGTTTAATAACCGCTCGGTACTAGAGTTTGAACATTGTAAAAATGGGGAGTTTTTGAAGGCTGGACACTGACTGACAGGACTGAGGAAGTGTGGGCGATAGATATGGAGTGAGCAGGCATGAATCTGTGTAGGCGTGCAGGTCCCGGCACGTTTGAAGGAGGGAAAGCAGGAAAGGTCGGAGACTTATGGACCTTACTACGTACTATTATTTTTGGGTATCTAACTTGACTTAAACAATGACAATATCTTTCATTTAGTTCTTCTGAATTCTCGAAGATCAATTTAGAATATCATAAATTTGAAGAATGGTTCATGAAATTAAATACTAGTTGGTAAATACCATTTATTGCAAGAATATTTTAAATAATATTTAAAAAAAAATGTTCATTGACTTTATATTTAGGTTTTATTTAACGGAATATTGATTCAGGCCAAGTTTATTCTAAGAAGACCAATGTTTTGTAAAGTTTTCAAAGCTATTAGCGGTAGGAAATTCTGGAAAGATTTATATTCAAGTCAGATATCCGCGCCTCTTAAAGTTTCTATAACGTCTTATTAATTTTTAATCAATTTTATAATGACTAGAAATCTTACGTATAACAGCATCTAAGGCGTCTGTGAATAGTATTGTTAGCGAAAAAATAGTCTTTTAAGAAAAAAAAATTAAAATTAAAATTAAAATTGGAAATTTTCAAAATCATTCACAAAAAAATATTCACCTCTGAAACAACCACATAATTTAACCTATTAAACACAATTAGCCAGAAATTCGTAAATATGCACTTAAGATACTATTAACGGGTACCACAAATATACTTTAACAAAATTCGATGTAAAATTTCAAATTTCTATTTAATTTAAAATGTCAAATTTCTGTAAACACTGTTGTTTTATATGGCTGCTTTTATGCTCCTGGCATGTAGGAAGAAGTGGCATATAATAAAATAATATACACATATACTCATACTAATTTTTATAGATCTGAAAATACCGATGACGTAGACCAAAACGCTAGCATAGAATATTATGTTGTTCCTTGTTACTATGCATCATTTAACCCTTAACCTGGTTATGATGAAAATTTTTCAAAATATATTAATTTTTATTTTTTTTTATTGTCGTGTTCGTATTACTATTGAAAGAGGTTGATTTGGCAATAAAATATTAAATTTTCAATTCCACTGTTTTAATAACGATTTTTTAACCTGGTTTCAATTCTTTGGGCTAAATAGTGATCGTAATTGTTCCGTACCTATTATTATTTTTGACCAAACCCTTCCTGAACATTTTTGATCGTGCAAACATCTGTTCCTTATGGTATTCTTAAGTTATTCTACCGAACTCGTAAACTTATTCCCCAGTCAAAATATAGACTCTTAGTCTAGAGTGCTTTGAATAACTATTTTTATAAAATTTATTATAAATTTTTTCAAGAAAATTGGATTTAATGTTCATTATTTTATTCATTTTTTTTTAATTTTATTTATCAGTATTATTATTACTAGCATATTCTCCCCATGATGGAAGACAAGCAAACAGCTCAATCAAGTTTTCTTTGGGTTATTCTTGTTGTTCCAATAGGCTTTCATTCTTTCAGAGAACACATTTAGTTTACATTTCTCTGACCACTACGGTTTGAACTGTCGGTCTGTATATATATATATATATATATATATATATATATATATATATATATTTTTTTTTTTTTTTTGTAAAACGTATTTTTATATTTGGTTAATATAATTTGATTAGATCTTTATTATTATTTTTGTTATAATTCAGACGGTATAAATAAGTTCAAGTATATAGGCAATAATAGCCACTAGCAGTTTTGTGCCCTTAAAACAAACAAAAACTATTTTAATGATTTATTCACTATATACGAACTTTAACATTCAGTATATAACAATTAGATTTAAATTATTATAATTCCATTGTATATTTTGTACAATACTAAGCATAGTCAAATGTGGATTTATTTTTTAATTCATTTGTGGCGTGTTCTCTAATATTTCCTCTATTTATCTTTAGTTAGTACTTATGAATATATATATTTATTCCTTTTTTTGTTTCATTTTAATACGTCTCTGACAAAATGTAGTTATACTTTAGAACTGTTACATAATATATAGTTATATTTTAAAAATAACTATATAAATATAGTTATATTTATTTTTGAACTTCTTTATTATTAATAATGGACATTGTACCAGAATAAAATGTTTTTTCATTACTATTCTATTACTGTTAATCTTAAACAAGGTTTTAAAATGTCGGATTTTTTTTAGGGATTATTTCGTTTGACGTTGTACATTTTAAAGGACATTTTTAAGGATTCCTTAATTTATTTTTTATTCATAGTTCAATTTATATTTAAATTACTTTTTCTTAACATCTGCTGGAGAAATCCATAAGCTAGACCCTTCTGTATTCGAACCTCGGCTTTAAATAAATCAGACATCTAAGGCCCCACTGGCCCCCTTCACCCTCGAACGCTCCTTATTTCCTCTCTAGGCTCAGGGAATAATTGATATCCCACGGGTGAGGAAACAATTCTAAGGGTATTTTTATTTTGGTAACGTTTTTCTTTAAATCTGGACAAACGTCTTACTTAGAACCTACATACAAGACTAATACGACAAGAAACTGCATGTCGTTTTTAACTCCTTCAACATTTTTTCTGGACAAACGTTTGAACCTTCCGATTAGCTACAATTTACACAATAGTAATTAGACCTATTTGGACATATGGAGTTGAGCTTTGGGGTTCCACTAAACCATTAAATTATCCTCGTATCTGATCTTCACAATCCAAAATATTTAGAAAAATCCTCAATGCTCCATACTTTGTTATAAACAAACTTATCCACAAATATCTTAATATTACTAATGTCTCTGACATAGCCCAAACGAGATACCTATACTTTCATATCGAACTCCAAAGTCATTTAGATCCATCAGCATTATAATTCGCTTCCCACTCTATTCCAGATAACCCTCCGAGGCACCTGAAAAGAATATCGGGACCTGCTAATATAAAACCTTTATTTTATTGACCTTTACAAGTACTACCAATGGGTAGTTTATTTAAAAACAACTGACATGTCATTTTTTGCGTTATCATCACATTTACCTGTTGTAGTTTATTTATATTGAATAAAGTTCTAAATTTCAATAAATAGCTATAAAAAAAACTCAGGAGAGCGGACGAACCACGATGTGGAACACGAGTTTAAATAAATTTGTACTTTGGTCTCTGTGAATGCGTTTTTTTTTATTTTTTTATTTTTGCATATATCTATTATTTATAATAATAACAATAAGTGAAGCTGATAAAGTAAATAAGCATAGCGTGATATAAATAGAATAAAGCAGAACCAAGCTCCACATCCTCCTGAATTGATATATATATTTTTTAACTTAGTCCAGGCATTAACACATCTTGCTCCTTTTTTAGTATTATCGGGGTGTTTTCTTAGGGGCCCATGGAAAAATTTGGAGATGTTAATATGTGTCTTTTTAGCTAACTCGTATATTGGTGAAGATCTGTAACTACGTCAAAATGAAATGTTAGACGTTTACTCTGACGTTTACATAAAATAAATTAAAAAATCTAACAATACTATATTCAAAGTAAAATGAACCATGATATAAAATGAATTGGAAAAATAATAATATAACAAACCGAAGTAGAGAAAAACGACAGTTAAATATATAATATACACTCGCATTTCAGGAAAACCCCCAAAAAATATGAGGGATACATACATAATTATAATAATGTTTTTTTCATTAATTTTAAATAAACATCCTCGAGGCATAAAATTAATAGATAATATCTCCTGTTTCCCTCAGGACCTGTTTTTCCAAACTGTTAAACTGGTTTTCTTTAGCAAAGTTTACCCCTGTTGAAGAGGTTTAGGCTGTCAGTCTTAAGCCCTTATAAAGAACTGGAAGCTGACAAAGAACCCTCCTCTAAGCAAAGCGATCCATTATAATTTTTTCATCAAGCCCCGTTCGTGCCTATAAGATGGACAAAAAAATTCCTTCCTTTAGGTCACGTTATACAGGTGCACACAACCTAAAACAAAGTTCCAGCGTCCAAACAATGTTCCTTAAATATTTAAGTTAGTTTTAACTATATTCTACTATATTATGTTCTTTAACTTGAATGGTTATTATAATAGAAACATAACATACAATTAAAAAAAAATCTATTATTATATGTATGTGTATATATATATATATATATATATATATATATATATATATATATATATATATATATTTTTTTTTTTTCTTACACCACAATTGTCATACCCTCACAACTAACTTTGCAATTATAGTCAATTATTTTTCCGATGACGTGGCATATCAATGGGTGCGCTCGAAAAAAAAAAAAATCCTTAAATTTATTCCTTGACATTTATTTTTAATTTTATTTCACTATAAAACCTATGTTTCCATAATCTTTCACTTTGCTAAAACCAATAAAAATAACAATCCTAAAAATTTTTATATTTGGTTTTGGTGTTCCTGCTGATCAGCAGCTACTTTAATGCCAATCTGACTCGGGTTATTTGACTTTTAATTCTTGGTAACTCTATGGAATAACTTATTTACATTGCTATTATTAATTTAAAATATCTGTAGAGGGTCATATGAAATAAATATAAAATAAAAATATAAATAAACAGAAATTACTATTGAATGTCTACAATTTGTTGGTATCAAATCCTCTAAAGACCATGTAAGGGAAAATTGATTCATGACTAACAAAAAGGAAAATATATAACAAACTAACCACAAGAGTCTGCTGTTGCACCGCGTACTTTTTTTTGTTAATTTTTCTCTTTTCACTTGTCTTCTCTTCAGATATTCGCTTATTTAACTATTATTATTATCACATTTCTACAAAATTTTACTATCCTTACGAGTGTACCTGAGTTTAGTAAATTATGATTTTTTAAATAAAAAATATTGAAAACGCATACATAATTAAACTACCTCTATTTGTTTAATGTGTGAAGCTAACAAATCTGGTGATTTTTTTTATATTAACAATGAATGTTCTTTTCTCTGCAGAGATTCTTAAACCTCCTCAACTTGTAACCAAGTAGAGCAGGTTTAAAAATCTGTTACAAATTATTGACTTTTTGTTTCATTATATTAGTTGTTTTATTATTATTGTGTTATATATATTTGTTTTAGACAACGTATATTGTTCTTTTATTTATATGTATATATATATATATATATATATATATATATATATATATATATATATATATATATATATATTCTTTATTTTCAATTTCAATTACATTTTCTCAAGTTCAAACAACTAAGTTCAAACAACTTACTACATAAACTACTTGAACCATTTCAATGTTAGCCTATCTATAAAATCCCGTTGCCGGTGGAAAGATCTAACAGAAGATGATTATTTTCTGTATTTCATTGAAAGATTTAGCAATGAGATGAGGGTGAAAAGTTTTGAATCCAGTTAGTTTGGCAGAGAGGCGATCAGGACCGATCTAGAACACCTGTTAATGGGCCCAGGTACACACTGGGAAGACAGCCTAATCCTCTGGAGGATTTCCAGTACTTTCCAGTACTCCAGTCGTCTAAACTCGGGTTTGATAAATTCCCTAGTTTCTTCTAAGCTCGTATATTTCTAAATCTTTACGTTTCGACCTGTTCTGGATTAAAATAAAATATAAAAAAAAAGTAAAAAACCTTTCTAAACCATTTAGTATTATTTGGGCTGTAAATTTCATAGCGTATTCAATAATGTATTAAAGCCTTCTAGTGTTATTCTTATTTTGCCAATAATATTTGAAACATAATTAGTCAATTTGTGTTTATATGGATTAGTTGCATTCGAGATCATGTACCTTTAAGATGTACAGTGAAAGTACAATCATCCAATTGTTGTTACATAAATATAATTTTATAAACAGCCGCATTTTTAATTATACATAATTGAAACATTACTTATGTCTGTATTTTGTATTTCATTATTCTAATTTAATATTAACCCTTAACCGGCGTGGCCAAAAACTTTAACACTCAGTGCGTCGCCGAGTCCCAAGAACTCCAAAATTAAAGTAGGTGTTATTTTTAAATTTCCTAAAAAAATAATGTTTTTTCGATGTTAAAATAATCAAAGACATTTATAGCCACAAAATACTTTGCAATCCACTTAATAACAAAGTAAACCAATCAAGATACAAAACAAAATAATAATTTTTCTGACGAAAATAAGCATTGTTAAACTTTTAACATTGTTATTTTTTTTAAAACGAACCGGAAATATAAAAACTTTTAGCGAAGAACTTATTGCCTAAGGTCGGAACTTTAATAAATTAGCATACGTTAACTTTTAAATTTCATATGTAAAAAATTGACATTGGTAGAAATGTATTTTAAAAAAAACATTATTTTAGAACTCATCTAGATTTTCAATGCATTGAACATTCAGTTTATTAGAACATTGCAAGCATATTGGTTTTTTGGATTACAAAAAAAGCAATACTTTCTATGATTTCTAGGTAAAACGTCTTGAGTAACAAAGAACGTTGTGATTACTTGTGAAAACATTCTCGGCAGGAACTGTGCTTTCAGGATCACCCTCTTGATCTGAAAACTATGTGTCAGATTCCTCAAGCCATTTTAGTAGTGTCCCCTCACAGTTAGCATCTGTAAATCTAATGTATTCTGGGTTCCAGGACATAGTTGCAAAATTGAAAATATAGCACAAACTGCGTCGCGGAGTCCCACGGACTCTAAAGCAATTGTAACGCCGCACAGTGCTTCGTCAATGGACAAAAATCTAAATTCGAATTATTTTTTATCGACCTATTTACCTTTTTGTATTCTTAAATATACCTTAGACAACTGTTTAGTATGATTATCTCATTGTTTACATATTCGGTTAAGTCAACAAAATCGAAAAACTTCAGGAGTATTTTCGTTTTGCGATTTATATCATATTAGCCGCAAAATATATTTTGTTCCATTCTCATCTCATTGGAGAGAAAATAATCATTGTCAACGATTCAATATGAAGCTCAAGGTATCTATTTAAAAATATGCTACTTTAATTAGTAAGCTGAGCACTTATTATATTCATTGCATGTGTGTAAAGTTTCGTGGGCCAGTTTGAAAATTATTCAAACTTTGAGGAGGCTTTTAAAAAAATCTTCAAATATCCTTTTGTAGTTTTTGCACATGCTTGTAGCTTGGTATATAAGCTTTGATTTGCTATGAATTATAACTGCGCCTGCCGGCGCCCGGACTGTTTTATTATTTTTTGTTGTTGAGAAAGTGTCAAAATGACCAATGGCCAGTTTGTTGAAATATGTTTTCCCACGAAAAATCAGATAAGATAGCTGTAGTCACTAATAAACTACATTCGCTTAAGGGCGTTGAAGAGTCTAACAATCAATTAGGAAGAAAAATATCGGTAATATTGCTTCAAAATCAATTAAAAATTGAATGAGGTCGACAGGAGTCATAACATATTGCGCCGCGGATATGCATTTCGACTTTAGCAGGAACTTCAATTGCAACTATTACAGAAATCAGTGCAGTTATACCAGGGCCAAGCCGAACACGCGGAAGACCTGAAACCCTTTTCTAAGAATCTCCAAATAAAACTAAAAACTTGGTTGAAGAACGAAATCGATAAGTACTTTTCAAGCACTAGATTTTAGCTTTTAGCTGTCAACTCCCAGACATTTGAAACTAAACTTGAAAGCGATAAAATTTAAGTTTTGAAATGCTCACAATGCTCGATGGTAGTATTATCAACATTTTAGACTGGGTAAGTGCCTACTTTTGAAATAAAAAAAATGTTAGAAAAAATAAATATTTTACTTTAATTCCCCCCCTAACCTAAACACTTAACTGGAAGTGTGAATGATTTTGGGGCAGTAGCAAGTAATTTAGATTTAGTCCCAATTAATCCGATTAATCGGAGTTTCACTGTATAGTAAAGAATAAAAATAGAAGAAAATAAAGTGTATTTACGATATATTTCTTTTTTATTTTATTTTTATGGAAAATTGGAAGTGAAAACCGCTAGAAAAATTTGTAATATATGCGGTGATGACGCGTTAGGTAGTAAAACAGCGTCCGAAAGTAGTTTTTATTTGGGAGATACTCCTAACTCTGCTCGTTATTCTTTTGTTGATGACAGCCCAATCGAAGCATTGATTTCTCTCTCAAATGAACTGCTCACGATACGGAATATTGATTAAATATGATTTACGAGCACCTAAAGTTTTTATTAAATCACCAGTAAAAACGCTATTCAATTATTTTTCATCTCAATACTTTTTACTGTTATGGGCTTTTTTCATTTCTTTTTAACAGAGCATAAAACAAAATTATAGACAAATCTTAGATAACTCCTACGAATTTATTATAGATCTACATCATATATTTATAGACTGTAACCCTTTCATAGGCAGGCCGGGAATTTTCGAATCCATTTCTTCTCTTATTTTTGCCTTTGGCTATAGCCACGCAAATCCCCGCACATGCATCATGAAATTCAATGTTGAATAAAGGATATTATACGATGAGTAGGATAATGCGTCGGACACTTGGTAATTTATTGAGCAAAAGGCATTAAATATGTGTATCCTCCAGGATACATCTCCTGTTAACCCATAAGGGTTAACCCATAAGGCATACGACAGAGTGAATAGAAATGAAGCTTTAGCCGATTTAAGAGCACTCGGTGTAATCTTTAATATTTGTTTTGAGCGAACTGTGCGGGCTATCCGGACAAACCCCGGTGGCACGATCATATAACAGATTAGCGCAACACTTGGCATACGCTGATGATGTGCTGATCACAGCGAGGATTTAAGCGGCCCTTGGATGAGTATTTTAAGAGGTACCTTGTAAAAAATGCGGTTTGCAAATAAACGAAGTGAAGATGTTAACGTCACGAACCCAGTTTCAAGTAAAACAAATCCATTTCAGGAAGCACAGCTTCCCAGCGTGTAAACAATTTAAATACTTGGGGCCACTAATAACAAACAATAATGCTGTTATGGCGGAAATCAAAGAACGAATAAAAGCAGGCAACAGATGCCTGTTTGCAGTTCAAAACCTCTGAGGTTCAACGATTTATTGCGTAAGGCTAAAATAACAGTCTATGAAACCATTATTAGACCCGTTATTACATACAAGCGAGACATGGGTGCTTACTACTCCGAGTTTGGGAAAGAAAAATATTTAGAAATACAGTGTATACAAATATTTAGGCTCAAAGTGTCTAAATTGCGAATGGAGAATAAGAAAGAATGAAGAATTAATGGCATTGTTTGGAGAGCCAGATATAGTCGCCCAAATTAAGAAAGCGAGATTAAGGTGGCTGGGACACGTGGAGAGGATGCCTGCAGATAGATTACCTAGAAAATTGCTAAAAGATGAACCAGAAGGTTTTAGAATTCGATGGCAACCACGATTGAGATGGCTAGGTGACGTGGAGCAAGATCTCCACCAGGCAGGAGTTAGAGGATGGCGCCGCAAAGCCGCGGATTGAGATGGGTGGAAAAAACCTATTGAGGAGGTCCTGGTCCTGCTCTAAGAACTGTTGCATCGAACAAATAAATAAATAAATACAAATATAGAGTAAAAAAATAAATATTTTACGAATTTTTACTTTTCATAGATTTAATAAATTACAGTTGGCTAAATCAGAACCTGTCTAAAATAATGATAAAATAAATCATAATAAAGTTTCAAGTATAAGTATAATATAATAACATTGCGAATAGGTTTAAGAAAATCAAAAATAAATAACGGATAAAGATACAGGATATAATTGTTAACCGAAAAAAAATGTGCATTCTACATCTTTTTCAGAGCCAGAACTCTCCTTAAGGGCCTAAACATAGCACAAAAAGAACATGAACTAGAGTTTACTTATTGCACTTTTGGAAAATTGACATAGCATTAGAGAACCTGTTCTTCATGATAGTTATTCGATTATAACTTATCCGTCATTATATATTAGTTTCACTACTCCTTTAAATGTAGTGTATGTATATCTCTTTGCAAAACTACATTAATGTTGTTTTCATACCATAAAACTGTTTGTTTTTTTTTATAATTCCATATTTTACACCGATAGCTTGAGCCATTTGAGGCACCTAATCTTCTCTTTATTCTTTCTCTTCTTCCATATACCTTCTTTTATGTCATTTATAAACCTTGAAACTTTGTCAAAGATCATATTAGACTACTACTTTCAAAATATATATATATATATATATATATATATATATATATATATATATATATATATATATATCATATTTCAGGCAAATAGGTAAATATATGATACTGATTTACAGTTAAAACTACTATATCTCAGTGAAAAAATTTCTGATTTTGATTATATTTATAATAAAATATGCCAGTTTTTAGCTTCTATTTCTTTTTGAGGTATAAGTATTTGAAAACTGTCATTTGAATCAATGCTAGGGTAATAAGTGTTACGCAGGCCATTATAAATTGGGCAAGTGTAAAGAATATGACCGAGGTCTTCATTAGTTTTCAGGTTACAAACCATACGAGTTCCTGAGGATTAATTTGTTTGATTTTATCTGGAGTGGTTATTTTTATTATATGTTTTCCTGTAGTTCTTAACTAGGCAATAATTCTAGTGAAAACAATATTTATCCGTATATTAATGTAAACGGGGATGGAACCGGTTGGATTAATGCTATTGTAGAATGTGCTAAAATTCGACTGCTGGCTAGAGAATAGATCCAAATTAAATAAATAAATTTTGTATTTTTCTAATACAATTTGACTTTTTTCTTTGAGTTTAACTATATTTGATTCGAAAACTATTTCCCCTTCTCCGATTTTATCCAGTAAATTTTTTAGTTGTAAACACCAATTATATTTAAGATTAGCACTTCTACATGCAGACAGCTTGACTAAATTATAAAAACACAACTTTGGAAGCCTATCATCACTCATTTGGACTATGGTTTTAAAATAATTTAAATCTATCTTAAGAGCCAGCCAACTAGCATGGATAGAGCAAGTCTCAAGCCTCACAAGCCAATTTGGTGTAGATCTCGACTAACAGAATAACTTTTTATAGAAATCAGTGCTAATTTTCTCTAATTCGTCTAAATACCTCGAACCCCAAATATTTACGACGTATGTGATTGTGCTGTCAATTATTGCTCCCTTAAGCTTGTCCCGGACTGAATGTGCTCGAATTCTGGCTCCCCTACATGTAGCTAATACCGCTCCTATTGCTGCATTTCCACGAAAAACAGAATTTTTTGTTTGTTTTAAGAATAAACCCGATCGCGAAAACAGTACACCCAGATAATTAAATCCATTAACAAATTTCAAAAGTTAAAAATAAAAAAATAAGTGGAGTCCAACAGACATGATCATTCCAATAAATGTTTTGCTAGACGCCCAAATGAAACTGTATGGTGATAAACTATAACTTAATACTATATCATTTAAGAGTATATATCGGTTTAAAGGCTTTCATGCGGGGCTTTCACAATCAAAATATGGGATGGCATTCAGAGAAGTTAGAGGTGCAACTGTAGTCGCTCTACAAGAGAATGGTAAAAACCTAAATCACTATTATCGTATAGTTACAATATAGATCAAAATATGTTCAATTCCCAAAAGCACTTTCTTCAGAGTTTTTTTTTTGTTTTTTTGTTTTTTTTTATTTGGATAACTATTTCTTTTAGCTATAGCTCTATATTTTTTTTTTTTGGTGTAACGTTCATTTCACTCTCAAAAGTTAAATTTTTTCACGCTCTAGTTTTGTTACTCTTGCTTGGATTGAAAGTTTTGCTGGCAATTTTGAATACTTTTTTTTATATAGCATTTTTCACTAGAACCTACCGTTTAGAAGCTAAATTAGTTTGAATGAAAAAAGGTACGTTTTTCTTGCATTTTTTAAGTTTTGTGGATTTTTTGACACGCTCTACCTTTAGTGTTACTCGGATCGAAAATTTGATGGAAAATATTTTTTGTAACATTTGTCGCTAGGTCATACCGTTTAGGGGCTATATTGATTTGAATGAAAAAAAAGTCACATTTGAAACGCTGATTTTCTCTTAACTTTTTTTATTTCGAATAATTATTGATTTTCAATTTAATTTAATCATTAATGTAAGTAATTTTACCCTGTTAATTATAAAATGCAAACTTAGAAAAATAGATAGACAACCATCATTTATGTTTTTCTCAGCCTTAAATTAAACTATTATATATTTTTTTTTTCAAGTTGAATTATTCATAAGTGTAACTGAATGCTAAACAATACCTAGTATTAATGTAATACTACTTGAATGATTGATTGTTAGTTATTTATAATTAACAACATGTTCATTTATGCCTTTACGTTTATATATACTATATCTTTGGTTATGTGTTCTCAACAATCAACCGTACAAAGTCTAGAGTTAAAATTGAACTGGATTTGAATCACGTTTTTAAATAAATCAGCCCTCTAAGGATCCAGTGGCCTCCTTCACCCTCGAACGCCCATTATTTTCTCTGCAGATTCTGAGAATAATTGATATTACCCAAGTGAGAACCCTTCTCAAAGGGAGCATTTACTTTACTTTCTGCCTATTCGAAGATGAGTATTTAAAATACATAAAGATTAGAAATGATAATAAAGTAATAAAGAACTGAATTCTCTCTATTTATTAGAATAGAGTATATAAATGTTGACCTTTGAGCTCATCTAAAATAGATATTTATAAATACTCATGTAAAGAAAATAATCGATATTATACTCTGGAGTAAAAAAAAATATATATATCCAAGTTGAAAATTATTTTTAATGAAGTGCCGACGTTTTAGCCTGCATTGCATGCTTCCCTCAAGGCTTTAGAAACACATTATTGAACAATGTAGCCCATTTTAAATGGGTTGTTCCATTTTACAGCGTATTGTGTTTATACATTCTAACAAGAAGTTAATAATATGATATATAATGTTTAACTACTTGTTAACTCTCATTTAAAGGTTTATTAATTTTTTTTTTAATCTTTTCTCTTTTCATTTATCACTGATTAGTTAAAGTTATTGTATATTTATAACAACGTCGAAAAAAGGAAAAAAGTATAAACCAGTAGTAGTCGAATTTAAAATATATTAGTCGAAATGCTTAAATAACTGATTACATACTGACAGATATTTTAAAAATACATAAATAAATTTAAATTAGGACAAAAAATGGATATTATAAAATGGCCATAATTTAAATTAAAATTCGTAAACCTTTATTTAGAATAAGTATATGTTTCAGCTGGCAAAATGGTATGTAAGCAGTACCTAATGATATGTGTCTAATTAATCAAGTTATGCTTTTTTTTAAATTAGCAATTAGAATCCTGAAGAAAATTCGATATGTATAATTTTACTATATTTTGTTTTCTATTTATTTGACGTGATACGCAGTAGGCACCTCACGGCCCTATACAAGAAATCTGGGAATCCACGACTCTTGTCGAAAATAGACAAACGTTAGGCCCTATTGAGAGGAATTTTTGTTACCAATTCCTTATTTATAAAATTTTAGGAAAACACTTAAGCACCACCGAAATTGATAATTCCCTTCACCGTACTAAGTTAACTTCCAACTTTATACTAACCATCAAAAGAAATCAGTAGGCGTGTTGGTTATACCTATTAGGGTGGGAACGGTGCCTTCGGTCCTTTCAGACATCATATATAAAATTTATTTATAGAATATAATATAATTTAACTATATAATGTATATAAAGTATATATGTAAAATACCCACGCTAAAAACCCGTACTATTGTAAAGTTAAAGTTTTTTGGCACATATTTCGTTATAACACCAAAACTATTCGTCCAATCCAAAATTTATTTATTTTTTCAATTGATAGCAGGCTAAATTTCTTATCAGACCTCATATATTAAATTGATATAAAGTCATGTAAAATACCCAAGTCAGCATTTTCTGGTACATTTTTCGTTAAAACCTTAAAACTATTCGGTCGATCCAAAATTTATTTTTTTTCAACTGATAGCTGACTAAATTTGCAATCCAATCGTCCAACCCAGAACAGTTTTGGGGTTATACCGAAAATGTGCCAAAAAACTTGGATTTCTCAACAGTACGAGGTTTTAGTGTGCTGGCATTGGTATTTTACATGACTTTATATCAATTTAATATATGGGTCTGATTAAAAATTTAGTCAGATATCACTTGAGAAAGATACATTTTGGATTGGACGAGTAGTTTTGGGTTTAAAAAGAAAATTGTACTAAAAAACGTAGACTTTACAACAGTACGGGGTTTTAGTGTGCTGGGATTGGTATTTTACAAGTCTTCATATCAATTTATTAAATAGGTCTGATTGCAAATTTAGTCAGCTATCCTTTGAGAAAAATAATTTTGGATCGAACGAATAGTTTTAAGGTTTTAACGAAACATGTACCAGAAAATGCTGGCTTGGGCATTTTACATGACTTTATATCAATTTAATATATTGGGTCTGGTAGGAAATTTAGCCAGCTATCAGTTGAAAAAAATACATTTTGAATAGGACAAATTTTTTTTGTCGTTATAGCGAAAAATGTGCCAAGAAACTTAGATGAATTCATATACATATGTAGTATGGAAAGAAATGTACCAGTTACTTACCAAAAGTTAGCCAATCATTGGTGGCCAATCCGTTTGAAAACTATAGATGAGAGCAAAATTAATGAATAGTGCCAAATTTCTTGCAAATTTGATTTGCTTCAATAATGTACAGAGCTCAAAATATAGTAATAGGAACGATTTCCGAGTTATTCGATCAAACGACTAAGAACATTCAATTTTCCAAGAACATACGTTTACGAAGAACTACATGTTTTCCACGTATTTTGTTCCAGGTTAGTATATATTTTATAACTTTATAAGTTGAAATATTATTCATTTTTTAATTATATCGCCGGTATTTATTTTATTACTGTTTATATATATTAATTGGTATTTTTAATATTAAAATTTTAAATAAGATTATTTTATATTAAAATAATCATATTGTACCATACGTAGGAAGCAATATAATATAATTTCCTCAAATTATAAGAAAAACTACTTATAAATCAAATAAAAAAGGAAATCATGTTCGAAAAGTTCAATGTTGAACGAAAAGGATGTGAGTATTGAACAATGTCAGCCGGTGGGACGCCTTCACGAGGATTTTGAATTTTGTCTGGCGGTGCTTAGCCCCCTCCAAATTTTGGCAGACAACGTTTTTTGTCATCTAGGAAGTATGCAGTTTCTTGTGTGTTTCAAATTAATCGTTTTCAAATTTTCCACTTTTGAACTGAAAAAACGCGGATTTTAAATTTTGTCTGCCGGTACTTAGCCCCTTTCAAATTTTGGCAGACAACGTTTTTTGTCATCTAGTGAGCATGCAGTTTTTCTTGTGTGCTTGAAATAAATCGCTTCATATGGTCCACTTTTGGACCGAAAAAACGCGAATTTTGAACTTTGTCTGCCGGTGCGACGCCCCTTCCAAATGTTGACAGACAACGTTTTTTGTCATCTAGGGAGTATGCAGTTTCTTGTGTGATTGAAATAAATCGTCTTTAAATGGTCCACTTTTGGACTGAAAAAACGCAGATTTTGAATTTTGTATGCCGGTGCGACGCCCCCTCCAAATTTTGGCAGACAACGTTTTTTGGCACCTAGGGGGTTTGCAGTTTCTTGTTTGTTTTAAATAAATCATCTTCAAATAATATCATATTTTGATATTTGCTACCCCCTTTCGGAGGTCGCCATTTTGAAACGCCCCCGCTTTGATTTGGCAGACAAGTGCAAATTGATTGCTGAGGGTGGACATTCAATGGCTGTATGTCTGGAAGTTTCCTTCAAATAAGTCACGAAATTTGGCCTCGGCTCTTAGACTATTTAAAAAGGACCGGAAAAAGATTTTAGGGATCTTCTTTACTTCTCTTCTTGTCCGTCTGATCTGTTATTGTAGGTCTTGTGGATTGTCCTATCTTTCTGCGCTGATACCACCGTATGGACTTTCATACCCTGATGACACCTCACCTATCTGAGACCATGAACTCCCAATTACGACACCATAACCTCAATACAGCGTCTCTCATTCATTAATATAAGTTCAGATTAAGTTTGTATTGTTACCAAGTAAGATACTAGATCAAGAAACTATCTCTACTTCTTGTTATAACGCAGTTTTATATTGCCAAATATGTAGTTATAAATGGTAAATAAATGTCATCATAATGTATCAATAATTGTAGTATGGAGTATAAGGATTAAAAATATATTTTTACAATGATTTATTGTAAAACAACAACAACAAAAAAAAAAAATTAAATATTGTACTATTTACATAATAATGTGATTTTCATTAGCTAGATCATTTTCTTCTATTTCTATACAACTATTACAAGTATATTTGGTATGTTCATTGTGAATTGGAACATTGCACTTTTTACAATTTTTTTTATCGTTTTTCTTTTTTTATTTCTTCGGCACACCTATACCAGGTATATTTTGTACTGCCTCGAACTGCCAAGAACAAGAATCTGGAATAGTAAAAATTTTAGATCACTAGTACTTGATTGAAAAATAACATAAATACAATTCACGACGATTTATCAACTAATTACTTACAATTTATTTTTTCAGCAGGCTTTTTATCCAACAATTCAAGAATTTTAGATCCATGACTCATTTTGAACCCAAATAATCACTAATCAATCAAAAGAAATTAGAAAACTCGCCCAGTAAAATGTCACGAATAAACTGCACGAGAGATAATCTGATACTGAGAAGTGTCGACATGGCAATTTTCAGTACAAATCTCTCAATATCTAGGCCACATGCATCCGTTTTCTTAAAAACAGAATATTCTTATTCGCAAGTGTCTTAAACTAAGCTATACTGAGATTCAGCGATGAAAATTAAATTCTGATGAATTTATTAAATATTTTTTTGTAAGGGTGAGGGAAATGCTCACCTAGCGACCAACGCTGGGTCAATTAAATATTCTGACTTAAAAACTGTCAAATTTATTTATCATTTGCACGTCACTCAAATAATTTATTTTTTTTATTTATTTTTTTTTTAGCTGTTTTTTCAAATTTACTGATGTATACAATATAATATCAAATGCATATCATGTAAATGTGATGATAATGTTAAAAATGACATTTCAATTGCTTGCTTAGAACTACCCATTCCTAGCATTAATAAAGTTCTATAAAATAATGATTCCAGATTAGAAGGTCTCGAGGCCATCTTCTTTTCAAGCACCTCGAAGGGTTATCTGGAATATAATGTGAAATTGTTATGCTTATGTATTTTATGTTTATTAAGTTCGCGGTGAAAGGATAGGTATCCACGAAATCTTTACGAGAAGGATTATTTCAATTAATAATTAATCATTATAAAATATTTTTAATTCATCAGGCAAGTAGGCTCTGACTGATATTCTTTTAGATTAATGCTGATTCGGGCGCGACAAAGCCGGACTGATATAGCACTAAGTAAAAAAAACAAAAAACATACTGTAACGAAGAAGTATAATAGAATGAAAAGAGTAAGGTGAGAACCAGTTTCAAGCACTAGATAAGGAAAAGAGAATTGTATAACCGTCGCAATCAAATGCATTGGGAAAATAAAAAAAAAATTATAAGGATTATGATTTCTGTTGGACTAAAGAGGAATAATGGTCTTTGTTGATTGAGTGATGGGGAAGGAAGAGAAACCTGATTGGAACGGATTAAGGACTGAATTTTACTCTAGGAAGCAAAATCTAACAATAGTATACAATTCTATCTTTAATATTAATCTATAAAGAGTTTCTTTTCATCTTTTATTAATACTTAAGCTTCTTTAATTATCGAATCAGTAGTAGGGATTAACAAACTGAAACATTTCATTATTTCCTGGGACATTAAAGGAAACAAAGAGATAATAAAACGTTTATGAAGGAATAGATATAGATAATTAATTTAGCTACGAAACATAAACTAGATTATTAAAGAGGTGTAAGGAGGGCAGATGAGACCCAAGGGATGACGGCAGAAGGTGTTGGCGTCAGCAGACTATTCATTATAACCTTGAGTCTATCCCTGGTTCTTGCTTCCCTAGTAGATTCATCTCCATATTTCTATTCTAATTTTTATCTATAATTTCTAGCAAAATAGGATATGTTCTGTATTGTTTTTTATGAAAAAAAGAAACAAAAACAAAACAATTTACCTAAAAGTCGTATAACTGACGTAAATTTATTTTCAGTGAAAGAAAATTCAATCTTATTTAATTTAAATAATATTTTATTTTAGGTGATGAAAATATCTAATTTTATAACATTTTATATATTTATATCGAAACATACAAAAATATACATTTCTAGTGCTTATTCCATATTGACATAAACGTATTTGTGAAAGGGAAAATATTTGATCCCTGTCAAATTGGTAACATAATGAACATCAAGGTCATTATAAATTAGTTAAGTTGTGACATAGTAATAAGCATTAAGGATTTTCCGAAATATTTTTAAAGTTATGGACTGAATAGGTGACTAATTTGATGGATTTGTTGTTGAGCACAAGACTCTTTTACGTAAATCCTAGCAATGGTCATGTAGATGGGTTTTTGACATAAGCGTGATTGTACTTTGATTGTTAAAATAAATGGAAATATATATTTGTACTGCTTCTTTCATTGGTTCCATAAAAAAAAAAAATGATTTTCATTCATTTATTGTTTGTAATTATAAAACAAGACACATTCGGAAATTCTTTTGTATTACGAATGTAACGACTTCAAATAAACGTGAAGAGAACAATTAAATGAAAGTCTTGAACGGAAAGATCCCGGGGCTGCTTTCAAGACATCTCAAATATTATTAGGAAATAAACTGAAAGCAACATGAGAAACAAGTGAATTTGGGTGGGTGTGGTTTATCATGAAAGCAGAGGTATCTAATTCCTGCCGAATCAGCAAAATACTGAACATTAAAGTCATTGTGGATTAGTTAATCTGTGACATAATGAGGAGCATTAAGGATTATACGAAAGATTTTAAAATTTAGAGACAATACGGGACCAATATAAAGGTTTGGAGGAGCCACATGACTCTTTGTTGTAAGTGCTGATAGTGGTAAACCATGTAGATGGTTTTTATTTTATTTTTTTTTTTATTTTATTTTTTTTTTTTTTTTTTTTTTTTTTTTTTTTTTTTTTTTTTTTTTTTTTTTTTTTTTTTTTTTTTTTTTTTTTTTTTTTTTTCTTAACACAGTGGAAACTCCTTATTTCGTCACTCGATAATTCGTCTTATTCTGTAATTTTTCAGGTGTTTTTTTTAAGTGATAACTATAAATAATAAAATTAAATAGTATATAATTCATTTTTTTACCCTCGCAACTAATATTTAATCTTTAAACCGCCTCATTTGCTTTGTCATTAAAAAATACGCCAATTAAAAAATACATTTTGTAAATCATTTAATAGAAAAAAACAATCAGAACAAGCCCGGAGTCGATCCTTCGATCATACCGATAGATGGTATCAGTTAAGACTCTACAAAGTAAAATTTCATCTGAGAAAAAAACTTCTTTATCTGGTTTCAAACAATTGCAAATAAATTACAATTATACAGTTTAAAATGTTTTTTGTTACTTTGCCAGCGAAATTCTGTAACTCGTCATTATCGTTATTTCGTCACCTTCCTTCCCCACTGATGAAGAATTATCAAGTTTCTGGTGTATATAATATAAAAATTATTATATGGTACCACCACAGAAAGTCGTTCTAGTTGTAGAATATAGTTGCTAGTATATTAATGGCAATTGTTGTATGTTCAAAAGATCTTTTGGATCCTAAGTAAAGTGATTTTATATTAATCATCAATTATAACCATTCAGTATTGTTAGTTTTTTTTTGTTGCAATAAATACTATACATTTAAAACTACCCCTATTCGCAGAAATGAGACAAGACTGGTCTTTTTTTTATTCTATTTATTTCAATTAGTTATTTTTTTTAAATTTGTTGTTAAGAAATTAAGGTACGAAACATACAAAAGCTTGGGTAAGAGGCCATGCATATCTTTTGTACACCTAGAAAATATTTAACAAAAAAGTAATGACCGAAGCTTCGCAGAATGCCTTTTTAAAATTCATTAATTCTAATATTATTCATTCATATTCTGATGGTATAGAACAACTTTGAACACGCTTACAAAACTGCATATATTATATTAGAGGCTATTCCAGTCGAAGGAGATAAAAGCTAGGTACTACATGAACTGAAAAAACTCGCTTCGTTTAAAATGTTATATTTATAAAGGTCTTTTTATTCTTAAAAATCTAAATATTTCCTCTTTATATAGTTTCTATGAAAAATAAGGTATCTAGTTAGGGCCACATCAGCAACATATGGAATATTAAAATCTTTAAATATAATTTTATTTGTGGCATAATAAGGAACATTGAGGATACTACGAAGAGTTTGTATTGTAATGATTGGATACCAAAAGATTTTGAAGGTTTAGTGGAGCCTCAAAGCTTAAATCCGTGTATCCAAATGTGTATAATCAGTAAATAAGTCTTTTTTAATTTATTGGAAGCTATGAACGCTTATCTAGTAAATGTTGGTGTAGTCGAAAATGACGAGCAGTTTCTTGCCTCTGAATTCTAAAAGCTTTGAATTTGTATTTGTTGTATTTCTATTTTTGGTAAATTTACTCAAGAGCAAGAAAGATAAAAGATACTTTTAATTTCATAGAACGGTTTGTGCAAGAATTTATTAAAACTTCTTTATCTGGTTTCAAAAAATTGCAAATAAATTACAATTATACAGTTTAAAATGTTTTTTGTTAGCGAAATTCTGTAACTCGTCATTATCGTTATTTCGTCACCTTCCTTCCCCACTGATGAAGAATTATCAAGTTTCTGGTGTATATAATATAAAAATTATTATATGGTACCACCACAGAAAGTCGTTCTAGTTGTAGAATATAGTTGCTAGTATATTAATGGCAATTGTTGTATGTTCAAAAGATCTTTTGGATCCTAAGTAAAAGTGATTTTATATTAATCATCAATTATAACCATTCAGTATTGTTAGTTTTTTTGTTACAATAAATACTATACATTGGAAACTACCCCTATTCGCAGAAATGAGACAAGACTGATCTTTTTTTTATTCTATTTATTTCAATTAGTTATTTTTTTAAATTTGTTGTTAAGAAATTAAGGTATGAAACATACAAAAGCTTGGGTAAGAGGCCGTGTCTGTCCATCACGCATATCTATTAGAAAATATTTAACAAAAAAGTAATGACCGAAGCTTCGCAGAATGCCTTTTTAAAATTCATTAATTCTAATATTATTCATTCATATTCTGATGGTATAGAACAACTTTGAACACGCTTACAAAACTGCATATATTATATTAGAGGCTATTCCAGTCGAAGGAGATAAAAGCTAGGTACTACATGAACTGAAAAAAAAAACTCGCTTCGTTTAAATGTGTAATATTTATAAAGGTCTTTTTATTCTTAAAAATCTAAATATTTCCTCTTTATATAGTTTCTATGAAAAAAATAAGGTATCTAGTTAGGGCCACATCAGCAACATATGGAATATTAAAATCTTTAAATATAATTTTATTTGTGGCATAATAAGGAACATTGAGGATACTACGAAGAGTTTGTATTGTAATGATTGGATACGAAAAGATTTTGAAGGTTTAGTGGAGCCTCAAAGCTTAAATCCGTGTATCCAAATGTGTATAATCAGTAAATAAGTCTTTTTTAATTTATTGGAAGCTATGAACGCTTATCTAGTAAATGTTGGTGTAGTCGAAAATGACGAGCAGTTTCTTGCCTCTGAATTCTAAAAGCTTTGAATTTGTATTTGTTGTATTTCTATTTTTGGTAAATTTACTCAAGAGCAAGAAAGATAAAAGATACTTTTAATTTCATAGAACGGTTTGTGCAAGAATTTAATTAAACAATTAAAAATGATGGATTTTTAAAACATATATTAAATAGATAGATACTCTTTATAGAATAAAAACAGAAAAAAAAATTAGTTATCCAAGTTAATCTAAAACGATGGCAGCTAAGGAAGAACGTTATAGCAGAAACCTATTTTATTTCTGAGCGTTTTAAAATATAAATCACTTTCATATTGCGAATTATTCAATCTTAATATTATTTGGTTTCTAATATCTCTGCCTCAGAACCAAAAAAGCGAAAGTCACACTAGGCTAACTTTTCTGGAGAATAATGTATGTGGACTTACGTTTGTCTGGCTTAATCATAGGTAAGAACTTACGTTCTTACAACCCTTAAAAGATTAAAAAACAACCCTTAAATAAATAAAAATGTGATTTTTCTAGGGACTTAAGTAGTTATGGCTTAATGTAATATAAAATTCCACATACAATGGTGCAATAATTCATGATTTATTTGTAACCTATGAAAATTGTAAATTTGGATTTAGGCTATTCTGGTACAGATTAACTATTAGTACCATGATGGTTTTAATGATTTTTTCGAACCAGATAACCAACATTTCTTTATAAACTCCAAAATTACTTGGTTCGCATTTGTATCCCTGAAAAGAAAGTGGCATTGGTATCTTATAATATTTATCTTAAATTCAAATACTACAATGGGTAATTGCTTCCAATATAATTTTTCTATCATTTATATTTATACTACCTAAGATTAGCTGAATGCGTTTCTTATTACAATTGTAAATTTCATTAAAAATAAGTAAAATCTCATTAAAATTATCGATTTTAACTTATAACCACATTGTTTTTCTCAGTCATATTTACTATTAACATCATTTAAAGATTCATTGCTAAATGATTATAATTATTACAAATAAAATTTGTATATAGTACATCGATTTTGCACCTAAAATTCAACCAAGAAAAATTCCAGCATTTCAACAAATAAAGATCTAGGAAGGCCTGAGGAATTCCAGCTGATATAGAAATAACAAATTGGAGACGATACATTTCCAAAGGCGCGTTCCCTTCAGTCGAGCTATTTCTCAAAAGCCTATTGTGTCCTGGAAATGCCTATCCCTCACCTCATGGTCATTCTTCCTCTCTAGGTCTTGACCCCTGTGTATGTTGTTATTGAGAGGGAAAGTGGTGCTCCAGATAATAAATCTGTCGTTTGGTGGGTAAGAAAGTATTTTAAGTCACGATGAAATACTGATTAAGATAAACGTTGAAATTGAAATTAATAAATTCATGGTTTGCTGGATTATTTAAATATAAATAATGCAAGAATGCAGAAAACATAATAGTATTCTAATCGAGATAGTTTTGATAATTAACTAAATTAACGGGAGCGATAGTTTCTTTTATCAACCAGCCGAATATTTTCCTCTCCAGTTTTCGTGGATTCTGATCCGTTTTTTCCTAATTGTTAATCCCCTTTTCCCGACTCTTCTTTGTTTCTTTAGAACCTTTTTAAATTTAGTCTTGTGAGCACCTGTAACTTCTTACGTAATTGAAAATCTGATACCAAGCTTAGGCAGACCAAGCCAACAATGAGCCCAGTCAGATTATATTACAGATCATATTATATTTTCATATGTCTCTTTTTTTTCAAACTGAAGACACACCTATAATTTTACAAAAGCTTAAAGAGCTGACAGGGGAAAGAAGCTATAATTTGCACTGGCAAATCAAGGAAGATGAAATTACATATCAATCTGACCAGAAACATAATAGTGAAACTGAAGAGGTAGACGTTTCTGTAAATGAATCAACCTGTGAGGATGGGATGACAAAAAAATTTATCTTTGGAAAGGATAATATTATGCACGACGAACTTAAGTATATAAAAAATGTAATAAAATGCATAAAATAAAATAGTGAAATTACTGTTGAAGAATTATAACAATAACCTTATATTTGAAAAAATTATTATTAATATTATTATTTTTTTTTTTGCGGATTGTTTTTTCACTATATACAGAATGAATCCCTCTTAATGTAATAAGAAACAGTGAAACTAGACTAAAAATTAAGAAAAGTTCCGACAGCACCTTTCTATTCCACTCCGGTGCAGATATATGATTTTTTTTGCAATAACAGCTGCAATATCTCCAGTTGGCTCAAAGATTTTTTAAATGTAGACCACATTTTTGGATTGAACATTAAATTTCCTTTAAGACCAGAGCACGTGTAACCTTGAATTTTACAAGCATGTGACCTAAAAACCAGCTTGATCTTCGAATTTTTTTTTTAGGAAAGTAACTTCAACGCTCAAAGTTTTTCGAAAAAACGATCCACAAATATACAAATATCACAAAAACTTGCGCATTTAACAATATTTCAAATAATATAATACAATTAATGATTACTTGTTAATTTCATTGAGAAATTTACTTTTGAAATAGGAAAACCATGATGTTATAATTTGTCATAAAAATCAGGAAATAGTGTAGATAAAAAAATACGATAACCACTTGATGAAAATGTGTATTTTTGACAAAATAAACTCTTCATTGGAATAAAAAGCAAAGAAAAGAAGTCTCATTTACCTGATTTCCTGATTTATATGGCAAATTAAAACACAATGTTTTTCCTATTTCAAAAGTAAACAACAACTTTCACTGCAAAAACTTTTACCCAAAAAAATGTTTCATATATCTCCAACGGATAAAAAAAAAAAAAAAGTGCGGTCAGCGACATTTTTCTTTATTTTTAGTCTAGTTTCACTCTTCTTTTAACTATGAACGGATCACCCTGTATAATGAGAAATTAATTATTTCTCTTAGTTTCTTAATTCCTTCTTTGTAGATTCTCTTAATTCATACTCACATTACAACTGAAACCATAAGAATTGATTTTGCATCTTATTAATATGTATTTATATGATTAAATAGAACTATTTATTAGGATTTAATTAGCTTCATCGTTTTTATTAATATTTTATTATTTAAGTTTTCTTATCCAATTCCATAAAAAATTAATAATTATATTATTTATCAATAAAAATACTATATAGAAGTAATCTTCGCCTACCTCAAGTTGAGGAGTTTATTTTAATTTAGCCGTAAAACTAAAAGAAAACTCAGATGCAGGGGAGTAAAGCTAGATATAAAATATCCAATAATATATCACATCTCAATCTCTTTTTTTTACATCTTGAAATGTATTCTATTTAATTTATGACTGATATTTGTATAATCGTGGAAAATATTTTATGAAATGAAGTTGATTTTTCCATTTTTTTGTGGTTTTATTACAATATGTTATATTTACAATAATAGCATAAACAAAATATCTTATTCCATTTTTTTAAACTTTCTAGTTTTTTTATCTCGTTCTACTTGAAAAATTAATTATTGTAATTGAGAAAAATTATTAAATGTCACGTTTATTACCAGACTTTTATTCATTTTTTTTTAAATTTGTATTTGAGTAAATATAACAATCGTTCTCAAATGCCTGCAGTCAGTAATATGGATGGCTTTATGATTCCATTAACACAATATGTACAATAAAATATAAATGAAAAGTAGAAAAAAAGAACTATACAATATATAAAGGTAAACCATACAATATATAAGGAAAAATATATAAATGAAAAAAATAACAATTGTAAAAATAAAATTAAATTAAATTGAAAATTAAAAATATAATCATATTTTATTTGTAAAATGCACTCATCCTTGGGATTCCTTACTAACTCTGTTCTCCAGTTATGGAGATACAACTAATTCCTTCGAACCACATGTATTTCGTATGTTTCTACTTACGATTTACTAGGAATACCATAAAATGTTTCTAAATTGCATTTTATTATTATTGATTTTTTTTTTTAATAAATTTTTTTTTATCGTTTAATCTATTTATTGATACGTACAACTGCCTTATACAAATGCATGAAGTAAATATGAATGATAATAAATATAGTTGTGTAAACTACCAATCATTGAAAATAATAAGGACTAATGTTTTCACATTACTGTTTTCCAAATGAAAATCTTAATTTCTCCCTGTCTGGATAAACAATATACCATAGCTTTCTCTATCTATAATCTACTGATTTTCCCTATTTTCATTTTAGAATTAAAAGAGGTGCTCAACTAAACCTAAACTAATTAATCCAGTATTCATTTCTTACAAGCTAAAACCCTTCGAAAAATTCTCAGTGGTCCTTACTCTGTCACAAATAAACATCCATAAAGATCTTAATGTCCTATATGTTGCTGATTTAGCTCAAAGCTGATACCTATCCTTCCATAGTTAACTACATAACCACACAAATCCACTAGCCTCTCAGTTGCTTCGCATTCTATTCCTGATAACACTGCCAAGCACCTGAAAAGTAGATGGCCCCGAGACCTTCTAGTGTAGAACTTTTATTGAAGTGCTACTGCTGAGTTCTTTTTAAGTTTTGAGGTGTTATTGCAATCACTATCAACACATTTACTTGATGTATACATTTTTTAAAGTTTTAAATTTTAATCAATCGAAACAAATAGAATTTAAAAGACCAATTTCTTCGAATATAATAAAAAAAAACCTTTTGCTTTGGCATATCGGCAGAGCACACAGCAACGGGAAATTACCAATTAATTATTATTCAAAATAAACAAAGCTAAGACAAAGTAGGTGTTTCAAACATGACTTTTTTCATTCACAAAAATATTGCTTTTAAGCCGTAGTTTCTTTCAACAGATCTTATACGACAAAAAATATTTTCCATTAAATTTCTGAACGGAATCTGTCGTTAAGTTTTCGTTCAAATCAGTATTAACTGATCTAGACCGTGTCAAAATGATACATTTTTGAGTGTGAAAAAAACGTTGCATACGACAAAAAAAAAAAAAGTCGTCACGTTTTCGTTGGACCTAGACCTGCAAAATGAAAAGTGTGAAAAAAAACGTTGCATAAAAAAAAAGTATGGACCCCTGCTAAAAGACATATACATGGCAAAATTTACAGATTAGTACAATGAAATTTATAATTATTTTACGGAAATTATTTTTTAAATGAACAAAAACCATGGCTGCATTCTCGAAATGGCATTTATATGTATTGCTATCAATCTCATTCCGTTATTACCCTAAACCTCATTTCCATCTCGTTACGCACCAACCCCTTCCTAATATCTGTCAACAGGGGTCTTCAGCCTACATTCATAGCGTCCTGTCTCACTAATGTTATGGCGTACTGTTTCCTCAACTGAAGTCATTAATAAATTCCGTGACCTATTTGCTGTGACAATTGCCGTTCTGGTTGTGACTAATCGTCGGGTTAGGAGCGGAAATTGAACCTCCACATCCAACAAATATGACGTTTGCGGAAATATACATATGACTATTTACAAGCATTTTCTTTTTATCACTCTAAAGTATTAAATTAATAAGTAGTTTTATTAATAGAGCAATAGTTAAAATATAACATGCCTTTCAAAAGTTCGCAGTTCCGAATCACATAAAATTTGCAAATGGCTCAATCGACAGTCACGCCGCCAGTCATAGCCGCTGGGAAGGGGTGCCCATATTTACACCAGTAACCGTTTTTACACCTTTTCATCTACTAAACATGGAATTAAAAAAAAAAAAAAATGTTATAACAATTATCACTTTCAATTTTTTCACTGGGACCCATTGATTTATTCTATCAATGTATATTTAAAATTCATCAATGTATATTTAAAATGTATATTAGTTAGATTTTAGCGCTCCATCCACTCATACAAACCAGAGACGCGGCGAGAAACTAACACTAGGAACTCCTGCAATCTGCCTGACTCCTCATATTGTGGGATGAATCTGGAGTAGGAATTCTCTGTCTGAATGTAAATATTGTAAAATAGAACGAATATCTTATTGTATTATTATTTATTTATTTTTTTATTTTATTTATTTATTTTTTTTTTGTATCTTCTCCAAAGTGGTCATAGTTTATTTTTTTCTTATAGATGTGCATTCATTCTGTTTTCAAATAAAGAATGAATATGTAATTTATAGCCCAAATAGTTATTGATTTTGATAGTATCGGATCGTAATTTTTGTCAAAATAAAAGCTTTATTTGAAAAAAAAAAAAAAAAAAAAAAAAAAAAAAAAAAAAAAAATAAAAAATATATATATATATATATATATATATATATATATATATATATATATATATATAAGTTTTTATTCCGATTAAGTTAGTTTATTAATCCTCGCTTATTAATATTAATTTATTAAAATTTATTTCATATTTTTAATTAATTACTCATAGATCCATTAATTGTTTTATTAAACTAATAAGATGAGTCTTTTAGCAAAGAGCTAATTAAAAATAATCCCTTTTGATTCTTGCATTCAAAGTTGGGTTTTTTTAAGTATCAACACGACCGCTGACTGGTTAAAGATTCTTTATTTACTAAGAGCTCTCTAATTCTGACATTAAATTAACTTTAAAGGAATATGCAAATCATAGTAGCTTCTCTTGATTAAAACTTGTTATCTCATCATAGTAGAATCAAGATTGGAAGACCACGGAAATGTCTCCCTTTCTTTTTAATCATTTTAACATAGAAGTAGGTCATCCATTCAATCAACACCCTTTTTTTTTCTTTTTTTTTTAACTACGTATGAATAAATATTTATTATCATTTTTCTGATATAAATTGATAAAATATATGGATTTTTATGTTGAAAGTGGTATAAAATACGTGAAAATTATCGATTTTAAAACTTTCAAATTTTCAAATGTTATGTGATTGTTAAACGTTTTGAGGGATTGGCTGTTCAAAGGTTATATTTACCAATATATCAAAAATTTCCTTTACGAAAGAAAGTTTTGTGTAAGAGTAGGAGAATCATTTTCATCAACTTACTTGCTAAACAATGGTCCCCGCAAGGTTCCCCACTTAGTGTCACTCTATTCTTGATCGCTATAAACGACTTAGCACTAAACATTGCGAAGCCGGTAAAAATTGTCCTCTATGCTGATGACATCCTTCTCTTTAGTCGAAGCTAATCTATTGATTTCATCGAATGGAAGTTGCAAGAAGCTTTAAACACTGCCGATGAATGGGCAAAAAAAAGCGGTTTTGTTATATCAACATCCAAAACAAATGCGATTCATATATGCCGTTTAAGAAGCTGCTCGAGTAATCCTCAGCTGTCTTTGAGTACTACTTAGGTTGCTTTTATTGATAACCGGAAGTATTTAGGTATGTATTTAGATAAGCGGCTCAGCTGGATTAACCATATTAAGCATATCAAGGATAGTTGCTCAAAAGGCTTGGGACTGCTAAAATGCCTTTCGCATTCAAGTTGGGGAGCTGATAGACAGTTTCTATTGAAGATATATCAAGCCAATTTACGTAGTAAAATGGACTATGGTTCAGTAATTTATAACTTTGCCCGACCATCGATTGCTTGACGTAGTCCACAATACAGCTCTGAGGATATGTACGGGTGCCTAAAGAACATCACCTGTTCATAGCATACATGCAGAATGTGCAGAGCCTTCCTTGATATTGAGGAGAAAATATATTTTTGCAAAATATGCAGCTAAATTATCAGCATTAGAAAACCATCCGTTTAATGTATTTTTTTTCCGAAAACATGGCAACAGAATGCAATTACCAGCAAAGAGCACTCAACTTGCTCTCTGAATTCCATTTGTGTACTAGTCTGCATAATATTCAGCAGTACCCAAAGATCACAAAACCACTTTGGTTTCATTACAATGCCTGCATTGATATTTCACTAAAGAAAATCAGAAAAAGTAGTACGATTCCTATTGAATCAAACAAAAGTTTTTTGCTTCACTTAGAAAAGTTTCAGGACCATAAAAATATGTACACTGACGCTTCAAAATGTGAAAATTCAGTATTCAGTAGTGTGTTGTACAGTGGTGACGGAAAATGAAGTAAGTCTCTTTAAGTTAGCTTAAGTCTGTTCCGTTTTCACTGGAGAGGCAACTGGCATCAGGAAAGCACTTTTGCTCTGCCTGGAAGCCGAATATGAAAAATCAGTAATTGTCACAGACTCAATGAGTGTGTTACTGGCAATAATGAAGGATCAGTCTCAACATGTGACAATTATAGAAATTATTGAGCTTATATGGAGGATTCAAGAGAAATATAATATGATTATTTTTATTTGGGTTCCTTTCCACTGTGGCATTTATGGAAATGAAAGAGCTGATTCAGCAGCTCAATTAGCAAGAATAAGTGACGAAGATGTAGTTAAAAACATCAACCTTATTCCTAAGGAAGACTGGGTGAGGCATGTGAGATGCTCGATTCAAGCCAAGTGGGATGAGATGTGGAAAAAATAGATCTAAATTGTTAGATGTAAAGACGAACTGCTCAGCAAAGTGGGTAACAAGTTATCGGGCGTCTAGAAAGGAGGAAACAATTTTGTGCCGCCTGAAAATCGGCCACTGTGAATTCTCACATGGCTACCTTCTCCGCGTCTGTCAGGAACCCAGGACAGTAAAACACGTATTAGTAGATTGTCCACAGTTTTCGTCTCTAAGAGAAATATTTAAAATTTCAAATACACTGCAAGAAATCTTAAAAGATGATGAAAAATCAGTGAAGTCATTGTTGGATTTCTATCAGGTTTTATGGACGGATATAGGGGTCGTGGAATAAAAAATCGAAGATGAACTGCCAATGATCCTGAAGGGTAGAGGCAATCAAATATATAAATAAATAAATTTTCAAATAGACTAAATTTCTTAGTATGATGTTAAAAGTTAGGAACGAAATATGGAAAATGGTGTGTTATGGTTTACTATATTACTATATAGTTAAAATATATTAATGTGGTAAATAAAAGAAAATATTAAAATTAAATATAATAATATATATATATATATATATATATATATATATATATATATATATATATATATTTATATATATACTCACATGCATC